>OY756421.1:23111425-23711425 GCA_963576905.1 Mystacides longicornis | reverse complement strand
GGTTAGAGAGTGCTCAGTGTCGTCACACGTACGAGACTGAGTTACGCACCAGGTTTGACCCCTTACAGGATTCACCTAGAGCTGTTCCAATTGAGACAGCCTGGACCAGCTACCGAGACGCGGTTATGGAATCCGCACGTTCTTCTGTCGGTTATTAAAACAAAAAGACGCCAATATGGATGTCTGATGGGTCCTGGAGCCTCATCGAAGATCGCCAGAAGGCTAAGACCCTCAGAGACAGTAAAAGAGACCCCCAAAAACTGGCTGCTTTGGTGTTTTAGTAAAGGGAGCTGAGCCGTAAGGTGAAGCACTCTGTACGAACAGATAAAAGAAGATATCTAGACTCTCAGATACGGCAGGCGCAGTCCGCTGCACTCGGAAATGACTCAACGACACTTTTCGAAATCACCCGAGAGGTCGGGGGTAAGGGTCAGAAAAGATCCGTGATGGCAATACGAGATTCTCGTGGAGCCAATGTCACTGCCCCCGAACTGATTAAAGGGAGATGGAGAGAGTACTTTGAGTCAATAGTGAACCGCCCCGAGCCCTTCTCACCTTACAACTTGGAGGATCTGAATATACCTCAGGCAACTGGGATATGTGAAGATCCACCGACCCACAGCGAGGTGGTGCTGGCCGTGATGAGATTAAAGAATAACAAAGCGCCAGGAGATGATGGAATCCACGCAGAAAGCCTCAAACAAGGCATCGATACCCTTGGCCAACCACTTCTAGATATATTTAAAATGTCGTGGGAAGAGGAGAGGTGCCCAAAAGATTGGCGAAATGGGTCCATCGTCGCAATATATAAAAAAGGGGACCCCTTTGAATGCGGCGAATACCGTGGAATTACTCTACTGATGAGTGTTCCCGGTAAGGTATTATCTCAGATATTACTACACCGCATTCGGGGGCCTGTCATGGCTGTCCTGAGAGAGCAACAATGCGGCTTTGTACCTGGCAAGTCCTGCACGGACCCAATTTTCTGTGTGGGAGGAGGTCATATGCATTGCGCAAGATCGAGCGTAATGGAGAGCTCTTGTTGCCTCCCTATGCTCCGAAGTGGAGTTTTGATTTGATATATTTTATTGATAACTTTCTTAATGAAACCTCAAAGTTACTAGGTACGAGTATTACTTTTTTATTAAATTGCTTGCTTTAATAAAACAGCCTTATTTGTGTTTTATTTCAGAATCCTGGTTGTCAGACTGATTGAGGTGCGGTAGAATTGTGTATGATATATATATATACTTATACAAAACAAGAAAGAATAATTTTTGACAGAAATCATCATCATCATCATCAGCCCACGTTTGCCCACTGCAGGACATAGGCCTCCCCTCTCCTTTGCCACTCCTCCCGCTCCTGTGCGATCGCCATCCACTGGGGTCCAGCGAACCTTTTTATGTCGTCCATCCATCTGGTTGGTGGCCGCCCTTGTGGTCTATTATCACCTCTCGGTCTCCACTCGAGCAGTTTCCTCGTCCACTTGTTGTCATTCATTCGAGCAATGTGCCCCGCCCATCTCCACTTCTGAATAGCTATCGTCTCGACCACATCGCTTACTTTAGTCTGGCTGCGAATCCAGTCATTTCTCTTCCTGTCTTGCAGTTTAATGCCCAACATTATCCTTTCCATTTTTCTTTGAGCTATTCGCAGTTTATTGCAAGACAGTTTGGTCAAGGTCATAGTTTCCGTGTCGTATGTGAAGACCGGCAAGACACACTGCTCAAATACCCTAGTCTTCAGTGTGTTTGGGATAGAGCTACGAAAGGTAGTGCTAAGCTTCCCGAAGGCTGCCCATGCTAGACCTATTCTTCGCTCAATTTCGATGGTCTGATTGTCTCTGCCCACTGTCATTTTGTGCCCAAGGTATATATAGTGGTCAACCTCTTCCAGTGGAAGGCTATAATCACTTGTGTCCAAGTTTGTCATTATTTTAGTTTTGTTGACATTCACTTTTAATCCTATAGTAGCAGACATAGTTTTTAGTTGGTCTATCATTTCTCTCATTTCATTAATACTCTCTGAGATCAAAACTATATCGTCCGCACGTTTGACAGAAATATATTTGTATAAAACAATATTCAACTTCATTTAAACTAACTGAAACGATTGGTAGCCTAGAGCTTCCGGGGCCAACTTTCTTACTGTACCGTATTAGAGGTCGTGGGAACAATCGCAGGTGCCATTAAAAAGGTAAACGAAAGTCACATATAACTTTTGAACAAGATGAAGTAATGATTTTCTGTAATTCAGCATGTGGTCAACGGAGTAAGAGGACGTTCCAACGAAATACCTACCCTCGTATCTTCATCAGAAATGTGAGATCATGCAATAAACTACCTCACTTCCTTAGGTTATTGAATATATTTAATAGGCACTTATACACAGTTCACTTTTGGAGTCTTTTAGCAAACTGTAATTTGTTGACCTAACTCTTTGAGCGTTTCTCATATTGCCTATACCTATAGTTGTGATAGTCAGAATTCTTCTTCGCCTTGTCGTGTCTTATGCACGTGTATATTATGTATTATTTTTAAAAAATTCAAAATAAAATGGGATATTGTAAATATAGAAGCAAATTTCAGGATTTCCCAAATATATTTACTGGTTAATGTAATGGTTTTCAATGTGCTGAAGGTCTCTCTGAAAAAGTCTCTTTGACTTAAATTTGCCATTGCTCGAATTGCTTTTTTGTGTTATAAATATCAGACCTTGTAATAGAAAGACAACTCGTCCGAAGTAAATGTTAGGATTAAATAAACTGACTCTTGTCATAAGGTCTACAATTGTGTCCAGCTTGATCGATTACCCGGAGCACTATTATATTGCAAAAAAAACCTTCTTTTAGATTTAAATTCAAATGATTGTACAACTCATTGAATAATGTAATGACAAATGCATTTTTTAATTCTACTTTTATGCATAAAATCGATGTATTTAAAAAGTAATGTGATTTAAGAGAGTTGAATTGATAGAAAATTGAAGTTTTATGTAGGATTATTAATAACAATAGCTGCTAAGTGAGCATTTTTCAGAAAGCAATATCAGCTATGTGCAGTATCCAGTATTTACAGTAATATTTATTACAAAATAGCATATTCAGATGTTCAAGTACACTAATTTAAGAATATTTGCATCATTACATTTTCGAAAAGTTGAGAAATGCGTATTCCAGGAAGTTTTTTGTCTCTCCTGAAAAATTTGCTAAAGTGGACTTAGCAGGTATTGTCAGCTCACCGTCGATATCGTAATATTTGAAACATGATGAATAATCTATTGGTAACCACAATAAAATATATTGTGGGAAACTAGCGTGGGTTGATCGAATCAAATCATTATTCAAAATAGTAATGTAATACGATTAAAAGCCTTAATACGAGTTCGATTCGGACCTGAAGAGCAACAGTTCGTCTTTATAAATTCCGAAGGCGCCAATCAACGAATATTTACCTACCTAGTTGGAAATTACACAAAATTACGCAGACAATTAATTATTAATTACACATTATGTGCGTATGTAACTATTTCAGCTATTATAGCGTTACGTAACGGGTTAAATTTATAGTAAGCTGTATTGGATCGAATAGCACGGAGAGTTTTTGGTTTCTGCTTTAAAATCTTTGATTAATTCGAACTAAATAACAAATTATTTTCCATTAAGAATGCTACAGTTTTTGATCTCAGTCTAATGCATTGATTTGCTTAATAATTGTTTACCGGATGACGACATCATGGAGAAAGGCTATTGGTGGATGATGTCGTCATGCAAAACATAGCCGTTACAATGTAATTAAAATTCCTCATAGCAAAATATAGTGGATGTTTGCTCTATCTTCTTGGATGCTCTTCCTTAACATTCGAATATTTTAGTCTGAACGCAACCCGTAGAATAGAAAAACTAAATTTCAATCCTCAGAATGACCAACTATTGCACAACTTCAATTCAACCTGTCTTAATTATTACTAGTTGTATTTTTTATTAGGACAAATAATACCCAGAAACGAATAAAAGCACACTGTACCGTAAGTAGTAAATAATGAAAAATACTTTATCGAAAAGTACATTTTATATTTTTTCAAGATAGTTTATTATATACCTCTACTGAGAAAATAAGAACGTATCTCTTAAATCCAAAAATCCTGATACCGTCCATGATGTATGGGAGTGAAACTTGGACATGCACGAAAAATCTGGAAGTTGGAATTAATGCTGTAGAAATGAGATCACTGCGTAGGATAAGTATGTGGAAAGAGGGATAAGGTGAGAAATGATAATATTAGAAAGGAATGTGGAGTGCATATTAGCGTAGTGACTAAAATGAAAGTGAATAATTTAAGAAGGTTTGGGCATGTTGAGAGAACGAACGAAGAGAGAATGACTAAGAGGATATATAAATTTGAAAGAATGGGTGTACGCAAACGAGGCCGATCTCGAATAACCTAGTCCGACCATATTGGTGCCGTCTTACAGGAGGGCCAAGTCAGGAGCAAAAGGGATAGAAGAGCATGTTTGCGGAATGTTATGCGTTTGGAGGAAGCGAAAGGGGTTTGTTTGGATAGGAAAGAATGGAAGTCCGTACTCTCTGCCTACCCCCTTCGAGAAACGGTGTGAAGAGTAAAAAGAATATGTTCATTTTGAAAGAATAATGCCCTAATACATAGCAAAACAGCTGTTCTTCGCTTGTTATTATTATTTCATTAAAAATTTGAATCTTGTAGCAAGCTTGGTGAAACGTTTATGAATCATTCTTTGAAAGGATTAGGTAGTCGTATACCTATATTGACCGAGTTTTCATAATATGATTGTCTAGACTCTAGCGAGCCATAACAGTTTTGGCTTATTTCGGCAATGTTTTCACTCGTATGAAATTTAATGTGAGAGATTACCTTGCAGTTTGTCAGTTAAGCTCAAAGCTAACGTATAGGTACATAAGTCACAAAGCATTATAGTTTTCCATGTGTTTAATAATGTTTTTAGCTTGGGAATATGGAGTATTCTTACAAAATGTATGAGGAATAAATTTGTGAGTTGATAGTTGAACATTGTTCAGCATTTATCGTCTGGATTAGCACTACTTCCTTTTAAAGTCTAGCAACTCACACGCATAGCTTTTACAAAGCTTGGTACCTACCATTCTAGGAACAGAATGCTATTGAAACCTGAAGGACCACAGGTTTATCAAAGAAAACAACTGTAGAGATGTCATACCATTTTTATTATCTATAAAGTAATTACAATCTCTTTATAAAAACTAGTTTTCCCGACAGACGTTGTCCTGTAGTCCTTATCATGGTTATGGATTGCAAATTTGTAATTTATACATAAATAAGTTTCAAATATAGGTACCTATTTGAATATTAAAAAAATATTTCTGAAAGCTCGAAAAAAAATCCACCAAAAATCTGCGTACCAATATTTTTAATGTCAATGGTTGTCAGGTAAATAAAAATTGTGTTTCTATGGAATCTTTCACAGATGGCGTTGTTGTATCGAAATTTCGACGTTATTTTATTATCTAAATATGTTATCCGGAGCGAAGTAGAATCCAATAAGCTAAGCATCATAAAAATCTGTTCAGTGGATCTCGAGTGTTCGCACATACCCGACGTTCTTTTATATCTTTAGATTACATTTTGTGGTTAGATAGAAGATACCTGGTGATAATATCGCCGTTGCACGTCATAATAAGATTATTGTGTATCAGAATCTTTTGTTGAATAATGTTTTATTATGCTTGCATTTGGGGATAGATCATTGATCCATATTTGTTTGATTATGAGGTTGGCCAGGCCTTTAGAGCGTCAGTGGAAAGGGCTTGAGGTGATCAACAACTTCATAAGGCTTGCTGTGGATGACGTCAACACCAAGATGTGATTTCAATTCAACAGGATGGCGCAGCAGCCATATAGTTCATGCCATGCAAGTAGAATAAGCGATTTTGCAAAAGATTTAAAGGCATGGACACCTCATGTGCAGATCTATATACTTACTAATAAGTCAAAAACTTCTGTTCAAAATTATTTTTTTTATTATGAAGTTCGACGGGCAGGTCAGCTAGTAATATTATATTTTGTAAGTTCGATTTTAAAGCTAAACCTCAAAATAATGCTTATAGAAAATATCTTGCTTATAGCTGTGCTAGAAATATAAACGGAGAAGAAAAAGAGAAAGCGAAAACTAATTATTATTGTCATCGACGTATTACTACTGAAGTGAAGCAATTTGTGATATTTTTCCAAAGTTCCTTTAATTTCATTTCATAGCGGGCCCGAATGGAAAAATCGTTTAAGTATGGAGGTAGACGAAATATCTTAATTAGTATTCCGGACATTATTTGTGCGAGGCGGAGAAGGGGAGGACCACTCCAGTCTCTTTAAATAATAAAAAGGACCCTTCAGTTAAAGGACAGCGACGATGGTGAGGTGCCGCTTCATTTTTAATTACCTACCGTAAGAAAACAGAAAGTGTTTCAGCTCTCCAAGGGGAGACGTGAAACTTGGGAAAATAAAACGTTTGAGTAAATTGCTGTTCTTTTCAAAAACTGAACATCGCTCTAGTACAAACATACAGTAAACCAGTAATAATATTGTTTCATGAACTTTTTACTGCTAATCATTATCAATATGAGAGGTTTTAATAGAATCACGCACATCTTTATTTTGGGTGCACAAAACGGTTTTTTCGAAATCGTCACACTTACAGCCGGTTTCATAAAAAGCTTCAAAAGAACACATTTTAAACTCCTTTAGTTAAAACAGTTAAAACTCCTTTTAAAATTATTTAAAGAATCCTTTAAGCTGACGCGTTTCATAAAAAAAAATATTCCAGCTAAAATTTGAAATTTCAAAAAAATATTTTGAAGTTGGAAGCAGTTGGTAGGTTGAGAAGAATATTTTATACAACAAAATCAACATAAAATTGGAGACTGATATAGAAGATACCTATGAGATACTTAAATCTATATAAAACTAGTTTTCCCGAGTTGTCCTGTGATTCTAGCCCGAAGTGGCGCCTGCGCCCCCGTAAAACAATACAAAATTTATTCGATTGAGTTAAGCTAATAAAATAATAACATTAAACTATTTTTGAAACATCCATATTTCATTCGTATTCAAAACTCTGGCGGAAACAACTTGAGAATAATGCGCTCGCGCACACACCCTACCTCGCCTATTACCAATAAGAATGTGCCCGATAATATTGTTGACTTTGTATGAAAATTGAATGGGCTACTGTAAGAGCGGATGCGAGAAAGAGAGGGAACTACCCGCGATGGCGTGGGCGCGTCCCAGGTAACCGTTCCATACAAACTTAAATATTGTATTTTACATCATTTCTTATCCATTTTTTAAACTTTTATACGTTATTCTGTTATCCGAAGCGGAGAAGAATCCAATAAATCAAATATCAGAAGAATCTGTTGAGCCGATCTCGAGTTATAAGTGTTCGCACTAACCCGACTTTAATTTATATTAGAGATATGCGAGAGACAAAACAACACGGTAAGTTATTGTCAATTCTTTACCATACATCAATCAGTCAGTATTACCGAATGATAAAATTATTCCTTTGTGACCCCACTTAAGGGCATAGCGAAGCTACAAGAACCCCATACAGAGCTTGATCTCGTGCGGTTGGAATGACTCCCTCTATACAATGTCCTAACTCCTCAGATGTTCTTGGAAAGAACTGAACACGGCGTGAGAGAGTCTTCTTCATCTTTGGAACCCTTAAAGGAGGAAGCACAGCTTTATCCTCAGCCAACTCTAATTCGACATTTCCCTCGAACTGCGTAAATCCAGGGTACCTAGCGATTTAAAGACTTATAGGAAGACCAGCAAAAAGAGCGAGGTGCTATTCTTTGCCGATAACTTCACGTAAGTCAGTATGAAACATCAGACATATTGTAAAATGTATTTTTGAGTACTAGGAAAGAGACAATACAGATTTCAATCCCAGAGTTTTTGTTGGAGGATTAGTATTATCAATGTCAACCAGACTCATCTAAATATAACAATTATTGTTCAAGGGTGTACTTTTTACATCCTCTCTTTTTCCCGTAGTTATGAAGACCAAATTTATCTTGAATAAAACATCTATTTTGTGAAATGAGATTTATGTTTTTAGTAATCATTTACATTTACAGTTTTCCCAAATTTAACCTTCAGTTATATTATTTTAGTGAAGCGCTTCGTAATTACATACATAGATAATAAGTATTGATATTCACTAAATGCTTTTAGTGACAAGATTAATCTGTTTTTTTTTTGCAAATAAATTCTTCTAAGAGCATTATTATTATTCACCATTATGCAAATAATGGTATGCAATTTCTCTTGCATTGAGAACATTTTTAAAATATTCTGAATAATAATTTTTATGAAAATTACGGTAATATTTTAAAAGATTTCACCTTTCTTGAGGAAAATGAATTCACAATTAAAGTGCGCCCCGCCATTTGTATTTATATTTTAATACTTCTAAATGTTAGATTACTTAATTGTTTGCAGTACCTATTTTAAAACTCATAACAATAATTGTTTGAAATCTGGTCATCGAAAGACTTATATTATAACCTATTTTATAGATAAGTGTTTATTTAAGTCATGAAAATAGCATTTTGCATGTGTAACAACTTTGGTTTTCTCATCGTCTTCTCAAACATCAAATCGCATTGTGCTTAAACACAACGTGTAGATACATACCTGGAACCATGGAACCAAAGTTTGACTGAATAAAAACGTATTTAAAAGATTCAGATTGTTTTGAAATAAAAATAAATGTAGTTCATACCATATAAAACACAAACTATCAACATTGAAATGAGAGTACATTTTCGGATTACGTTTCGACTGACGTTTGAGGTCGGTAAAACAGCTGCCGTTATCATTAGTCAATCACATAAAATTTGTACCATTCTACACATAGAGGGTGTAGGGAATGTAGTCAAGACTCAAACCATATTGAGAGGAAAACTTGCATATTATGTAGGTAGGTTCGTATTATATTATTATTAAATATTTTTTTTACCAATTTGAATCAAGTGTGAGATGTAGCATATTATGATACATGCAGTTTTTTCCGTGTGAGTGGCAGACTATAATTTTTCTTCTTTCTTTTTTATAAACATTAAAGTGTCATTCTTCTCTCTTTTCATAAATTGTGAAAGTGTAATTCTTTTTTTTTTCTGTGCTTATGTCAGTTAAGCAATGAGAAGCTAGACTAGAACCTGTTTAATTGCCTACCGATCAAGCCTGACCATCGGAATTAAAAAGGTAAAGCAAGACGGGTATTAGCTAGTACTTAAATAATACAGAGAGACCTTAACAGACACTCAAGATATTTATTTATCCATGAAAAATAAATGGTATGCAGTATGCACCTACATAATAATTATATTTACTTAATTAAAACTTGAAATGAAAGTACGTTTCATAATCACTAGAAGTTTTTTCATTGTATATCTTCCAATAAACAAAAATTGGGATATTTATAAAGATTCTTTTTCCTAAAGGATGGTAAGAAAAGTTTTATAGAAAGACGTTTAAAGGGTTCTCGTAGTGATCTTAGTTTTTATTGGATTATTAGTTGCCGCGTGTTGGTTTTCGGAACTTTCTCAAATAATAAGAGTATGATTGTATTGAGGTCTGGGATCATCTCTTACTTTCACAGTCCAACGAGGTCTCGGATCATCCCCATTTTGGAACATTACCCAATAGGTATATTATTGTCTTCAAATAGAACAATTAAATAATGATTATGTCCTACTTCTTGATAGTTTCGTACACTTAATGGTTAGGTTTTATAAAAGCCTGTGTTTGTGTTACAAATTGAAGTTTCAAAAGTAAATCGACATTACGTTTATTCGAGGAACTAAATAATCAAAATCATGTTTTTTTTTATAAAAACAAAATAATGCCTGCCTATTTGTTCAAATATTTTTATAATGTCTAGGTACGTTGAAAGTTAGATAATATTATGAGCATGAAAGAGAATTTTTATATTACTTACCCTGACAATCCTATAAATATTTTTCTGAGGATCTTTATTCTATATTTTGTAAACACAAGTACTTACCTTAATTTATTTATTTTATTTATTTGAAATCTACGCAACCAATGGTTGCTTTTACATACAATTTACAAAACAGAAGAAGAAAAAATACAATAGTTATGCATCACAGTAAAAAAAAAAAAATAAGTATCTCTAAGAATTCAATGAGCCAAGCGGTACCTATCCCTTAGCATTTTTTTGAAACCATACAAAGATGCAGAAAATATATCAATTTCGCCAAGATCATTGCCCCCCCTAAGTAACCTTTGCATGGGCGCATTGAAAGAATAGTTTGTGACACTGTTTGCCAATCTAAAGGTCTGTGTACTTCGCGTGCTCCTGGAAGGGACATGAAGCTCCACCATAGACAACAACCGAGAGGAATCAATCTGGCCACCGATCAATCTATGCAAGAAAGTCATATCCGCTATTGTGCGCCTTTCGGATAGCAGTGTGAGACCATAATATTCATTGCGAAGATGATCATAGTTAATATCCGCAGCTGGTATACCCAGTTTGAAGTTAATAAACTTCAGGAGTCTATTTTGAACCCTTTCAATTCTTTTAATGTGAACCTGGTAATATGGTGACCACAGAACCGAATTATACTCTAACTGTGGTCTAACGAGACATGTGTACAAATGAACAAATGTTGAGACTTTGGAAAAACCGCGGCACAAGCGTAAGACAAACCCGAGTGTTTGGAGTGCCCTGTCCACCATTGAATTAATGTGCAGGACAAATGTCAGTCCAGTATCAAGCTGCACTTCCAGATCCCGGACCTGGGATACCGCTTCCAGCTCTTCACCAGCCATTGTATATGGATAGACGATTGGTGATTTTATTTTGTAAAAACGTACGACCTGACACTTCGCAACATTCAACCTCAGTTCATTCTTCGCACACCAACCCAGAAGAGCCTCCACATTGCTCTGCAGCACACAACAATCATCAGCACCCCTTATTTCTTTATAAATTTTAAGGTCGTCAGCAAACATTACAATGTCCACCCCATCAAAAACCGTTAACAAGTCATTAATAAAAATATTGAACAGGATTGGACCGAGGTGTGAGCCTTGCGGTACACCACTCAGCGCAACAAATGAAGATGAGATAGTACTGGACAAGCATACTCTAAGCATCCTACCTGTTAAATAGCTTGCAAACCATGATAGCAATGTTCCATCCACACCAAGTGAACGGAGCTTAGCTAACAATATCGGATGCGAAACACGATCGAAGGCCTTCGAGTAGTCGGTATAGACACAGTCCAGTTGGCCTCTGGCCTCCAGTGTGTCCATAATATCAGAATGAAATTCCAAAAGATTGGTTAGTGTAGATCGCTTTCTCATAAAACCATGTTGTTGATCAGATATCAAAGCCGTTAGGGAATTCTTAATCTTGTTTAGAAGGATACTTTCAAATAATTTTGGTATGCTTCATTGAATGCATATGGGGCGATAATTTTTGATATCAGATCTGTCGCCCTTTTTAAAGATGGGGATAATGTAACTCTCCTTCCAGATCGATGGAAAGGTCCCAGAAGCAACCGAGTCGTTGAAAATCTTCTGCAATACACCGCACAAAACAGCCGAACAATTTTTAAGGAATACCGGTGGGAGTTTATCAGGACCGGGTGATTTGCTAATATCAAGTTCATCAAAACCCTGCTCAATGTCAGACAACGAAAAGTATACAAATGGGATATGAATCCTATCTTCGACAGGAAGATGAGGGATTTCAGCATTTGAAGGAGAATCATCAAATACGGACATGAAAAATTCACGAAAAAGTTCCACTACTTCATTCACACCATTGGCAGTCTTTCTATTGAGATGCATTATCTTTGGACAATCGCAATGGTCACCCTTTAAGGATCGGGCAAGCTTATACAAATTCACAGTAGAACCAGGCAACTGATCCTCAATACTTTTATAAAAATGTAGTTTAGCCGCTCTCGCCAATGCCTTACATTCCCTTCTTATTGTACTGAACAATTCATAGTCGGATGAAGAATTAGTAACCTTATATTGAACATGCAATCTTTTTTTTTAATTAATTTTTTCTATGAGTTCGCATGTAAACCATTTTGGAAATCTAGAATCTAGCGGTTTTTTGACAGGAACAAACTCCTCAATCGAGTTATATATTATTATACTATAAAATTGTGCTAATTTAGTATTAATGTCAGCAGCGCCGCCAAGAAATGACCAATCGACACCGGCTAGGTGGCCGTTTATAGATTTGTAGTCACAAACCCTGAATTTTTTTTTACCCATATCGGACTCGGGCATTCCCTCTCTATCCAGAAAAAAATCAATCTCCAGAGGTGGATGGTGTGTATCAGCTGGAAGTATTGAATCAGTTGCCCTAGATACATCAACATTTTCGATACCTATCGGAAAGAACCAGATCCAACATTCTATCAAGACTATTTCGTACCATGTTATACTGCACAAAACCAAGAAAAGAAGACATGTTTTTCATTAATTAAAATATCAATATAATATTATGTACCGTATTTTATATCGTTTATTTGGCGAAAGCGGTTTCAAAATTTGTACTTTTAAGGGAGTGATTTTCATGGCGACTTTTGATCATCTAAAGAGCTCTCTTAAAATTTCATAATTGCAACAATAAATTAAGGAAATGGTTAGATGTTAAAAATATATAGAACTTTCTTTTAGATACCTATCCAGAATCAAGAATCCGGTCGCTTGTAAAGCTATTTTTTTTTTCTAAATCAACTGCTCTTCAAACTTTGGAAAAGATCTCAAAACTTTGTTCTATAGAAAAAAGGTTGATGTAATTATCGTGTCAATACGTACCTACGTATGGATGTAGTGAAAGTAAATGTACCTACATATATAATAGATCCACATCGCGTGTATTAATGGGAATAGAATCCCTATTTTAGTTTGAAATATTTCCCAAATGAGTCCTCACGTCTCAAAGAAAGTTCCCCGTGGGACGTGTCCCATTTCCTGAAACAGGCTTTATGTATTTACAATATTACCTTCCGTTCGTAATCATTTCTGATTTTGGAATTCCGAGTGAATTTTCAGATTTTTCATGATGCCTCCCATATTAGGTATACTTTACATATCCTTGAGGGACATACCGATTCTAGCTATAGTGTCAAATACGACGTGACCTCCGTTAAAAAGGGTTGATGTGTTTGAACTCCGTTCCACCGTAGCTTTTTATATAAAAAAAAAAACTTGTGATCTTTCAAACGTAAATTTTAGGTTAAACTTACCTTGTTCAATTAAAACAAATCGACCACAGTTAGTTACGGTTGTAAATTTAATTACAAAAATTATTTTAATTTTTATCCCGAAAAACCTGACACCTTTGTACAGAGAAGTGTTATTTACTTATAATGTACCTACTTACCTTACTTTTTTTTAAAAAATTTTATTATAAAAAAGGAATAGGTAGGTATAGGAAATAAGAATAAGATAAGAAGGAATAGGAAAAAAAAACATTTATTATTAGTGACCGTTTTCGCCTCATCCAGTCACCGTTAGACCAAACTTACAACAGTTTTATGTTTGGTCTACTATGGCTGGACACCAATAATTAAATTCAAAAAGCAGTACCTACTTATAAAAAAGTGTTTGTTTTTCTTTACATCAAAATGTTAAGAAACTGCTTTATAGTACTTAATAGAGGCGCAAAATATAGATGAAAAAAATTGTAAAAAAATGTACCTTTATACATATAAAATATTCTCAAAACACGGATATGGATGTAATTATTTATAAGCAGGTACCTACCCACATAATAATATATTCAAGGTAATATGATTCAAGCCGTCTATTTTTAGAACTTTCTTATTTTATTCTTAAACTGCAGTATTGTTCCACTATTACATTTTCATTCATGTCAATTCTTTCCTGATAGAAGTGGGTGGTTTCAAAACTATATGACATTAGTTTATAATAATATGATGTTTCTTGAGTTATCGTAGCGCCTAGAAAGGAAGAATAGAGGGTGGTAGAAGAACCAGACGAAATTCGAAAACCCCAAACAAACACCTTTTGCTTTAATACAACATCTGTCGACTCAAGTAACTAATAATAATATTCCGATATTCTCATTACCTACTTGGTTTATTCCTCTAGTTATTCAACGTGATGTTTGTTTCGTATAAAACCCATTTTCTCACAAACCAAATACTTCACAAAATAAACCACAATTTGCTCAGAACGAAAACACCGACTCTCCTCAAATAATTTCAAGAATGAATCGAAAAATAAAAGTACCTTCCTATTCTTTTTGGAAAAAAGTTTTTTTTTTAATTTAAAAGACAAGCTGAGGTTTGATTGAAAACACTCGGACTCCCAAAAATAAAATCATTGAGATTAAAAAAATCATTTATTTCACAGAAAAAAAATCAAGTTTACAAATTAAGGTAATTTACAATTTACAAATAAATAAGGCAATATAAATCATTGAATGATTTCTCTCCAATGTGAGTAAAAACTCGTGTTTTGGAGAGGTAACTTAAGAATGAGAAAATATCAATATGTGTAACACATCCCATACCAAAGTCAAATCTTTTCCATTTTTTTTTAATACTGCACTACATAATGAAAAACGCCCAACAAAGTTAAAAAACTATACAAAAAGAAGAATAAATAAATTGAAAAAAAGGATTCCATTGATTTATCGAAAAGAAATTGAAATATTAAAAAAAAATACACGTTTTAAAACATTATTTTCATTATGAAGGTAGCGAAAATCCTACTGCCTGCAACAGGCAACAAACAGGAATGCTGCTAAATGTTAAAACGCTCCCCATAAAAATAAAGTAGGAACAAATTTTCAATTTATTCTACATAAGTATCGAAACATTTACGTGCGTAAGTCCCGCAAATCAAAGCCTGTGTGTGGGGATACCAGTAACATTCGTAGGTATTGTGGAATCTGATAGACCATTGCTTTTCTTATTTAAACTAGTTTATTAGATGTCAAATGAAATGAACGAAATAAATAAATAAATGTTGAAAAATATCATGTGAACTCGAACCTATGTCGCCAGATCTCGAAACCATGTAAGAAGCAAAATCCCATTTAATTGTATTTATATGATATACCGATATTTTCTTTATAATTAATGAAACATACCTGTTTTGTAAGAATTAAGAAATCTGTTTTCTTTAACGTGTGCTTGTTTGGTTTGAAATATTGAAATTTTCGTTAGGGTCTACCAAAAATATTCCTGAGAAAACACGTGAATTGATTTGAATTTTGTCATATGCCATGCTTTCCTAGAAAATATAAGTGACCGTAATATTACGAACGCAGTATTCTTTGAGACAACTAAAAAGCATTTTATGTTTATATCTTTCAATGCTGGTAGTAAAATAATGAAAGCGCGACATAGACAGTGTAAGCTGTAATTGCAGTGTCCTTTATCGGTACTTGAATATGAATGGCGCAGTAAGCGAGACGTCCAATGTTATAATATGATAGAAGTTTGTAAAACGGTTAAATTCAAAAACTTTTACATTGCTAAATTTCTTCTTCTTTCTCAGCCATCTCTCCAATGCTGAAAATAGGCCTCTTCTAACTTTCTCCACACAACTCTATCTTGGGTTGTTTTTCCCAATTTTGTTAGTAATATATTGAAAACTATAGTATTTTCTAGTCCTGAGTTGGAATCTGGCTAAGTCAAGAGATTTTCTCCACTCCGTCCTTTTGAGTGCCGCCGTCCTCCCGCTCCTCAGTTCAATGATATCAGCATCCGCGTTAACACCGTCCATCCACCGTAGCTTGGGTTTTCCTGCTCTTCTTTGACCTTTGGTATCTGTCAGGGTTAAGCTTCTGGTCTGGGCTTCTTCGTTCATTCGTATTATGTGCCCAGCCCAGCGTAATCTTGCTATTTTGATTGCTTGATTGTATATCGTTGGGATCGCTGTAGGGATTATACAGTTCTTGGTTGTATCGCCGACGCCATAATACTCCTCTCTCATTTTTTGGCCCGTAGATTTTTCGAAGGGTTCTCCTCTTGAAAAACACAAGCTGTTGCTCATTCATTTTAGTGAGCACCCAGGTTTCAGGGGCGTATGTCAACACTGTTCGTATGAGTGTTTTATACAAAACTGATTTAGTATTTCTTCTGAGGTTCCATGGCTGGAGTTGTTTAATCAGTCCATAGTATCATCGACTGGCAGCCATTATGCGTTTATAGATCTCCTCAGTCGTGTTGATTTTCCATATTATACGGTCGGTAAATTGCGGGTCCGTTTTTCTAGAAAACCATTGCATAACACCTGTGTTTTCACGAGTCAATCCAAATAATATTCTGTTCAAAAGGTTTACTTGGTGAATGATTCACATCGCAGCCTCCCATTTCTCCCGTATGATTGATGATATACGGGAAGTATCTATTATTTCTGACATATGATTATGATGACGAGGGCCAAGACAGAAGCATACGTTGAAGGTAGGTCTCGGAATATGCGCACACATCTGTAAACAACCTATCATTATCATGCTACAACAAATATCATTTTCAATAATGTTACAACCCATTCAAAGTTTTGCTCAAATGGAACTACATTGCTTTATCAACTAGAAATTAATCAAACTAGCTTGAATATTAGGTACTTTTTTTTGTCAGAAATCTCTTAGATCCTTCTGTTTTATGATTTATCAAACATGGTGTAATCCAAAACCATTTTTCAAGGATATAAAGTTATTTAAATGAAACAATTTGTAATTCCAAAATTAATTTGGTTCTCCATGGTCCCAAAGAAATTTTTCATTGTCACCTATGGCCATACAGGACCTATGCCTGCGATTTTAGTAAAAATATCATTTGTGGAATATTACCTAAATTAATGATTAAAATTTATAAATTATTGAACGTGCGTTTTTCTGTGGTGGAGGTGATTTAAATAATCAAATTTAAATAAAAAAAAACTTTTTAACTCTTCCACAATTTTATTACACCTGAGATGTTTCGTAGGGCCACGCCCTTCATGGTCACAGGTTATTTGAAACAAATGTTTCAAATAAGTTTTTTTATTTAAATTTGAATAAATTAATTATTGTTTCATGTAAATTACCTGCATCGTTAAAACAATTTCACAAAAGATTGCACATTGTTTCTTAAATAGGCTGTACACATTTGAACACGCGCGGTGACGTAACCAATTTCACGTTGCATGCAACGGATCAAATTTCCATAGTACAAGGTGGTTCGTGACGAACCACCGCGAACCGCTTACTATAAAATTTTGATACGTTGTATGGAACGTGACATTGGTTACGTTACCGCGCGTGTTCAGATGTGTACAGACCATAACTAAAAGATTTAGTTTTATTTTAATGTTTTTTTTTATGAATACTTTTATCACAGTCTAGTTCTTTTTATTTCCTTTTAATTAGGTATATGTAAGTACCTACACGAAATTTTCAACAATGTACAATAAGTACCTAATTGTTCCCTAATAGAAACTTGAAACAAAATAAAATGTGAGTGTAAAACGCTTGTGTTGAATCTTGTTTGATACCTACTTCACATTCATAAAATTACAAAAATTATATTCACGTGCGTTTGTCATACGAAGTATAACCCATTTCCGTCACGATGACTATTTGCTTGACCAAGACTTCACGATCAAGAGAAGAAGTAGGTATATTTAATATACTTTTATAAAAAGTTTCGTCAAAGAATATATTGACAGTTTGAAGTGCTGGGTAACAGAGGGAGTATAAAATATCTGCTACATTTTCAGGATGTATAAAATCACAAAGAATGATAATATCCTGAGTGTTGAAGCAATATTGAACTTTGTCAATAGGGGTTGTAGATGAGGGGTTGAGCGAATCCAAGTGTGTGATGAGAGGATACGGGAAATTGCATCGTTCTCTCAAAACGTAAAACTCCAATCAAACTACTATGGAACTAGTTTATACACACGAGTTATTTGTCGTACAAAAAATACACCCCATAAAATAACACTCTACTTACATTTAGAAAAAAAAAATATCAAGCCTGTGACATCAAGTTCTTCTCTGTGGCTACGAATCTTGGCGCCCAGCATGCGCTCAAAATACTCGCATAAAGAGATTCAAGACCAAGTGCCTTCGAAGAATGCTGGGCATCCGATTGGACGATTTTGAGCCAAAAACAGCTATCAGCGCCAATATGAGGTTCCGCTGGCAGACATGGTTGGGCCACGTACTGAGGAAGTCTATACGGAGTACATAACCGTCTTACAGTCAAATACCACCCAGAAAGCAGTTGGAGACGCGGTAAGCCCCTCCAACCAATTAAGAAACTTTACGCGAAAGAAGTATGCTTGGAAAGAAAAGAGTGGAGGTCCGTTCTCTCTGCCTACCCCTTACGGGACACGGCGTGATGGGTAAAAAAAAAAACATTAATAAGCACACTAACTATACATTTCAGTTCATAGTAATTAGGTATTCAATACAATAACCTAATTGTTAAAACGTGTGTTCTAATTTTTATGAACACTTTGTTTGAAAAAATAATTATTGAAGAAAAACATCATGGATCTTGATTTGTTCCAAAATTTTCTGAGGCGAAATGATGGAAAATAACAAACTTCACTGGTAATAATGCGGCAAGTAAATAGGCATACAGTTCAAAAGGTAGGTAGGTACAAAGACGAGATTATAGGCGCACGGGTATATTGTTATTGTGACCCTAATTCAAAATACATTGTCAAAAATGTGCTGAGGGTATTGTAGAAAGAAACATTGAAAAAATCAACGGAGTGTGCTTTATAACACGTCACATAGGGTTCACTCGGGAAAATTTCATATCTAATTCACTATTACTTCGTACAACAAACCTTTAAAGAATACATATTTCTTATATTAAATTCGATTTACAACAGAAAAATCATTTTAAAAGAAGATCCAAAATACTATTTCGTCTGAGAATTTTTTTTAATAATAATTCTTTGGAGTCAAATGCACTCTGAAACTTGTGCGCCACTTGGTAAGAATCAACGCTGCTTCATCTGGATGTAGTGGAGCTATTAGGTACTAACAGTATGTCATTGTTCTGTTCATCTTCCCTCGGTAGTAGTGGTAGATACCGCAAAGTTAGACAGACACTATTATCTACTTTTGACATATTCACTGTTTTGGTTGCACCAGCTGTCGAAAGATGTTTGCGAAGTTTCATACTTTGGCGTTTATTGTTCTGTTTGAAACATCGCAGATTATAATATTATAGTTCGTCGTGGCATTTCTATTATTTTGGGACAAAAAGCTTTAGGAATGTGAATCTTAAGTAAATTAATTTATTATTGATTGTTTAAAAATAGACCTACAGTCATTTTTTTAGAAATGTACATTCTATGCTTTATTTTACAAGCAAAAACCCCTTGACCCGGATAACTTCCACAATCAATATCGTCGCTTATCGAACAACGACGCTAAGTCGAAAATTTACGGTTTTTACTTTTGAATGTAGAAAGATAAAGCTACTTCTGTCCCGTGTGAATCCATATGCCACTTTTAACGGAGGCAACAAAATATCACGGGAATATCAGAAACGTTTGTAAAGACAGCATTTGGAGTGTTTGGAAATGTAGAACAAAAGATTTCCCAAATATTTTTTTTTATTAATAATGTGCTCTGTGGTATCTTTGAGAACATGATATCGACATTTATCGATTCAAAGTGGGTACCGTATATAATAACAACATCCCTACTCAATTAATTTTTGGAAATCGTTTCATTGATCTCATCAAAATATTCAACGAGAAGAAATTTTGTGTTAGACTGAAAATACTCTCAACCGAATAAGAGGCAACTTAATAATAATTACACGTTATTACATAAAATTATTTGGAAACCACAGGACCTCAAACCACATGCACCTCTACCTGGTGGCAGACACGTACCTACGAACCTGTGTATATTATTAGTTATGTAAATTCAAAGTCGAAATGGCGCCCATACATTTTAGTTATTCTAAATGGGTTCTAAACGTTTAATTAGAATAATTAATTTATCTACTCTGTATACGTGTCTATTGAATGAAGATGATTCCAGCAACCATCAAATTTATACCTACATGTATCTGTGCTCACTCAAAGTGAACACAATTAATTATTAGACTCTTTGACACTTTAACAGTAAGCTACGGAAATGTTGTATCGTGAAATATGAAGATGGACGTCACCTGGGATCGAACCCACGACATCCAAAACGAAACTCTACGAAAGTCGGAGTCGTAACGACCAGGCTACCAACGACTTCGATACGATCTGGTGTACGTAGGTATTGTGAAAAAATGTATTTATAAAACACGAAAAAAGTAATAAAAAATGTACCTGTGCCGAATGAAACCATAAAAAGTATTCCGTGAACCATGACGTTGAAATTCAACGAACTGTTAAAATGTATAGACTCCATTATAAATACACACAAAAGAGGAAGAAAAAAGGAGATAATAACTACCTACATATTATTATGTAGGTACATAATAATATAACAACAATAAAGAGTGAGCAAATGAACATTCTGTGTTTACATTCTGATTCAGCTTGGAAGTTGGGTGTGAATGTGAAAAGGTAAAGAAATGCGAAGATGATAAAAAATGGGGGAGAATCAGGGTAGAGTGAACACTGTTTACGAAAATAGTTATGAAGGATTTTGTTTTGAGATAGGATGTAGGTAGATATATTATTATCATTATCTTCTTCATCATTTCAGTATTGCAGATGGATAAAGGAACGTTTCATTCATCATCCAAGAAAAAACAATTTAGTTAACGTTGCTCTTTCTCAGTGGGTATTGTTATTCTATTCTGGTTAAAATGTCGGAACTTATCTTAAGAAGGTTTACTTATTATTCCAAAACAGATATATGATTCACATTGGGACGATTCCAAAACAGATAAATTCACACTCGAGCCTATATGGTGCAGATTTCAAAAACTACTATGTTGTTGGGTCACAAGTTCTCCTCCCGCTTAGACTTAACCGGTTGACTGAGACAAATTTAATCCTGCACATTTCTGTACACCTTTTACAGAAATGTGCAAATTTATTTTATGGCATATCTTAAGGGCAATGTGACGATTTCCAAAGGGCAATGTGACGATTTCCAAGAGGAAGATATCGTCAGATGGTGCAAAAAGTCAGAGGGAATGGTATCACCATGCGTTTACAAAAAATGGACATTGGACAATACCAGATTCCCTTATATCCAACCTCACATAGAACTATGCAGACCTCGCAAAATAACTCCTAAAATATGGACATTTGAGAATCAACATCAAAACAGAAATTGCTTTGAAGGACAGGCGGTGACATTTTATGATAGAAGTGAACTCCATGAATACTCTTTAACAGCCCTCCCTAACGTATGCAATGTTTTCGGTAAATTGTTTTTAGCTATGCCCAATTACCAATCACTCAAATGTATATTGTGCAAGCGTAACTCTAGAAAAATAATAAGTACACCATTCAGGTAGGTGTATGAAGTGGTGCGCTGGACTATCAAAATATCAACACACATTAACACAATGTCCCCCTTGAACCCCACTCAGTGACATAGGTAGGCAACAAAATCTCTCCATTGCACTCGAACTTGCGCAATACTTATGACATAATAGCAAACATTACTGAAATTGAGACCATCGAACTAGGACTGAACAGAACCAAATTTCTTTATCTCATGAAGAGATTGACTGCCCAAACTTGAAAATTCTGATTGATGAGAGAAACAAACTGATGAACTCTGTTCAAACAAGAAAACCGGATACTTTATCCACCTCTTATGGAATCTTGAGTATGTCCTACGATTGCGTGGATGAAAAAAAAATAGAGACCCGACATGGTTGCGCAAAAAAGACTCATGGTCGAAAAATCTGAGACAGAGATTTGTTCAGATCAAGATAAGTATAATAAGTATAACCAGCCCAGGAGCGTGACTCTCACTTACAGATGGCCGTCAACCTCTGGAAAGATGTTAAAACGGTCATTTAAAATGCAAACTAAATGTGAAAATAAATAATTTTTAACATTCTGAAGAATGTTCTGAATAACTCGCATTAACATAGCGAAAAATAATTGATTGTCTTCAATCTCAAACCAAAATGTGCTTTTGGTGTCGATAAACCTCAAATATCCCCCAAGGAATAAAAACTTTCGCATATTCATCAAAGACCGAGATATAAAAGAGAACTTTTACGAAATGGAGCAAATAAAATTACTGATACCGAAAAGAAGTTTTTATTTTCATCCTACATGTCCCACCCTCAAAAATCACGTAGCTGACTGATTATCATTGGGACATTTATTTAGCAGTGAGAGTGGTAACGAACGTTGAGGTAAGGTATCATCCATTTTGAATATTTACATCAAGAAAGAAGAAAATAGTCTTACTTTGTTTTGATAAGTGCTCCGTACCTGCGTACTCCGTAATACTGCCAGTGTAGCATTGTGTAGGCCTTCTATAATAAAATCCCGCATAAATTACGTATAGAAAACCATATGCTGGTTGCGTAAATTGTGTCTCTTTATTCCTTCTTTACATGACATACCGCAGAGGTAAAAATTACATGAGCATTTTTTTTCGTATATCTACGTGGATTATCATAAAACCGGGGTTCATACGTCAATAAAACCGAATATAGGTTTAAAAAAATGTGTATTTAACATATTATAAGAACTAAATTCCTTGTGAATTTCTCACAGTCATCGTATCTTGTCACATTTGATATAACTATTCCATTTTCTAGTAGAAATTTCTATTGAAATACAGTCTGACTGCAGCGGTTATTAAACCACCAAAACCGCGGGCAATAATGTCCATTTTGTTAGTCATTTTTCATTGGGAAAAAATATTATTGTTTTTACTTCTATCATCATTTTTTACTTCACCGAAAGATTTCAGACTTTCGATTTATGGCTATTGAACCTTTGCTTAATATTTGAATTTATCATTTTTTTTATTAATAATGATGATTTGGGTAAAATGTATCAATTTGAACTTATCATTTTTACTTCTAAAGAAAGGCTATCAAAGAGAAGGGCGCCGCACAATTTTATTCTAATAAAAGAAGATGGTGTAGTCAGCATATTGCGCAAAACAAATAGACAAAGAGATTTGGGGAGAGAGAAAATCCCTGGGACAACTTATATAATCTACTGGGTGCTCGCTCCTTGCTTGTCTGTATAGGTAGGTACAGAAGTAACATTGGCACATTGCTAGAAAATAGTATTCAAATATTTACAAACTAAATATATACTAAAACCGAACACATTTTGAATGAAATTCAAAAAGAGAATTTCTGAACTTGACTATTTTTTATATTTCTGTGAATGTTGATGTTCAGTTTTTTTGGTTAAGGGAAAATACAGACCACATCCTTGTTATAAAATTTTCGTGAATGTTTTATTCGTCTCATTTAATCGATACAGCAACCACGTGTTTTACCTTCAAAGAATAACTATTTAGCCAGTGTTCAAAATTCGACCATAGCTTATTTAGATTTAGATAGATAGAATAAAGTTTGAACATTATTAAGGTTCCTTTGTCAAAGACTGAGAGAGCGCTATTTCACTTTTTTTTTTCAAAAATAATGACATGGATGGATACGTCAAATTTGAAATGTTGATACGTTCAAAGTTTTTTCTATGGTTATTTAATACAAAAAGTATTAATCTATTCTCAATTTGACCACAGATAAACAAAAATATGTGTCAAAATAATGTCAAATATATCGAAGTGTGTGTGAGTATGAAATACATAACATTACATTAGTGTGCGTAGTGTTTTTTTTTATTGTTTCAATCTATTTAATGCATAATTTAAAAAAAATATTAGCATTCGCCACCCCTTCTCTATATAAACTATAAGTGTGCGAAATTTCATACTCCTCCGTCCGCGCAATTTTCGTAAACAGAGTCACAAAGTTTTTCCTCCACGTATTATCAATATATATCTAGATAACTAGGGTATTGCTAAATAACAAAAGGTGCTTAAACTTAACCTATACTCAGTGAACACTTGTTGACAGTTAACGTAGATAAGACTAAATTCATGCCATTCTCTCTCACGGCTGCGGGTGCTCTGAGGGAAACGAAATTATTGAAGATGCATTCCTGTATGGATTTGATGAATGATTGTGTATGTCCGCTTATATCATCTTGCAAAGAAATAAAATACTTGGGGTTAATCATAGATCAACACTTGAGATGGGATGCGTATCTGGGTGCACTCACTAAGCGTCTGGGGAAATTACTTTATGTATTTAAAACACTACGAAAGGTACTTAATGAAACTAGTATTAAATCAATATACTTTGCGTTGTTCCAGTCTGTTATGTTGTATGGTATTGAGAGTTGGGGCAGTACGGCAAGCGTCCACCTGCAGCCTATAAACGTTGCACAAAAGGCAATCCTACGTATCATGGGTGATGTGGGATATCTAAGTCCTTCTGACCCCCTTTTTAGGAGATTTAAAGTTCTCGATGCTCGACAACTGTATATACAGCGAATTCTGGTCCGTTAT
Source organism: Mystacides longicornis (assembly GCA_963576905.1). Classification (NCBI taxonomy): domain Eukaryota; kingdom Metazoa; phylum Arthropoda; class Insecta; order Trichoptera; family Leptoceridae; genus Mystacides; species Mystacides longicornis. The sequence continues at coordinate 23,686,848 of OY756421.1, read as the reverse complement.
TTTGGGTCTGATGCCTTGGTGTCTCAAACGGAGGGGCATGGGTTGAGGTCGCTTGCGCATGGAGTGAGGAGACTGCCAAGGATGAAAACTGCTCTGGGGCAGAGATCGCCGGAGTATCTGGCTCCAAGGTTGATGAATAGATTGCCAGGTGATGTTAAAGACTGCGAGAGTGTGACAGTGTTTAGGAGACGCTTGGATGAATGGTTGCTGACGAATGGAAGAGAGAGATCACGGTTCGAGTTGTTCAGCGTGCTGACGTAGTGCATATCTAAGACATGCAAAACTTTGCCTCGACACAGGCACAAGCCTAGTGAGGCAATATTTATTTAAGTTAAGGTTTAATTACAAATTTTTGTATTTTTTGATAAATTTGATTTGTATTTTCTTTTGAATAAAATTCATTCATTCATTCATTCACTTGCCCATATTATAATATACTTAAACAGGTACCTACATACGTATTTTATTTATTCTCTTGAAGAAATCGTAACTGCCCTGCTTGTTTCTTTTTATCTTTATCAAAGAATATTAAGAAAGCAATGTTAAACAGAAGAGTCGGTAGAAAGTTGTTAATTAATAATCAAAGTACGTAGGTATTGTTTCGAACGTGATCTTTGTTTGTCCCGCTATCCAAATGGTCACCATAAAATTTTACGATAATTATCTATTAAGAAGGTATTATGTCCCGCTCCCTACAGAACTGAGAATACAGAATGGAATTAAGCTGAAGATATTTAAATGGAACTGGAGGTTTAATGCTAATTATTAATGCGGGTATTATCTTCGAATTAAAATTTAAACAAAACCTTAAAAAAAGATCTTGGATAAAAATTTATATATAACAAAGATCGTTTTTTTTTCTTCATAAATCTCAAAGTATTATTTTTCTTAATCCAATAATTATCTTCAATTAATTATTTTCATTGAAATAAACGACTTAATTTTTTCTATATCAAATCTCCAATTAAGTAATTCCTTTAAATAGGTTTAAATAAATATAGAAAAGATGCGAGGTAAAGATATCGAATTAAAGCTCTTAAAAAGATGTTAAGCCAAAACAACTCGGCTGGTTTTTATAAATAGCAAATTCTTAAAAAATAGGCTAAAGAAGAAAATAGAAAACGTTAGGTGTACAAAGGCATTTTAAAGTACCTATACGTAGCTCCGTATTTGGAAAGTTAAGAAAATGCACATCATATTAGAAAATAACAATATTATTGTGTTATTTGAATTGATTCCATCTCGGGCATAGGACAATCGGTCGAACTTAGGTATGACCTGAAGAACATATGGGGATGAGAGCTTCGGATATGAAGGGATGGCGTTGCAAGCAAGTAAATTATTGATAGTCAATGATGTAATACAAAAATCTTAAAGGGATCTGTCACATTGTTATCTCTACTCTTCATTTCTTGATCCCTATCCAAAAGTCGTGAAAGATTTAGAAAGGTTATGTAACACATAGAATGAAGGTCTCCTTGAGGTGATGACCGAGGGAACAAACTCCCATAAAAAACCACGTCAAGAAAATTTACAAGACGTATACTCAGAATTGTGCTGGTCCTTCTATAATATGGAACTCAAACGAACTGTTTCAAATAGAGCTGAGTGAATAGAAAGAGTAAGAAAATTGCTACCAAAATAATCTACCAATATTATCAAAATACCAAGGAGTTCGTAGGCATAACCCTCACAAAGAACTGTTAGTCATCGCCCACTCAAAAACCATAGGTGTTAAATTTAAATATTTGTTTGCATAGCCATCCGTCTTCATATCTGTTAGTCTTGACCATGGGGAATACCTCGAAAGTATTAGCATGGCGTGAGAATTTAATGGTTTAAAACAAATAAAATAAAATAAGTATGGTCTACTTATTGTCATATTAAAAATCTTACTAAACAATTAGTTCACTCGTAGCTGACAAAACAATTGAAATAACAAAAGCAATTATTACCTACATCACTTTGATTCATATTGTTCGTGAAAAAATATCTTATTATATAGGTAGCCAGTAACTCTCAGGAACTTCAGAAAATAATAAAAGAGTTTCCTTTAGCAATCAATCAGGCTGATTGGCAGTTTTCAATAGGATCTGGCGGCTGTGCGAGTGTGTGTGAGAGTGAACACGAAACATGTGTATGTGGGCGTTAGTATTATCGAAGAGGATACAGCCAATAATACATAATATACTACTGTACTGTACAAGTGTACAACCTCCTCTATATAAACCTACCCTACCTCCCGTCACAGGGAACATTATTTCGCAATATTCTAAAAAAAATGTATATTTAAAAGTTTTGGTTTATTGTCATATCTATTAAATTTTTAAAGTAAGCAGGTACTAACTTAAATGTTCATGTAAATCGATATTGGTCGAACGTAAACGATTTCTACATATTTTATTATACCTAAATTAGAGTAACAGAAAAGGATTTTCATGAAATTAATGGTCTAAGAATCTGATCTTATTCAAACCTTAAACCATTCCGACAATATTTACATTTAAAATTAAAATCGAGTTTTATTTTAAGTTTAGACAATACACAATTATTGTTTTTACTGGAAGACCTGAAAGGAGGATTTTTGCAGACAACCGCTGCTACTTTGGTCTCTTAGACTCGTAGCACAACTGAAGTCTCGAAAGACGAAAGCCACACGAGTCCTGCAGAGTGCAGGGACATGGGATTTTTTTACATGCTGAACTTCTCACACTTTAAAATTTCAGTGATTTATATCAACTAGTGGTCGTATATAAAAGTTTGAATATTATTAAGGCCTTGTATGCGTGTATTTCCGGGATTTGGTCGCGTTCAATTGGCTTAATGTGGTGCCTACGTTTCGTCTACGTCTGTGGTAGGCCTCCTCAGGGCTGTCGTCTTCTTAACCAATAGCCATGTCCCTTGGCAATCTTCGCATCATGGAGAGAAGCGGTGTCAGTTTGGTGTGGCCACTGTGAGATCTGCGTGGCGCGTGAAGTGAGCGCGGCGCGGGAGAAGCGATGTCCGAGTGGTGTGGCTGCTACGAGGTCTGGGTGGTGAGTGAAGTGCGGGGGTTCACTCGCGACCAAATCCCGGAAATACACGCATAAAAAATGTTAACGACCGGTCATGAAAGCCTAGAGATTAATTATTAAGGTCATTTTTCAAAAAATGAGCGAGAACATGCAATTCCATGGATACGTCAAATTTGAAATGTTGACATGTACCTACCTACAAAGTTTTTCCTATTATTATTAAAAACAAAGTATATTTATATATTCTCAATTTGATCACAGATAAACAAAAGAAAATATGCGTCCGTGTCAATGTCAAATACATCATAAGTTGTGTGAGTATGAAATACATAAATACCAGTTTGATTTTTTTTATTTAATTTTATTTATTTATTAAAATTTAAAAAAATATTGGCAATCGCCACTCTTTATCTATATCTTGTCATAATAATTCGGATAAATTTGATTTCCTGTTCTCGCAACAAGATAAACAATAACATACCGTGTTTCACATGGAGAGCTCTTGTTGCCTCCCTATGCCCCTAAGTGGGGTCTAAAGGGAGTTTGGATTGGATTGGTTTCACATGCGACTTATTTCCTAATACACCGCCATCTCTTGGATTTTTTTAAAACTCATGAGTTATTTATTATTTATTTATTAAATTATAAAGTTATATAAAATGATATTTATATATCTTATAACAATTATGACCAATAATTATATTTATCTTATGACCCGTCGAACTTAATCCCGCATCCCAATCAACAATAATCAGTTATTATAACATAATGAAATAAATTATTAGCTAAGTTTAATTCAGTTTTTATGTCGTCAACTGTCAAAATTATTATTTTTATTCTAGGTTAGGTCGAAATTCGACGGGCGCGGGCGGGTCAGCTAGTAAACTATAAGAAAGTAAGTGTTCGAAATTTCATACTCTAGTGGTCCGAATTTGTGAAAATAAAACATTGATTGGTTGATGATTGCATCATACAGTTAGTTCTATATTGTGTTTGAGTCCTTGTTAGGTTGAACATAACAATTTTTTATAAATATCCTTGGCAAAATTTAAAAAATACTCATGTTACATAGCTTTCGGGTTGACAAGTATTATGTAGACCACTGTAAGCAAGTTACATTGTTCTCTCTTTCCACTACGTCGTGAACGAGTATTATTTTTCTCTTCACTATTGTTATAAATTCTCGGTGGATTCAGAATATTATTCTAGATAAGTCGTAGTGGAAGCGTCAGGGAAAGTTTTCGTCTGAATATCGAAGGCAGGAGGAATACACATATAGTATAAATGAACATAGCTCGTATAGAATAAATGAATAAAACCCGTATATGTTAGTCCCATATAACGTTAACCTGGATTAGTTTAGGCTTATAAAGAGGACGGAAGAGCAGACAAATTCTGGACATAATAAAATTTTATTTTTTTTACGATGAGTAGGTATAATTTTGTATTATTTTCACACTGTATTCTGAACCAGGTTAGACAGTGTCAAATGCATTACAAAATTCTAACTGAACAAAAATGATCCCTTGATCTAGTTGATAAAGTTAAACGTTAACTGTAGGAATCGGTATATAAAAATAATAAAGCCCGTGGTGGTTTGTTCTATTCAAAAATCGAACATCAGCAATGAATTTTTAGAGTCATTAGTTGTTAGATAATTCTTTAAGATCTAGTCCTGAAAAGGGTCACAAGAATCTAGTCTCATCTAACGTTGTGTACCAACAGAGCCTATAGGCAATAAATATGAGACATTAACAAAAATGGATATAGTCATATCCTGGCGCCAAATATATGACAGCAGTCGCAGTCTTTAAATTTGGTTGCTCTCTAGTTCTCGATAATTTCCAACTTTTATCTCTATATTTCATTAATTGTTAAATTTCTACTTGTTGCATACATGAGATTTTTCGACATGTTGAAGATGCCGAGATTTCTCATGATTAGGAGTTTCGGAGACTCAAACATTACCACCTAATGGCGAACGTTGTTAACGTAAAGTGATCACACTAACCCAGCCTTCGAAACAACAGTAGAAGACGGTCGTAAGCTCGTGGTGGTTTGTTCCATTCAAAAATCGAACATCAGTAATGAATTTTTAGAGTCATTAGTTGTAAGATAATTTTTTAATAAAGTTTTAATTTTTAATCAATAATTAGATGTTTGTTACGACTGCAAAATATTTTCTTCGATAAACGAAACCTTATAGAACTGTGGACGAATGTTGAAAATAACTCGGAGGGAACACATCACGAACGAAAAGGTTCTTGAAATAGTTCGGGAGGAAAGGCAAATATTGAACACGCTCGATTTAGCTAGGACATGTAATGAGACATGAAAATTTACTGGGTAAAATATTAGAGAGAAGAGAGAGAATGGTCGAGGTTTCGATTGGTAGAGGACGTCTGCGCTAATAGGATTATTATTTTGCAACATATTGCCAGGACATAGAGTGCAGTGTACCTATATCTTGAACTAAAGCGAACAGCGGAAAATAAAGTGGAGTGGAAGAAGAAGAAAAAAAATAGATTGTTTATTGAATCCTACTATCGTTATTTTTTGTTGAATGAGATTCATATGACTTTTGTCTGAACCATTTGAAGTCCTAGGGACAATATTTCTATATAATATGATGATATTTAAATAGCACGATATACCTAGTGGCATTAGGGCTTCATATAATCCTTAGATTTGTATAAAGAAATTGTTATTTTAAAACGCTGTCTGTTTTGTAAACTAACAAAATAATAAAAAATAGGTTACTGCAGTAAACTACAGGGATATTAATATCAACAGCTGTCATGTGATTTAAAAATCCTCAAAAAATTAACAATAATACCAGAGTAAAGATCGAGGATGGTTATTGCTATAAGATCGACGAAGACGACCAGTTGATTTGTTCATACGAACAAAATGATTTTAACTAAACATGTATAGCTTTCCCTGTCTTCCGATAAAAGGAGATAAACTTTAGTCCACCGGGAACAAAATAACAACTTTTTCATATTGACGTAAGCTTTGGATTCAACTTGGCACTACCGTCTGTAACAATTAATTCGGAATTGAAATCATCCAAATGGAAGAACACTAGGGAGTTGATAAAATACTTTGGTACCTACATAGAAAATCTTGTACCCATACTTACCAAGTTCTGTTATTTTCACATCCACGGCATAAACACATAAAATAAACCTTGAAACATGGACAATTTTGTAAATAATTATGTAAAATTGTGCTATTTTAACTAGAGATGAAACGGATAGCAATTATGCCGGATACCGGATATTCGGCCAACCAAGCACCCGAATACCGGATAACCGGCCGCCGGATATCCGGCGTTTGTTTCTGGTTAGTTTATGCATCGATACGGGATTATTGGAAACATTGTCGAAAAAAACCATCAACCGCATTAGTTAGTCTGGATTAGTGTGGTGTAATAATATTTTTTCCTATGATTAGAGCGCTTAGATTTTTAACATTTACCCTCGGAACCAAGGTTGTAGCCAGGATAGCATTAGTGCAGAGGTTCCCAATCTGTTTAGGTTTACGGCTCCCTTAATATTCAATCCAACCCAAACTCCCTTTATGCTCTACTTAGGAGCACAGAGAGGCAAAAAATCTCGCGCATTGTTTAAATGACATCCTCACACACCATGTCCAGATTCATCAGCTTTGCTTCGAAGGAGCGGAACACGAGGAAGAGCCTCTCGGTATGAGAGGGTCTTTCTCGTCTTCGGGACCCTGATGGGAGGGAGAACAGCGCTCCCCTTAAAATATGAGTGTTTTTTTTTTTCAAAATTAATTAAATTCGCTGAATACTGAAGAAGTCTTTAGTAGAGCCCGGGCATTACAGTGGGTACAACGCATGAATTACGCTTACGTAGGCGGCATACCTATACCAAATAATTGGACTGACTCCGTTGCCGGAACGTTATTGTTCCAAAAATCGCGGATCAGCAGAATGATATAATATGACGAAACGTTATTTCATCAAACTTTCCTTATTTACGAAGAAAAGCAAAGCCGCTTGCTACCTCTATATATTCATTCTCCATAATTTACCCTTATTGCAGTATGTTTGCTAATCAATTTTCTAAGTTGGAGACATTTTTCTTGAGATTTCAAGGTGTATTTGTTATCCAAAAATATCTTTTTTTTACTATCCGGTATCCGGCCGGATAGGTGCTAGTTATCCGGTATTCGGCCGGATAGCATTTAGGCGCCGGATAGGCCGGATACCGGATAGTTGCCGGATATCCGTTGCATCTCTAAACCATGGACAATCTTGTTTCTAAAATTATACTATTTTAACATTCACAGCATAGAAAAATAAATAATCTTGATATTTTGAAATCTTCAATTCCAAATTCTGTTATTTAAACATCCACGGAATAAAACTATATTATGTATAAAAACCTTGATAGGTAGGTACATGGAAAACTTGTATACCAATTTTTGTAATTTTAACGTTCATGACATAGACAGATAAAAATCCTTGGAAAACATATATATACCTTTACCAATTTTCACTATTTTTACATTCACGGAATAGATAAAGTAGTTGATAAAATACTTTGAATAGTTTTAATAACTTTGCGTGATAACGTTCGTCAAAATATGTTGCTGATTGAATAGTTTCATTAACTTTGCGTGATAATGTTCGTCCAAAATAGGTTGTACCTACTACCTAAAGAATATTTCGAAAAAACAATAGGTAGGTACCTATGCTTGAAAAAGGGCCATCATTTTGAAGTGAGGAATACGAACTGCTGAGAAAAAGCATATTTCATATTTTTCAAAATTAAAAAAGTTCGTCAAATTGATTATACTTTGAAAGAAACGGCAATTCACGACTAAATAAATGTCGAAATTTTCACCTCAGCTCGAAAATTAAACAAAATTTTATCATTTTTTTACGGTTCAACAATTTTTCTCTTCAAACTTCATGTCCAGTTGAGAATGAGATGCAGAAGAACTTTTCAGAAACTACTCTTATTCGTATAATTAGAAAAAGTTTTTCGTCGTCTGTTTCTTTAAATGGGACTTTAGAGACTCGGAATTATTCGTGAAAGAATATAATTAGAAGCGATAATTCATCGTCTTCATAAAACTTTACAGATGAAAAACGCTGTACTAAGATGTGAATCTCAGTATTTTAATACAGTTATATATAACAAGATTAAGCACAATGCCATCTTGTTAACTCTCAAGTGGCGAGTGGCGACGCCATAATATATTATAATGTATTTTAGAAATACTGGTATCGATGTAACAATCGTTGAATCCAAATCACAAAATGCCATTTATTTTATAAAAATCACAATTTTATTTAAAAAAAATCGTATTTAACTTTGTTTAGTTTTCCGCTGTTCTTCTCATGGTAAAGGTTAATTTATGGGACATTATAACTGATTTAAAGACAATCAAACAATTAATGGCTCTTTTATGCCTGTCTTCTGATAGGTTTTGGTATGTACTAAGTAGTTGTTAAAATCGATTATTTCGAAATCCCATAAAAAAATGTTTGAGAAGTTAAGAGTTTAAAGAGAAAGTAAAAATATTTGAAACACAACAAAAAATCAATATTTAGATTTCGTAGTATGGCGAGTACTTTCAACTGTTATTGTTTTTTTTTTCAATTAATTCAGAATGCAAGATATGGGAGCCAAAACAAATGTCAGTTTTCCAGTTTTTCACATGATGAGTTAACTTTAGTCGGATCTAGTTTTTCACTACTCGCGTTTGCATCGTTGTGGAAAGCGTGAATTTTTGGATTTATTTTACATTTCCACTTTATGACGTGACGGAATAATTGTAGGTACAGTGAAAAAGCAAATCTAGTGAATATCCTTTGGAAGGAAGGACACTTCACGAATAACACGTTTAAAGAAAGTTTCTTGGCTCTCGAATCGCAATATCTTACATTAGTTATCGCAGGGGATAAAAATGTTAATTAGATTCGGTCATTAAGATAAGTACTTAATCTGAGTAACACTAAAAGAACGAGAGAAGGACTTTGAGATAAGAGCTGCAGAGAAGAGGCGAGAGATTACTTACGTCCTTCCTCCACTTCTTTTGTCAAGACAGCCCTTAATTAATTTATCAGGCTTTTCTTGATATTATTCTCTTCATCAATTATATCGAACATACTTTCTCTTATATATCCACATACAAATTTAAATAATTTTTGGCATCTAAGGGATTGGATTTAAAATTCATGCGTGATTTCCCTACCATATTTGTATACAACCAAACCCACTGATAAAATGAGATAATGTTAAAAATATGATGAAAATACGAATACGGAGTTGTTTGCTATTTCCGGTAATTCCAAATAAATTGCGTTTACGTAACGTGTAAATCAATAAAAATACGGGATGAAGGTAATTCAGTATATTAATAATAATAAATATTTATATTTTAATATAATAATATTTAATATTTAACTATTATTTATATAATAATATTTAACTTTGCAGTATTACAATAGATTATATTTTTTATCCGAAATATATTTTCAGTCGTCATGCGACCATCGTCAGCGGAGAGTTTAAAAAAAAAGGAATCTAACAACTGGACAGTTGATTTTTTAAGGGTTGGGTAAAAAAACAAAAATAAAATAGTTGTTAGTCTAATAAACTCTCCGCTAACGATGGTCGCATGACGACTGAAAATATTATTTCGGATAAAAAATATAATCTACTGTAATACTGCAAAGTGAGTTTTATTTATAAATATTTATAATGACTAAGTATAACAAAGTTGAAAATTATGTGTTTGAAGAATGATTCTATTATTAATAATTATTAGACAGGTCAGCTAGTTTCCATGAAAAGAGCTGAGCACATTATTATATTGTCACCTTTTGATGGGTTTCCTCAATTCATTGAAACAGTTTTTATCACTGCATTGTGTATGTTTTTTTTTAATGTTACTATATGAATACTTCTGATGATTAAAACAGAGGATCTCTTTCTTCATGAGTGGGTTCAATGAATATGAATGTAACAATAAATTTTTGACTATTTCAGTCATGTATAATAGATAATAATATTTAAAGGCAGTTCTGTTATCCTCATGTGGGATGCTGAGAAGGTTCCTTTCTGCAGCTAAGAGGTCTCTGATGATAACATAACATCGTCACGGAAGATGTAAAAATGATTTGGTAAATCGATGGTGATATTTATAAATAATAGCCTATCAGCAAACATCGTCTAGTATAATTAAATAATCAAATCAGCACAGAATATAATGTAGCATAACTAGTGAAAATAGATAATAATATTAGGTATGTCTTAACAGCTCCTCAAACTCAACACTTCTTTTACGTGATTTGAAAGTCTCGTCTTCTATTCGAAATTGTACAATGTTTATGTTTTATAAAGAGATTTTAAAGTAATACTCACCCAACATTCCTACAGGGAATTGCGATGGAGTTTGAAGATTCTCTATGACACTCTGCGTGACGACCCATACGTAGTTTTCTCCGGTCAGTTGAAGGTCTTTGGCTTGCTGAAGTATCGTTGCAGCTTCGTCCCTTGTTGCATAGAGAAGAATAACCCTGGACTCACTATTCACAAGCTCCAAAAGATCTGATTGTTTTGTGACCAACACAGCGTTTAAAATCGTGAATTTGAAGCGATCCTGTGGACAAAAAAAATCATTCTATTATTTTTGGTTGACAGCTTGTGAAATAATCGCCTGATAATAAATTTATACTTCCATGTGACTTAAAACAGGATAATTAAAAGTAAAGTCTCCCTAAGCCTTTAATTTTGAATAATATTTATCAATCTTTCTCTTTGAATGTTATCTTATGTGTAATTTTTATGTTACATTAATAAATTTCGATTACTTAAGACTTAGATACTCATAGTCTTACATATTTGTTGGAAAACAAATTTTACTTATGAAAATAAAGGAAGATGAATATTACTCTTATTTTTCAAGACTCGAGAATATTTGCAAACAAAAGTCTAAGTAGTTTAACTATATGCATGTGAACTACGGAAGAAAATAAATTTGTTTTATAATTTTTCACATCAAACTGTGGCTTATATCTACAAGAAAATGTAGCCAAAACAAACAAAAAGTTAAATAGGTAAATGGTAAACATATTATTCTTTTGGAACAAATGTACATTTCTTTCAGAACTTATTAATACAATAAATGTTGAATCCCTACGATATGGATTATTACAATTTTATTTTTGTTTCCTTAATTTTCAAACCGGTTTTGGGTAATTTTGTCATTTTTATGTCAACATTTATTAACTTCTAAAAATAACTTTCAAACCACTTCTTTACACACAGAAAATTTTTTGTTTAGGATCAATATTAACTAAAACACATGTATATTTACCTATTTTGTTTAGATATGAAATAGGTATGCCTTACTTCATCTATAATAGGTAACGTTGTGTTTCTCATATTATCCTTTACTCTCCTCATTTAGGCCTTTTATCTTCTCCCTTATTACCTTACACTTCAAGTAAATTCTATTTCAGAGCTGTTACTGGCCTTTCTATGATATCGTGTTATTATTTATGATAGTAATTAGATCTTTAGCTGTCCCACAGGATGTATTTGGGTCTTCCATTATACATAGAAGTCATTGTGTCAGGGAATACTATTGTTTCTAAATAGGTAAATCAATACCTTCATAATATGTTTATATACAGTGGTATATTCTTGGATAAACTTTCTTTGAGTCACATGATACTTTGATTTATTTTTGATGTGTGATGCTTTTATTCTGATTGTGAAATCTGATTGGTTAAAAATGCACATGGTTCTCAATATAAAAGTGGAATAAAAAAAAAAAATTCAAAATATATCTAGTTTTATTTTTCAAATAAATAAACAAAAAGAGTTCTTTTGAAGGATTTTGATCCTGTATTTTTTATTTGTATACCTATGTATATCGATACGTCATAGACGCTGCGTTCTTTTCGCTTTTTCGTAACGCGTATGAACGTGGGCGTTGGGCAATGCCCACGTTCATACAAATACATTACAGTTTCTATTGTATCATGTCTAGCTGAAGGAGTTTTACTAGAATACTTTGATCTGGTAAGCTGTGATGGTCCAAATATCCATACTGGATGGTCCAAATATCAATACTGGAAAATTTGTGCTATTAGACAGCTTGAAGTTCATCTCGGACGACCATAACACAATTCATCAAATTCACTAAAAAATGCTTTTTCTCAATTTTAACGAGCCAAGCGCGATCGGAAGATATTATCTAAGCGCAAACACATTTTTTATTATCATTAAACTGTACAATCTGTAACTATTTTTCACTATAGCGATTATTTAATGTGCGTAATAAATATATGTGCGTAAAATTTATGAAAATTCCTGAAAAATAAAACGGATTTTTTCATTTTTCATCAAATTTTTGGTGGCTTGCTGGATCGGAAGATAAAGTCCGATTTGAATATTTTTTTTTGTTTTTCTTGTATTTACCAATAGCAACTTTTCCGCACTATAGCGAATCGATATCATCAACTTGGCTTTTTTCGCACCACCATAGAGGGCATAGCTTAGACACAAAACCTTATTATAAGAATAGCGCCTGACGGAGATAATGCTGTATTTTGCGTGTTGAAACACAGTGGAAATCGCACAGATGGCATTGGATCCTACGAGGCAAAGAGGCAAAGTTTAAAAACAATTGATTATGTAAATTGGTCGAAGAAACTACATCGGTGATTATTAATATCGCAATTGCGAAGTTTTTATAAGATCTTTTTCAAACTAAACTTCATAACATTGTATAGGGATGTTATAAAACATATAATTTATTCCAAGCATAATAATTATTACCCGTCATAATAATCTGCAGGCATTGAGTGTAACGAAAAAATGTGTAGGTTTGTTCTATTCTTGGATAAAAATGGTCAGTATCATAAAATTATCTCGGTAAAGCTTGAGTTAATAGATGATTATGTATGTAAGTTCATAGGTGTTCATCTGAGGTACTGAGAGGAGGAAATTACGTCTTACTTCATGCGACAGGCAGTCAAAGAGAAACAGGCAACTGAGGTTCAACAAATTTGTATGAGAGTGAGAACTTTTATTGAGGAGTTTGAAGAGTTGCTCAATAAAAAAGTCAAATTGCAAGGGGAACGTCAGGGTGCACGTAGAAGAAGAAACTATATTATAAAAAAAATAATTGAAAAATAATTGATTCGAAGTGGTTGGTAGTCTGGAGGCTACGACGCCGGCTTTCGTACTGTTTCGTTCGGAGGTCGTGGGTTCGACCCCAGGTGCCGACCGTCTTCCTTTTTCACAACACAAGCTTTAGGTAGCTTACTGTGAAAGAGTCAAAGAGTGTATTTGTGTTCACTTTGAGTGAGCACAAATTCATTTTTATGTTAAAAAAAAGAATTAGGGCTCACCCGAAACTTTTGTCGTGAAAGAGGAGGATAGTAAATACTAGATTTTAAAGCCAAGAAAAAAGAATGTTCAAAGATACTGAAAAGCTGACCAATTATAAGGAATTATGTGACGCGTTTTCAAAATCAAAGTAATCTTCAAACGTACCTGTATCATAGTGTGTAGATGTAACCCTACATCTAGCTCTCATAATAATAATAATAATAGACAAAATGGATGTAAAATGGGATCTCGTGGGACAAAGGAATTGCTCTTAATAGACAGTATTATTTGTGAGCAGGTGAAACACAAAAAGAAAAATATCTCTATGGCATGGATTGATTACAAAAAAGCATATGATTCAGTCCCACACTCTTGGCTAATAAAAGTTTTGGAAATATATAAAATTAACAACGAACTCGTAAAATTTCTAAAATTTTTGATGTCAAAATGGAGAACAAAAATATCTGTTTCTCAACCTTCTGGAAAATATATTACCGATTCAATCCATATCAATAAAGGTATTTTTCAAGGAGATAGTCTAAGTCCGCTTTGGTTCTGCTTAGCTCTAAATCCACTGAGTAAATTATTGGAATCCTCAAATTGTGGCTATGAATTAAAAAGGTCTGGTTTTAAATTTAGTCATTTACTTTATATGGACGATTTAAAATTATTTGGTAAAAATTTAGTTGAATTAGAAAAATTAATCAAAATTACAAAAAAATTTAGTGATGATATAAAAATGGAATTTGGCTTAGAAAAATGTGCAAAAATTAATGTTCAAAAAGGAATAATCCGAAACAATCATCAAAATAGTTCTTCATCTGTTACAAACATTCCTCTTTTAGATAATCAAAATTACAAATATCTTGACTTTCAACAAAATCTAGTTTTTGACCACAAAATTATTAAAAATAACATTAAAAATGAATTTATTAAAAGATTAAAAAAAGTTTTGAAAAGTTTTCTCTCCGGGAGAAATAAAATTATGGCCATTAATTCATGGGTTGTACCGAAAATTTTGTATTCTTTTGGAATCATTAAGTGGAACCAAACGGAACTAGACAAGATGGATTTAAGGGTACGTAGTTTGCTCACACAATATAGGATGCATCATCCAAGATGTTCCTTGTTGAGATTATATTTACCAAGGAAGATTGGTGGTAGAGGCATGTTAAACATCAAAAACATGAATAACAAAGAGATAAACCTCCTCCAATCTTACTTTATCTCATCAAGGAATAAATTGGGTTATGAAGACCTCATTGCGTGTGATTTGAAGTACACGCCCTTAAATTTATCAAATCCTGTTTCACCACCGATAATTGGGGTACAAGATCGGGTTGATATATGGAAAGGCAAGTCTCTCCACGGTCGATTCTTCGAAACTTTAAATTCATCACATGTAAGTCTTGAAGATTCGACTGGATGGTTGAGGTTTGGTGAACTATTTAGCGAAACAGAAGGTTTTGTCTGTGCAATACAAGACCAGGTCATCGTCACTAATAATTATAAAAAATATATTATTAAAGCACCTGATATAATTGATAAATGTCGTGCATGTGGCCAAATAGGAGAAACACTCAGACATATTTTGTCTGGGTGTTCTCTCCTGTGTGGTTCTGAGTATCTGCACAGACATAACGATGTGGCTAAAATAGTTCATCAAAAACTTGCCTTGAAATATGGTTTGCTCGATCTTGAAGTACCTTATTATAGGTACACCCCAATTTCGGTAATGCAAAACAGTAATACAAAGTTGTATTGGGATATACCAATACAAACTGACCGAACGATTAACGCAAATCGTCCGGACATTGTATTGGTTGATCGTAGGAACGGGATAACGTATCTCGTGGATATCACTATTCCGTATGACGAAAATTTGAAAAAAGCCGAGCAAGATAAGATAATTAAATATCTTGATCTTGCTCACGAAATCAAGGATATGTGGCATACACCAACCACGTACATAATACCTATAGTGATATCGACGAATGGAGTTATTCCTAAGTCTCTTAAAGACAATCTAGGGAAACTTGGCATCTGTTGTGGTCTCAGATATGCCATCCAAAAGGCAGTTATGTTGTCCTCATGTAGGATGTTAAGAAGGTTCCTTTCTCTGTAGTTCGAAGATCTCTCATGATTACATTACATCGTGATGTATCATGAGAGATAATACCGATATTTTTATATTTAGTATATAGCATTGTATTTAATTTTAATTTATTTTTATTAATTTTTTTTTACAATGATGTATACTTCATATGATATATTGTGATTTAATGAATAAATGATTTGAAATAATAATAATAAGGACAATTTTTATAGCGCCGTTTTGTGACAAAATAGTCACCTCAAGGGCGCTTATAGTTTGCAAATAAAAAACTAAAATTAGATTAAAAAGAAAAGTAAATAGAAGTCAACATCATAACATACTATTTACCTAGATACATATAACCTAGTGCAAGTTGTAAAGATGTTTCAAGGACGCGGATAATATTACAGCTTAAAAATAAACAAAGATTAAATAATAAAAGAGCTTAAAAATAAACAAAGATTAAGTAATAAAAGAAAATGAAAATTAAATAACAAGAGGTCAACAGTATAGGTATAACATACTATTTACCTACATAACCTAGTACAAATTATAATGGTGTTTGATAATATTACAGTTTAAAGTGGACACAATATGTTTAGACCAACCTGGTTTATTAAAAGAATTAAGAAACAAGATTAAAATGAAATTAAATACCTAGAGGTCAACAGTATAACATACCATTTACCTAGAAATAGCCTAGTACAAATTATAATGGTTTTTGATAATATTACAGTTTAAAGTGGACACAATATGTTTAGACCAACCTGGTTTATTAAAAGAATTAAGAAAGAAGATTAAAATGAAATTAAATACCTAGAGGTCAACAGTATAACATACCATTTACCTAGAAATAGCCTAGTACAAATTATAATGGTTTTTGATAATATTACAGTTTAAAGTGGACACAATATGTTTAGACCAACCTGGTTTATTAAAAGAATTAAGAAAGAAGATTAAAATGAAATTAAATACCTAGAGGTCAACAGTATAACATACCATTTACCTAGAAATAGCCTAGTACAAATTATAATGGTTTTTGATAATATTACAGTTTAAAGTGGACACAATATGTTTAGACCAACCTGGTTTATTAAAAGAATTAAGAAAGAAGATTAAAATGAAATTAAATACCTAGAGGTCAACAGTATAACATACCATTTACCTAGAAATAGCCTAGTACAAGTTTCATGATGTTTAAAGTAAACGGGTTATATTACCGTTTCAGAATTTAATATAGAGAAAGAATATCGGATACCTAGAGTTTAGAGGTTCCCAGTATAACACAGGCACCATTAATTTAGACCACCTGTCCTGGTCTTAGTGACCAATCTAGCTATCTCGATAACATAACATAATATGCAAAATACAAATACATTCAATTGTTGACACAATAATATTAAAAATACATATCTATTATATACTGTAGGTACATAATTTTACATAAGTGAATTGTGAGCATCAGGTGCGGGACAATCTGGATATGATTTACGAAACAAATGAGTTTTCAACTTTTTTTTAAATTCATTTATATTCTCAACACTTCGTATATTTGTTGGAAGATTGTTCCAAGACTTTGGTCCAGAAACACTGAAAGATCGGTTAAGGTATTTGGGCTTGTTTGAGAGGTTGGTCTCAACTAGTTTTCTGTTGGAATGGGCCATTGATCTTAGTGAAGTTTGTTTGTTGTTGGGTGAAAATGTAACACAAAGCTCTGATAAATATTCCGGGGCCATGTTATTGAGTGCTTTAAAGACCAGGAGACATGTTTTGAACTCTATACGTTCCAGACTTTTCAGCCAATGAAGTTTGTGAAGTGTTGGTGATATATGGGAGAAACGATCAATCTGGTAAATGCAACGGGCTGCTGCATTGAGAATGAGCTGAATTCTATGAATTTGACATTGAGGTAGATGTGCTAAGATAGCATTACAGTAATCAACACGGGAAACAATTAAAGAGTTTATTAAGACTTTAGCAGCATCTGTCGAGAGACATCTTCGGATGGGTCTTAGCTGTCTGAGAAAGTAGAAACTTTGTCTGACTATGGAAGAAATATGTTTATCCATGGAGAGAGCACTGTCGATATGTATTCCAAGAAATTTCACGCAGTTAGAAGGAGTTATTTCAACATTCTGAATTAATATTGGATCGTTATTTATGAGTTGTTGCCTACGAGGTGAAGCAAGCCAAAGAAATTCTGTTT
The DNA here is from genome assembly GCA_963576905.1 of Mystacides longicornis. Classification (NCBI taxonomy): domain Eukaryota; kingdom Metazoa; phylum Arthropoda; class Insecta; order Trichoptera; family Leptoceridae; genus Mystacides; species Mystacides longicornis. The sequence continues at coordinate 23,669,151 of OY756421.1, read as the reverse complement.
TTGTTGGGTTCAGTTTAAGCTTGTTCATACTCATCCATGTAGATATCTGATTAATGCATGAGGATACCTCGTTTGTCAAGTGGTTTTTGAATTCAGGTGAACAAGACTTGAAGAGAATGCGGTCATCTGCATAGGCATGCGTATTAAAGCCAAGATTTTGAACAAGGTTTTCTAATTTGTTGGTATACAAATTAAAAAGAATTGGGCCAAGTATAGATCCTTGAGGAACTCCGTATAAGGATGTAATATTGTTTGTAGTACTGCCTTTGAAAACAACTGTATACTTACGGTCTATTAAATAAGAAGATAGCCATGCCATGCAATCATCTCCTAAGCGAAATTCATGCCTAAGTTTGGAAAAGAGAATATGGTGGTCTACAGTATCGAAGGCAGCGCTCATATCTAAAAATGAAATAAGGGTAATCTTACCTGATTCTGCTTGATTAATTAGGTCAGACAAAATTCTCACTGTCGTTGTTTCAGTTGAATGGAATTTCCTATACGCAGATTGATTTCGAGCAAGAAACTTATCAGAATCCAGGAAGATAGTAAGTTGGGAAGCTATAACTTTTTCTAATATTTTCGACAAAAACGGAATATTAGAAATGGGGCGATAGTTTTCTGACAGATTAGGATCCAGATTGTCCTTTTTAAGAATTGGAGTGACGATAGACTGTTTAAATTGATTTGGAACGACTTTTGAGTCTATTGATATATTAATAATATATAAAATATAATTTAAGAGTTCATCTACACATTTTTTTAATAACCAGGTTGGAAGAGGATCTAGTTTGCATTGTTTATTTGCCTGTGAGTTTATAATTTTTTTGAGAGACACTGCATCTACACTATGGAAGGTTTGTAATGTTTTTGTATGCTGGATGGTGGGGATATTGAAATTTGAGCACTGTGGTAACTGAATGGAGTCACAGAGTTCCGCCTCAGATCTTATCTTCTCAACTTTCGTTTGGAAGTGATTGGCAAGTTCTTCTGCCGTGATTGATGAATCTACAGATTTCCTAACTTCCCCACAGATCCGGTGCATATCCTGCCATAACAGTTTAGAGTTGTTCTTGTTGGATTCGAGTTCTCTACTCCAATAAGAAGCTTTCTTCCTTTTTGACTCTTCTCTGTATTTATTAAGAGACTCTTTCCACTGTAGACGATGCGCTGGATCCTTAGTATTCCGAAAGATTCTTTCAAGTTTTCGCGTGCTTTTCTTAAGAAGTCTGCACTCTTCATCAAACCAGATATGTGCGCCTGGCTTTCTTTGCCTGCAAACTTTCTTTGTTTCTGGTACCAGTGTGTCTAGAATATCGGTTATAATAGTGTTGTAGTTGTCTACTGCGTCATTTATATTAATTGGAGGCAAGACCCGTTCAACATTTAGGGTTGAATTTAAAATTTTCGTTTTGAATTCATTTATATTTAGCCGGTTCCAGTTTCTGCTTATAATTTCCTTGTATATTAGCGGTGGAGGGGAAAAGTCTAGTGTGAGACGGATTAAGTAATGGTCCGATAGCCCGATTTCTTCAACTTTTAGAGAGATTGGTAGAACATCCTCCCTTACTATGACTACATCTAGAATTCCTCCTGCATCATGAGTCGGCTCGCTTACCAATTGCTTGAAATGATAGTCTTTGCATATTTTATTAAACTTAATAGAAGACGAGTCCTGATCTTTATCCAATCTAATATTCAGGTCACCAACAAGCAATACAGAACACGAGTAAGTCGCTATTTGTTGGAGCAATGTGGCGAATTCTTCAAAGAACGTTGAGCTGAGAGATTCTGATCCTGGACGGTATAGAGAGAATATTATGAGTTCAGAGTTTTTTTGTTTAATTTTAGTACCTTTGATTTCAAATGTTCTGTATTTATGATTTATAACGGGATAAAAAACAAATCTTTCTTTAGCTACTATGGCTACTCCACCGTGATTCGTGAACTTAATATTGGCTTCCTGGGTTAGAGGAACTTCTCGAGCCTTTTCCACTATTTTGTAGCCTTTTGCTGAAAGAAGTTTAAGGCTGGTGGCATTTCTGTCTTCATGCCAAGTCTCCGAAAGTGCCAGGATGTCGAGATGTTTATTCGTGAATAATTCATCTATATCATCCACTTTGTTATTAATGGAGCGAGCGTTCCATACTCCTATCGTTATTTCAGAAACATCCACTCTATGACGATCATTTGAGATGTCATTACTTGAAGATGTTGTGGATGTTTTGTTTTTGTGGATCCCCTTAACGTGTCGACCTGCTCTACAACCCCGGTGCGTTTTTTTGCGTGTGGTTCTGAGAATGCCGTGTGTGGCTAAGGAACGCAATAGTGTGGGTGTGGGACTAATTCGTCTGTAGTGATCACTGATACTTAATAAAAAATCACTGCTGTAACTGACAGCATTTGGAAGCAATAAATTACACATGACACCGATATAGACACTATGCACTACGCAATATTATCACTTCATGTTTATATTTTTGATTATTTTAAAATGAAATTTTTCATTTTGGCAAGTAATAACTAATGATTTAGTAAAAACAAAAACACATTATTGTACGAAACATTAAAACGAATTTCACATGATTTTTTCAGAACTGAGTCTATGCTAGAACTTAGATAAATAAAATAAAATACAGGAGCAAACTATTTCGCGTCCGGCTGCTACAGAGCGCCAGGGCGCATAATCAATAATGTATTGAGAAAAAGCCTTGAGGTAAATTTATGCATCGATTGAATTCACAGGAGGTTCACAGGTGTTTCTCTTGGCTCATTAATAAAAACATTTTCACTTTCAATACCTCGAGTACATCTTAATGGATTGTAATCACAGAACTGACGGCAATTCTAATCATTGAAATGCTTTCAAAGAGAATAGAAGTTCGCTGATGACTTCAAATTTAAAGAAAATATTTCATAAAAACCATATAAAAGATGATTAAAAAAGTTGGTTTCTTTTATTTTATATCTATTATTTCAGGCATAAACTTTTTGGCTGCATCAGCCGCTAATATTTATCTTACCCATATGGTGTACGTAAAAAACCTATCAGCAAACAAAATTTCCAAATTTGATTTTTTTCTTAATATGGTAGCAGTAATTATAAGCACTCTTTCTCAAACAAATATGAACATTATTTGACAGCTCGTAGGATGGAGGACAGTCTTGAAAAACTGATAATGGTTGAGATTAAGAGCTTCGAGTACAAGCTCACGAAGCTGATCATCAAAATATTATCAAATGAAATAAAACATCCAGGTGAAGACATTTCATAGAGTCATACGTCTGGCAGCGGACAGAGCATCTTGGAGAGCAACGGTTCGAGAGAGGATTCATGATGGCCACGACCTTCAGTAATGAGGACGACAACTGATAAGTCCTAATATTTTTATAAACCAAAATTAATTTTCTGTTATCTACCTTTTTATATGTATATTATTTTAGTACTTCGTTACCCACTTAAATGCTTATTCAATTTAAAGGTTGAACTGGGGCTTGCCTCACTTTCAAGCAACATGACCTGACAACGTGAGAAAACTTTATGGATGCGGCTAGCGCAGGACAGAGAGCGGTGGAAGTCTCAGGGGGAGGCCTTTGTCCAACTATTGACATGAGAGGGGTGACGAAAAAAATAAATGAAGAAAAAAAATGCATAGGAATGTGAACACTCGAATTTATCCACACGGGAATCTTCGAAAAAAGAATATGTGGGAAAGTACCTTCTCGTATCTTGGCACTCGAATAGGAATTCAGAAAGAAAAAAAATATTTTGAAGGCGTTTACACAAAAATTTCTATTTTTGATTTATTTAAGTGGTTTTTTCTGTATTTCCAAATGAGGACCAACCAATTAAAGAAATAAAGCTCTACTCACAACAATGCACCAGACAAAGCAACGGAAAACTCGCTTTTGCTTACAACATTGATGTACCCTAATTGGGGTTATATCAAAGTTTAACAAAAAAAAAATATAAGGATTTATACAAGTAAAGTAGGTACTTTTTGTATTAAAAATATATAACCCCAAAGCACCAAAGAAGAAGAAGCAAATGATTCAAGCTGGCCGTACCACTGGTGCAGGTGAAAGTGACTTTAAAATCACATATTTAGGTTTAAACAATGGGCTAAAAATCTTTGGGTAATAAAACATCCATAACACGAACACACCCCTTCTAAACGTATATAAAAGACTATAATAGAACTAGTTTTTTTAGGCGCCCGTGGCGCCCACCTATGGCCTTTTTATGCAAACTTTACTTTCTCATAGCATAGCTGTGAGCATTCACATGTGATACTTCAAAATACTTGGTTGATTCAACTTTTCATGAAAACTCAAAAAACAACGTGAACTTTTTATAACAAACTTTACATATGTATGGCTTTTCAATGCTTCGAATTCACATGAAAATCTTTAAAAAATTACTCTAGGTGTGTAAACTTTTTATTGAAAACATGGCATTCGTATGGTTTTTCTCAGCTATGATCTCGTGTGTGAATTAAATATTAAGATTCGTGATTTGGTAAACTTTTTCATGGAAACTTTGTTTTCTTATGGCCGAATTTATTTGTGTGACTGTAAAGCTTACGATGATAGATTATAACTATTCATGATACTATAACTATTTATAAAAATGCAAAAAAAAACTTTTTATTACACACATTGCATTAGTTAGGGTTTTCTTGGCAATGAAATCGCGTCTGTGAGTTAAAGATCTGATTTGGTAAACTTTTTCATACAAAATATGCTTTCTTTTGGCCGAATTCATATGTCAGACTTTAAAGCACTTCATATTTTTTTATAACAAATTTTGAACTTTTTCTAACAAAATAAGCATTCAAATGGCTTTTTTCGTGATTTTTCATTTGATTGATTAAACTTTTTAACGCAATGGTTGCATTCGTATGGCTTTTCTCCGCTAGTGTGCAAACTTTTTATTTCAAACATTGCAATAGTAAGGCTTTTTCTCTGCTATAATATCGTGTCTATGGGATAAATTTATGATTTAGTAAAGTTTTCATACAAAGTTTGCTTTCTTATGGCCGAATTCATATGTCAGACTTTAAACCACTTGATAATAGAACTCAAGGAAAATTTAAAAAAAACTTGTACTTTTTATAACAAACGTTGCATATGAATGGCTTTTCAACGCTACGAATTCACATGAAAATCTTTAAAAAATTACAATGAAATCGCGTCTGTTAGTAAAAGATCTGATTTGGTAAACTTTTTCATACAAACTACATTGGCCGAAATTATATGTCAGACTTTAAAGCACTTCATATTTTTTTATAACAAATTTTGAACTTTTTCTAACAAAATAAGCATTCAAATGGCCTTTTTCGTGATTTATCATTTGATTGATTAAACTTTTTATCGCAATGGTTGCATTAGTATGGCTTTTCTCCGCTAGTGTGCAAAATTTTTATTTCAAACATTGCAATAGTAAGGCTTTTTCTCTGCTATAATATCGTGTCTATGGGATAAATTTATGATTTAGTTAAGTTTTCATACAATGTTTGCTTTCTTATGGCCGAATTCATATGTCAGACTTTAAACCACTTGATAATAGAACTCAAGGAAATTTAAAAAAAAACTTGTACTTTTTATAACAAACGTTGCATATGAATGGCTTTTCAACGCTACGAATTCACATGAAAATCTTTAAAAAATTACAATGAAATCGCGTCTGTTAGTAAAAGATCTGATTTGGTAAACTTTTTCATACAAACTACATTGGCCGAAATCATATGTCAGACTTTAAAGCACTTCATATTTTTTTTATAACAAATTTTGAACTTTTTCTAACAAAATATGCATTTAAATGGCTTTTATCATGATTTATCATTTGATTGATTAAACTTTTTATCGCAATGGTTGCATTCGTATGGCTTTTCTCCGTTATGAGTCCACAAACTTTTTATTACACACATTGCATTAGTAAAGCGAAGTCCAGCTGTGCGTAAAAGTTTACTGATTTGTCATTTTTTTGGCCGAATTCGCAAGTAATACTTTACAGCACACGGTTGATTGAACTATTTATGCAAACTTAAAAAATAAATTAAACTTTTTATTGCAAACTTACCGTTCAAATAGCTTTTAGCATGTCATTGGTTGTTTAAATTATTTGATTGATAGAACTTTTTATTTCAATTATTGCACTCGTATGGCTTTTCTCCGCTATGAGTTCGCATGTCATTCTTTAATTTACTTGAAACCGCAAACTTTTTATTGCACTCATGGCATTAGTGAGGCTTTTCTTCACTATGAAGTCCCGCTGTGCGTAAAAGTTTCCTAATTTGGTACACTTTGCTTTCTTATGAATGACTTCGCATGTGAGTTTTTAAATAACCCGAAAAATTGTTTTTCTCTACGTCAAGACCTTTATAAAAAGTGCTCAGCCACCAGGCATACCTAATAATATTATTATGTTACTGTCAGCTGTCAGCCGTATTAATAGAACAAAATTTGTCTTTAGTTGCGAGTGGCGCGCCATCTAGCGGCGTTAATGACATCAGTCAGTCAGTCAGTCAGGCAGGCAGTCAGTCAGTCAGTCAGTCAGTGAGTCAGTGTTCAAGACAAATATTATATAGATTTTTCATCAAAATAATAAAAAAATAAAAATGTTCTTTTTATTTACTGATCTCATAATGGCCTCCCATTACACGTGTACACAATATATCGTGTGGTACTCTGCGAAACGTGATATGAAATGTGATTTTTAAATTTGCCAAAAAAGAAATCCACAGACCTCCTTATAAGCCGTTTGGTGAACTAATAGAGCTAGGAATGACGTCATTTATAACAAGGATGGGCCGATATATTACTGAGCCTTGTTCAACGTAATGAGCTCTTGTATATTTTATTAAATACATCATTTTTAAAGGCTTAAAAAAAAGAGTATGAATAATTTTTCAAGATCTAAAGAGAATATTAAAACAGGAAAAAAATATATTATGCATATGCTTCTTTTGCATGCACATTTTACCGGAACAAATTAAATAAAAAGAACATAAATTAATAAAAGTAACTGCTTTTTTAATTTACAAAAAAAAAATTGCTTTTCAAAACTGCTAATTTAGTCGTTAAAACTTACATTTCTATTTCACAACACAATTATTATTACAGGCGTTATTAAAAAAACCTGTCTTAAAATGTGTACTAGTTGCGATCTATGTAATTCAATTCTCAGCCAATTCTGACACCATAAATTTAAAGAAACTAAGTACCTATTTTTTTCTTTTTACATCCAATCCAAACTCCCTTAAGGCCCCACTCAGGGGCATAGGGAGGCAACAAGAGCTCTCCATTGCGCTCGATCTTGCGCAACGTTTATGACCTCCTCCCACAATATGTCCAGATTCCTCCAAAAATCCCAATATTCGTTTGAAGGCAGAGCTCAATACGCTGTGAGTCATTTATTTTGAACCGATTTAAATTATTTTTCCAGTCACGTACAGTCATTTGACGCATTCACTAAGGATCATAATACCGTGACACCGTAGACGCCTATCCAATCAGGAGCGGGCGACTGGGACGCCATCTTGTTCTTATGACCAATAATAGCTGGAGGCTAAGCAGATTGTGAACCAATCAAGATAACTGGGTGCATCTGAGTTTGTGATATAGAGGTTGCATTTCTCTTCGAGCTGTCAAATTATCTGTCATCTGTTTTCGGTGCGCCTCCCGACACCTGATCAACTGCGTAATATAACTGCAAGTGATTGATCATTTCCGAGGATCTAAATAGTTGCCTACTGTGCAAGAATGCATTCCATTTCAACTGCTGTGGAATTGCGGAAGCAACTTTTAGAAAAATGGGTTCTAGGAGGCAAAACTGGAGAGGTGCTGAGTGCAGGGACTCCAGGGAGGCAGCCAAGACCTCGAGGGGCGGCGTCCTGCCGGCCGACACGGGCGCGGATATTCTGGACATACTGACCTCCCTGAAGGCGGACTTTAATAAAATCCTGGGAGAGTTCCAAGAATTCAGAGCAGCAATGGAATCGAATAGGGCATCTATAGAATTGCTGAACGAGAAGACTTCAAGGATAGAGGCCAAACTGCTTTTGGTAGACGACCTTGAGGCCAGAGTCAAAGCCAATGAGCAGTCTATATCCGTGCTTGGAACTAAATTGGAGGCACGGTGTGCTGACGGAGCTGAGGGCGACCGTATGGCCGAGCGACTGGAGAGGCTGGAATATAGTGTACGGCGCTGCAATATCGAGGTTCAAAATGTTCCTTACTCGAAGAGCGAGAACCTATGGAATATTACAGTTAGAAGCACTCTAAAAAAAGATAGGAATTACATGGGACAGAGGGGCGGTTGTATAAGTGCATAGGGTTGCGCGGGGGGCTGGTGACCAAGCGTCCTCATCTACTATGGACATAAAAAGACCTAAAAATATTATAATTCATTTCAACAACGAGGGTGCCAGGGATGCCTTCTTGAGGGCGGGTAGATCGAGGAGGGACCTTCTGTCGGAGGACGTGGGAGTTGAGGGCGATAAACAATGGATTTTTATATGCGAGCATTTGACACCGTTCAAGAAGAAGCTATTCCGAGATGCGCGAGCTTTAAGGAAGTCCAAGGACCTCTTCGTTAATACCTCTCCAAGTAAGCCAACTCGAATTGCGTGTCAAAAAAAACTAGTTATATAAAATTCAGCCAAATAGAAAAATCCCAAAACATAGTATGGCACATTAACACACTTAATCTCGTTAAAAAAAAACAATTAAAAAGCAATAAAGTAACATATACATAAATATAATAAAGTAAAATCAATTATTTGACGTTCGTACCTAGTAATTAATAAGATTAAACTGTTTTTAGTTCAGTGTCAACAAACTAATAAATAATTTACGGGCCAAGGATTCAGACAATCTCTATTTACAAAGGTCAAATAAATCACATTTAATAGATTCACGGAATAGCCCCATTAAATAATTACTATGGAAATTGTGATACTTAATTACCTCAAAAGACTTTATATCTTGTGTATATACCTACCAACTTTCGTATACTTCTACATTGGTCTCGTACATAACCTAGATAATACCTACTTACAAACATTTTTACACCGTATTTTTTTAGGGTTTTTTTCTGGTGTAGGTACTTATATTTTTCAAACGTTTACAATTATTTCATCTGTTCAAGAGAAAAAACGAACAGAAAAAAGATTTTGGATATTTAATTTTCCTTATTTTTTTTAAATTTGATCGCTTTCGCTGACGAGTTGTCAGTAAACTTTCACATTTTTTTCCAGACATGTTTCGTTGGTACACGTACTAAATGAGCATATTCGGATATTTGAAAACCATGTCTTGTAATCTTGTAGGACGTGTAGATGCCTTCGAAACATGTGAGGATAATATAAAATTGAAGAAAGTGATCTAAGGATTTTTGTTTCAATTAAGTACATTATCAACATTAATTATTCATACCTTTATAAAAAAAATTGCAGGTGTACACTGTACAATAACTTATCAATCATTATTTACCTATACCTAATAAGGTGGTTTGACTACCCATTATGATATTTTATAACATCAACATAACAATCCACTAGCGTTGAAGCGTTAATAAGCGAATTTCTCATAACTTTTGTATTTTATGTTCTGATAAACATTTGTCATCACAATTTTACCATCGAAAAATATCAGTCTCTATACCATCAACTACGATTTATCTAATTCATTGTCATATGCTAAGGGGAAGAGTTTAAAAAGTATGTTACCTGCATCTCTGTGACTCTCTCTCTGACTGCTTGAATGAAATCGTCGTGGCCAGCTATCTGTGAGGTGACGACGGAAAATTGATGCCATTTGTATCGTTCCAAAATACTTAGCATAGCAGCTGTTTGATGTTCAATGGATGGTGCGAGTTGCAACTGAAGAGTGGATTGCGACGCTCGTCTCTCTGTGGAAGAATGGTTAGTTGCCATAAGTAGATATATCTGAATCATTGTCGACCAGCTGGAAAACACCATTAAGATTTAATAAACAACACACTTTTTTACAAGAAGTTATGTGATACATGATGAAAAATGAAAATAATAATAAATTAATAACCAAAAATTAAATTTCCTGTTTGATTATTTGTTATTTTTGGATTAAATACCTAAATATGATAACGCTGTAAATTTTCAAAGAACGGCTAATGTGATCAGCACTTTCACAAGATTCAATTTATTTGTTTTTTTTCTCGCATTCATCCTACAACGATGATTGTCCAGCTACTTTGCCGGATTTTTAAGTTCCTACCTATTCATTCATTCTCCCTTAAAGACGTTCCGCACATCGCAAGTCAGCCCGAAGGAGACCGATCCGCAGCCAACCCGACACGCACGAAACCGACCCCCTAGCCTGATCAAAGCAATCAAATCAAAAAGCCGGCCACACACAAATCAAGCTCGCCGCGGATCCCCCCAAACCCCCCTTTGTCCCACTCAGCAGCATAGGGAGCCATCAAGAGTTCTCCATTGCGCTCGAAGGCGTCCGAAGCTCATTGTGCCTTAAGGACGTGAGGTGGTCAACCTCATGGTCATCAACCTATTAAGCGTTTGAAATCGTGTTGCTCGCATATATCGAAGTGTTCCGGAGATTTGAAACAACCTGGGTGCGCGTTTATTCTCGCATTCGTCCTAGAAGGCCAATGTCCAGGTTTTTGCCGGATATCTCCCTATTAAAAAGGGTAGGCTGGCAAGATAGTTGCTCTTCTATCAATATTTTCACTATTCTCACGAGATCTGTGCGAAATCGTCCGTTTTGTTTTCTTCATTTGACAACATCTAATTCATTATCTGAATTACGATGTTTTATTCTCTGGCCCGAAAGGTTATCCCGTGCTATCGGCTCTCTTGTGTTGTTACCGATCTTACAAGCAGGTCACACAAACAATATTTTCCATAATCAGGTAACTCTGATCATAATCAACCAAAACATGGCAAAATCAATGTCTATATAATTTCTAATATTTGTTTTGCCCACTTTTATATAGCGTTCAAATCAAATATTGAATCAGAATGCCACGGAAATATTCACAAAGATACCTTCTATTAGTAGAAAGGTTTATTGGGAATAATACTTTTGATTTCAAACACAAATTCCAAGTTGTTTACGCATCAGGGCTAATAATAATTTAATAGCTAAATAATTAGTACCTTCATAAGTAAAGAAGAAATTATTTGAAAAAAGAAAATATATTGAATACACAAATAGTAACCTCGAATCAATAATTGATCTTTCTTTAAACTAGTTGCATGTATACATGAGATCCAACTGTCGATGGCCTGAGTCGGTACATACCGAATGAACACAATACATGTTCATTGTATGAAACGATGTCGTCAATAAATTAATTTTTTACAAAAATTGTTAAGAAAAGTTTGAGATGTACTGATATATTGTACATATTTTCTTATAGAAAATTAAATTATCTAGTTGATGTGTTTCGGCGTTTTTCGATATTTTTTTTAAATTCTGAAATATAGGCATTGAAACTCGTAAATTTGTCATAAAAAAATATTTTTCTTTATAAAAAAAGTTTGAGAAACCCTGGAACTTTTTCATTAAATTTTATTTGAGATATAATATTTTTCTATACCTATAGGTACATACACATTTTTAGGGTTCTAGCTTTTATAGTTTTTGAGATATATGAAACAATTAAGTAAAAATTGAAAGGTGACTGAAAGAAAATTTCAAAATTCTGAGTATACAAATTTTGTAGGCCTTAAGTATTCAATATTTTCTGAAATTTAAGGATCTGTGCATCAAGCGAATCAAAAGTTATTAGGGGGGGGGCGGACACACACACACACACACACTATGTTCTCCTGAGTAAATCCATATATGCTGCGAAGCCTCTAAGTTGGTATTTTTTGTCGTCAAAGTTTGAAAAACCGTTTAAAATCTAGACCTGGCCTCACTATCTTGGCTTGATACCTACTGCCAATCTGTCTCGAGAAATGATTTCTCTTCAACAAATGGACAGTTGGAAAAGTTCTCGAAAATGCGATACTAATTATTATTAACAACTTGTTTTCTTCTGAATAAATACATAATAATATATTCTCATTTATTTTCGTGTATGTTTTTAATTTTTTGATAATATTATCATTCATATTGGAAGGTTTCTGTCTTTTGAAAAAAAATATCATCAAAGTTACATTATTGAACAGAAAAGTAATAATTATTATTGTAACTTAAATATGAAATTATTCCATTTTTCTTCTTGAAATGTAATTATAAATTTGCCCTTAAGTTGCAACCAACACGTGTATTTTCTTCTGCGTAATTTCATACGTAAGCAAACTCTTACACCGTAAATAGTGCTGATTTTTGTTTCAATTTTATTATAGCACACAATATTGATTTTTATATATGATTTTTGATAGAATCATCAGCCCTTAGTTTGTCAGAAACAAACTCTTAATTCTTATCTCGCACTCCGATGACGTATTCACAGAAAGTCTGATGATTGCGTAGATAGCTACAATAATATTATTATAATAAACATAGCATATCATTTTTTCAAATTATAATATTGTGTCCTTTACATAAACTTTTTCATAATAATTCGAAAAAAAAACACAATACAAAAATAATTTTCCAGGAAATATGTATTTTGGTTTGGTTCGTTCGTGGAACTTAATAGCTGCATACACACGTAACGATTTATCTTTACGATTTGACCGATAATCGCTCATTTTTCAATTGTTTTCTTCGCTAAGATTTGAAAAATGAGCGATTATCGGTCAAATCTTAAAGATAAATCGTTACGTGTGTATCCAGCTATTCAAATTACAGTCACCGAACATTTCGGTATTTTTGCGGGATGATTTGTTGACATAAAAAAAACATGGGAAATTTCATTTAGATGCCCACAACATGAATACGTAATGGCTGTACCCACTTACAACGCAAAGATTTATCAAAAAATACCTACGTGAGTTCTTTTTTTTATTTTCTCCGTTTTTATTTTATTTATTATTTTTGAGCTTCATAGTATGATTATAGGCAATATGAAACCGGAATAATGTTACATAAGTGGCTATTTACTTTTATATTTTTTCTCATAGTAACGGTCTTTTTTATTAAGTACAAAGTATTTCGACCGCCGATAGCAGGCATAATATTTTGACATCTTGAAAATAATGTTAGAAACTTGGCTCTTTGAATTCTATCGCAAAATTTTATTGTCAAAATCTCCTCTCGCACGCTATTTCAAAAGATTATCACCAATATAGGTAACATAACTAGATAAAAATATGGTGGGATTGCGTTAGGTATAGGATCAGTATTCTTAAAACAACTTCCAACTTCTTCGTATATCCTGTCAAGTTTCTTCAACATGGTTATCACTTCAACGATTTTTTCTGTATCCTAGGACACAGGAAACATATATTTTACATACCGGTTCAATCAATATCTTTTGCCTCAATTTTAACCTCGCTGCAAAAGGTGCAATTCTTGTAAAGATTCTAGCCCATATTTAGGGCTTAGGTTTTGAAACTATATCTCTCCTAGATACCAATTAAGAATATTCTGCGATGCTCGTAAATATATTTCAAATGCTTCTAATATTTTCATTGTGTTGAGTTCCAATGTTCGAGTTTTACAACTATCTAGACAGCTATAATACAAAGATTTCATAATATTATAAATAGCATTTTACAGACGGGATTTCAAGTTATAATAATATACCTCAATTATAAAATAAACACCATTCAATTTAAACAACATTTATCTTCACGGATCATGCATTGATACAGTGCATTCTGAATATATGTCCATAGTCAATAATTTTCAATCTTTTGGTAACTAATAAAACACAATGAAAATGTTTGAATTGGTTGGTAGTCCAGTGGTATCAATCGGCACCTTTCGGACGTACAGCGTATTTGAGGTCGTAGGTGCAAATCCCGGCGGTGCCAACCATTTCCGCTTTCACGACACAAGTATTTAATGCTTAGTGTGAAATATGTCAAAAGTGTATTTGTGTTCACTTCGAGTGAGCACAGAATCATTAAAAAAAACTAAGTATATAACTTTTATTGATATAAACAAATGCCTATAATAAAAATATAATAAAGAGATTTAAATACATATGTGTTTACGAAAACAGTGCAACAAATGAGCGAAACCCTTTAAAATGACTTATCAATAGGACTGTGGGCTATTTTGAAGACGTTATTGGTGAAGATAAAAATATACCGATAAAAAGATATCGTTTCGGTTCTCTTCTAATCAACTATGATTTCATTTGATTTATCGACTATCGACTGCAAAATTATTTTGAGCAGAGGTTTTTGATAAAATTTTGATCTTCTTAGTTTTCATGTCTGAAGGTCGTCGTGGAAATCTGGGCGGTTACTTTAAGCTCAATCCCGATATTTGTCAACCTTCAATACTTGGGTAAATCCTTATACCATTTTTTTCGTAAATCAATACCGGAATTATCGATATTGTGATTGTAATGCACAGTAATCGTCTTAGTTTCTGCATCCCTGAGTCTCTCCAAACCTCCCGGCACTGTCCCGGTTGTATCACCCCAATTTAGCCCTGGTCTGGTTCAGCCATCTCATAAGAGTTCTCCTTTACCTTTTCTCCTCTCCTGTGCTATTCTTTCTACTATGATTAATTCTACAAGGCTGCTAAAGTCGCGCCTATAGATATGCTTGAAGAATCGAAAAACCCGTCCAATACAGAAAGTCGAGGGAAAATTCTGATCATGGCGGACTTTATTGTTTCAATGCAAATTGATATTTCTGACTTTCTTAAGCAGTAATGGAATGACAAAGTAAATTTGATTTTAATACCAATCATTTATACCTACTCTAATATTGAAACAAATCTTTGTTGTGATAAATAATAATTTAGAGTGATTATTTTAAATAACCCGAATGAAAATAATTGACATTATAATTAAAAATTAATCGGCCTGATTATCAGTTTTGAAACTATGTGATGCGGTTTCATCAATCAATAGTAGACTCGTGGTATTTACTCCAGTTTCACATCGATTTAGATACTTGCCAGGGGAAATATTGATTCAAAACCGTACAAATTATTGGTTGTTGGTACCGTGGTAAAGCCCGTTTATTATGCGCTAATAACAACGTTTTAACTGAAATCGCTGTGTTAACATTCAGATTTCACATAATATTATTAATCAATGGACCTAATTCACATTTTTAGTTGCAATATTGTGAAAAATAAAACTAAAAATTAAAATGTAAAGAAGATGAGCATGAAATGAAAATACTAAGCTATCACATGACAACACAAATAAAAAATGAAATTCGAACGACTCTTACGTATCTCACCTAATCCCGAATTGTCGGCATTCCAGGCAATGACAGGTATTCCGAGATACCCGGCAAGTTGGAGAAAGTACTGAGCCGACGCTGTGGATCTGCCGTAGGACTCGTAGTTCATGAGGTAGAGAATTGCGGAAACGTTGACGGAGAGAAATTCCTTGCACAGAGAGTTGAGGATAGCTGAAACAAATGAAAAAATGGCTTTAATTAAAAAATTAAGATTCGATTCATTTCACATTTATCTCAAATATTAAAACTGAAAATTTTTGTATCATGAAAATCTGTCATTAGTCCCAAAACAAAAAGGTTTTTGGTTTTCGATAAAAATCTTATACTTTTATTCAAGGTGTTCTTTGAGGTGGATTTCCTGCTGTCTTGCCATCTTCCTCGATCTTTCAAAACGGTATAAGGGAATTTAATTGGGATGATTCTCTGGAAATGGTCATACAAGTCACTCCTTTGCTGTCAACTCCAACAAACGAAATTATCAACCAACATACTTGACGGATTCCAGTGTTTCTTATTCGGTTGCTCAATATTTTAAATTATTATCCTCAATACAATTATTATCCTCAATTTCTTCATATCGAAAGTTCTCAATGTCTGCTTGCTCCTAAAAGTGTTTGCTCAACTTGTGACACTAAAGTCGTAACGGGACTTTAAACTGACCATATTTTTTAATGGTTTAGTAATTCAAGAACCATATTGTAGCTGGTTTGTTGACTTGGGATTGTATTTCTTCTACAAGATCCACTCTCCCATCTAAATAAAAACCAAGGTATCTGAAGAAGCAGACCTGTTATATTGTTTTGTTCTCGACACGGTCAGGTTGCAGATAAATTTCAGGAAAACATATTCACAATAAATTAATGTTTAAAAACATAACGGTTCTTAAACGTAACAAGAAGTAGGTAGGTACCTACCTAAGTATTGCATAAGAAAAGCCATTAAATTTTTGAATTGAAACTCACATTTAACGAGTAAGAGGAACAAACAAAAAAGAATATTATTTCAACGCTAAAAACCCTCTTGATTCGAGAAGGAACGAAGTATTTAGTAAAAAAAAATAAGGATCCACCTTCTTGATACCAATTTGAT
Organism: Mystacides longicornis; assembly: GCA_963576905.1. Taxonomy (NCBI): domain Eukaryota; kingdom Metazoa; phylum Arthropoda; class Insecta; order Trichoptera; family Leptoceridae; genus Mystacides; species Mystacides longicornis. Next base: position 23,652,736 of record OY756421.1, on the reverse strand, counting down.
GATGTTTCTCGGTGTACCTTTGATAGTACCTTCGAGTGAGGCAGTGCGAACATTATCTTTAAAGATTGTGTTTTATTTCGTTCGTAAAAAATCCATTTGTGAAAAAAATAAGAAGGTTCTTACTTTTACTTTTTATAATTAACTGTAAGTATATTTGTTTTGGTTTGTCAATAATGTTTCAAAGCATTATTTTGTTAATAAGAAATGTGGTCCGTGAAATTAAAACGGGCTTTACATATATCTACGTCGTACCAAATAAGTTTTCCCGTGTGACAGTACTTACAAAATAATTTTGCTTCTTAATTACAACTGCGAGTTAATTTACTTCATAACATGATATAAATTTTGAGGCAACTGACTTTAAGTTAAAGCGTAGCTACCTAGTCACATTTGTTAAAAATGGTAAATCTATATTGTAAAGCATATTAAGCTTGTTTTGTCTATAATTCGCAAAATAGAGGAATTGTAGGCAATGGATCTGCATTCGAAACGAAGTGCCTCAGGAGAATTTTGGGTATAAGATGGTACCACCGCATCACGAACGACGCTATACGCCGGCGCACCCAGCGTGAGCCCATCACCTCTACTATTATGTGGAGGAGATGGACTTGGCTGGGACATGTGTTAAGGATGCTGAATGACAGTTGGCTGAGGAGAGCGCTGTTCTTCCTCCCATCAGGGTCCCGGAGACGAGGAAGACCCTCTCATACTGTGTTCCGCTCCTTCGAAGCAGAGCTGAGGAATCTGGACATAGTGTGGGAGGAGGTCATTAACGTTGCGCAAGATCGAGCGCAATGGAGAGCTCTTGTTGCCTCCCTATGCCCCAAGTGGGGTCTAAAGGGAGTTTGGATTTGGATTGGTAGGCAATGGGCCTGAAATGTGATGTGATTCGCTTTGGTAAGTTTTCATTAAACTCTATCAAAGGCCTTCTCATAGTCAACATAACAATATGCACTTGGGCAATTGAATTCGACATCTCATATTATATATAGTGATCATGCAGATAATAATTTTCCGATAAGGAATATAAAGCCAGCCTGGTTGTTTCTGTGAACTTTCATTATTGACTGGGAGAACATGAGCCAACCAACGAATTCCCTGGTAGGTTTTATAAAAACCTCCGATAGAAGAATGTATTATTGTTGTTACGAGAGAGGAAAGGATATACAGACACGTTAATTAATTGATAAAATAAAAATATATGATAGCAGGGTATGAGAACATATCTTGAACCCTTTATATTGAAAAATAATGGGGAAAGTGTCTTTTATCCTGTCAGCTACGCTAGAAAATAAACACAAAACAAATTGTTTAAGGTGTCTTATATGAACGGACAGACTTACAATGTATGCGTGGAGAAACACATTCAATAAACTCCTATTAAACTGTCCTATTTTTTTCATGGAACCTTTCTCCCTAAATAAAACTTTCCCCTCAATACGATGTAAATATTCTGGCAAAAGAATAAGTTAAGATTAGTACTGTCAGTCGCGTAAACTTCGAACACAAGTAGGTGGTAGAACAATGTAATACAAATGTAGGGGAGAATTTTCTAACAACAGCACATTTAGCAAGAGAGAGGATGAAAATTATGTTCATAACGAAATTGTGGTGGGTTTGAAAACCATCCATACATTATGTGAGATTTTGGCCGTTTCTATTTATCGTAAAGGCGATCCTTAAATTTGGAGTTTTCCATTTCAAAGAAAATCATTACGATTTTAAATAAATATTTTTTGCCTACTTTAATATATTCAACTTTTTCATCTTATATTTAAACGATTACAATGTTCAATTTTTAGATGTTTCAAAGGACGATATTTGATATTTCAATAGCAGTTTTGTATTGATAATAATATTATGATAACTTTTTCTGTTGTTTCGCAGTGTTTTCAACTTCATTAACAGCTATTTTTGCTTACACACATAGCTTTTCTGTTACATGGAGCTGTGGCCTAGTTTATTTTTGAACGATCATTACGATAAGAACACCCATTTTATAATCAGATCATCGACATCACTTACCCTTTTAACTTATGGATAAAAATCTACTACAGTCTCCGTATTGCTAGCTGATCCTGCGTAAGACAATATTGCTTACGATGTCATCTCTTCAGGATAGGAGACAGCACAAAATTGCTTATTTTTTCATTATTTAATGAGTTAAATGACTGGTATGTAAACAATAGATTCACTAAACTAATTTTTCTAGCTCTTGTTTTTGTATTTTTTATTATTTAATTATCTAAGCTCCCAACATGACTTATTTCTTAGCTCTATACGTACCATTCGCTCATGTAATTCGCTATTTACAACTCCTTATATCTGAAGGAATAATAAAATCGCGTTGACAAGGGAAGAAGGAATTCTTTAAGAATAATAACAAAAGGGGTGAATGTTACTTTGACTCTCGTACGAAGTGAAATCGTCAATGTTTTTATAAAAGTTTATTTTTGTTTTTCCTGTTTTCTTCTGTGTTTGGAACTAAGCCAATGTTATATCAGAGATACAAATCGCTCGTTCTGATACTTTGAACTGTTTTGTTATTGAGATTAATTCGTTACCCACAAATTTTACGGCTGGTGATAAAATAAAAGCCTACATTTCCCTAAAAACTCCTTAGTTGTCTGAGAGTGGAAGGACGAATTATATTTAATGGCTTGAAGCGTCTTTTCAAATAAAATTCAACTCTCTAAAGAACGATTTAAGCAACTTTCATTATATTCTTATTGAATATATTTGGTGACATACAAAAATTGAGTTTGATCAATTCGTATTGACGTTCTCACAATATGCTATCTGACCTTTGTCATAAACAATAATTTTTCATCCATGCTAAGGTATAGAGAATAATAAGAATAAAGTGGGTTGTAATAATTCAACACTCAGACTGATTAAAAAGTATAATTCATTAAAAGAAAGTTAAGTGTTCAATACCTGAAAAAATTGAATAAAGGGCAATTTAAATTTATTGAAAGATGTTTAATTAAACTAACACCCGATTGGAGAAGGCTTCTCGAGTACCTTCTGGTGGATGAAAGTGCTAAATAAGATAACCCGAAGTTTATTTGAGAACACTTGGCCGGAATCCAAGATTCCTGAAGTATAAATAGCTCGGCAAATATACTTTCATTTCCTTAAGAGGTAGGTAATGTATCCCGATACTTTCGAACTGAAAGGCTTCATAATATTAATTTATGAAATCTGAGTATAAAAAAAGAACTTGTAATATTGTATCTATGTGAAATAGAAGGCGTTATCAGGAGAATCAATCAGAAGAATTAGATCGGGACCGTGAGGTTGATCACCTCACGTCCTTAAACCTCAACTGGTCAGAAAAGGTACAATGAGCCTCGGACGCCTTCGAGCGTAATGGAGAGCTCTTGATGCTTCCCTATGCTCCTAAGTGGGGCTTAGGCCTCCCGCATTGTGGGTTGGTTTGGGGGGGATTCGCAGCGGGCTTGATTTGTGTGGGGCTGGTTTTCAGTTTGATTGCTTTGATCGAGTTGGGGGTCGGTTTCGTGCGGGTCGGGTTTGCTGCGGTGATTGGTCTTCTCCGGGCTGGCTTGCGTTGTGCGGGATGCCATAAAGGGAGTATGTATGTATGTATGTATGTATCAGGAGAAAGATTTTCTTACGTTAGTTATTATATTATTGTTATCAAAATTTCACTTATATATCCAAAAATATCTAATCTTTATTGTTTTATTATTCCAATTCATATTATTGAGTTTGGTTTGCAAATGAAAATTTCTATTATCATCAGATCAGCCAAACTGCTGAAATCATAAAACTCAATGTTTTCTGAACAATTTTTATGTTAGGGATATTTGTAATTATGAAATGAGCACTCGATACAATATGTAGGTATGTGATAACTTTTTATTATTAACTACCTACCTACCTTTCCCGATAGATGTTGTCCTGTGGTCTGACTATGAATATTGAATTCGAATTTAACAGAATTATAAAAATGACTTTTAACCAATGTCATTCCGACCGATGCATCCGTTTTGAACAACATATTTTCCACCCGAACTCTGTCAATCGCACCAACTATCAAACAACTGACAGTTTATGACAAACGACAATTTGATTTCAAAATTACATTTATTTACTTTTCGCGTTTAAATTTATGAAAGAACGCGCTTCAATGTATACAAATTAGAAGAAAGCTTGAAAAAAATTCCATCCAAAAACTACGTGCTTATGTTTTTAATGTCAATGGTTGTCAGGTTTATAAATATTGTGTTTCTGTAGTTTTTTTTTACAGATGACGTTATTGTATCGAAATTCGTTCCATACTAACTTTAATAGGTATAATATTTTTATATTATTTGCTATACATTATTTGAATTTTTAATAACTATTCTGTTATCCGGAGCGGAGAAGAATCCAATAAACCAAGCATCATACAAACTGTTTACCCGATCTCGAGTTATAAGTGTTCGCATTAACCCGACTTTCTTTAATATTATAAGTAGATATTAAAATAAATTACATTTTACGATCTTATTTTAAAATACTCACCTTGTTTAAACACTAAATCAAACGTTGTTTCTCAAGTTCTGAATTTTCTCAGCTATTTGTTTAGTATAACTCTTTTTAGATGGTTTCAGAGCAGCTTACTTTAAAGATACAGTATTGTTTATCACTCAAAAAACGTAGTCGATAAAATATAAGCCTAACCAAACCAGTGAAAGTAACTATGTATAACGAATGTTTGAAATAAAAGCAATAATGTAAATACTGTAAAGGATCTTGAATCTTACTAACAGATGGTCGCCTAACTATCTTATAGGCTCAAAAAGAAAAAAAAAGAAGTGTTCCATTCCAACGTGGCCAAATTCATTATTAACTTAACAACCTTAAAAAAAAATAAAAAATATATTGTTGTTATAAAAGGCTATGCATGTAGCTGTGGGTCATGAAGAAGCTACCGTTTAGGGTTTTAATAAAGTAGTATAGCAGAATTTAGGAGACATGCCCGGGGAGAACCGAAATATTTTATTTTTGGACGAAGGGTTGTAAATTTAGGCTTTTAGCTATTATTATTATTGGGAAAATATATGAACAATTTTCGGTTAAAAATAAATAACATATAGCTATCGGTCTAGCAGTGGGGGGGAGGGGTGGTGTTTGGGCTATCTTGGAGAAGGGTCCTGAGAGGAGATCGGTTCAATTTACATTCCCAATGGCGAATTAATTAAATGTCAACAGAGAAGAGGTTGTGTACGAACACGAACACACGCAGAATACATTGATTTATTATGATATAAATTATATTCAGAGGGCCATTGAAAATGACGAGCATGTTTATTATAATTGGCAATTGGAATGTGGGGATTAGTTGACAAAACAATACAAACTTAAACACGTATCACACAAAAGATAATAATTTATTAAATTTTGTGAGGTGAACACAAAACATTGTTAGTTTTTGGACAAGGAGTTCTTACATGAAACATATGATAGGTATGTTGTCTTAGGCCAAGCCTACACTTATGCCTGACTTACTCGTAGTTTACATCCAGTCTAACTAGGCTCCTGGTGAGTAAAAATGTTCTTAAATATTCGCAACCGGTCACATGAGCACTCGGTGTCTTCCCAAGTGAATCCAAGAAAATGAACTGTGATAACTAGGAGATGCGTCAATAAACTCTAGAGGCTAAATATTCCACCTCGGCCAGTGCGAACTTGGCCTTAAAAAAACAACTAAGTAATACTTGGATTTATATTATTTGCAGTGTGAAATAAACTCATAAACAAAATTGTGTCTCTCATCAGGATGCGGAGCATAACACAATAATCACCCAAATCAATTCACGGTAGGTAGCCAAACTTTTCATTGGTGTAAACAAAATTTAAAAACGTTTCATTTTACAAGTTTAGGTATAACTCTGTTAATAAAAAATAATTTATTTATTTATTTATCTTATGGTCACAATATAGTACATCACAACAAAGAGATATTCAGCACAAGTACCTATGTTTGTCAAAAATTAAAATTTGAAAATAAGAATTCTGATTATTGAGATATTCGGTTGCCGCTTCACTCAGGGACATGAAGGCGGTAAGATCACCCCCATATGCCCTGAGGACACAATATGGTCAACGGTTTGTCTCTCCGCCCCACAGTCACAATCGGGGGAGTCCAGCCAACCGCACTTGAAGAAGAAGTCCGCGTATCTGCCGTGGCCAGTACGGACTCGAATGAATTAATTAACCAAAAGTTGAGACAATGTTTATAAGAGCTTTTTATAAACAACTTTATTCAAATTGTGGCAAGCAGCTCTGATCCAGAACAATAATTATTATTTAAAGGGTAACCATTTGAAATATTTTATTTTATGTATACGTATGTAGATCTGTAATCTGTTTGTAAAATGTCCTAATTCACTTAAGTTCATCTCCTTCCACGCAGCTAATCGCCCACTCTTTTACATAGGATATTTTAAAAATTAATGCCATTTTCCTAAACACACTCGCATTATTTTTTCTGTTTATTTTTATGGCCCACTTTAGAAAGTGCTCGCTTTTCCGTTGAACATTTTTCCGCATTGAAATAAAATAAATCTTGGTATTTTTTTTTAAGAATTTTTCTAAATAAAATATTATTGGATTTTATTGAAATTTCAAATAGGCAACGAAAACATTTTCCCCCCTAAAAAGAAAAAATACATTTAAAGGAAAATTATATGTGTAGTATAAGTAGGGAAAGCTTTTAATGAATTTTAAAAATACATTTCAATTCGACAATATTTGTGGTATAAGTGCATGAAGATGTAAATCAATATTTTGAAGGCATAGAGTATAATATTTGAAGGTATGATTTGCACGCTTATGATTTTGAATAACTGCATTTAAATACCTATGTATCTAAAGATTTTCAAGATCTTTGAAAGAAGGTTTATCATAATTTCTAAGCATTCCAATAAGATTTTAATGTCTATATACTGTGAGTAATCTATATAATACTAGCTGACCCATCGAACTTCGTCCCGATCAATAAAATATTGCTGGGTAACATAACATAGCCAACTCATTTTGAAAAAACCAAAAGTTATGTGGTTATAATATTATGAATCAGTCATTTCAAAAGCACCAAAACTCACCCATTTCTATATTAGATATCTATATTGAATTTTCATCATCTTACTTATAAAAAGTCATAAATAGTCATATAGGTAATACAGACTTTTTTATAAGTCAGATGATACTAAATTAATTGCACAACCAAAACACCAGAAAAAGGTTCATTAATTGGTTTAAAATGCTTAAATTATGTGTGAATGTTAAAAAAAAAGTATTTCTGAAGCATGAAAGAAAATTTATCAATAAAATCTGCGTACCAATGCGGAATGTTTGGAAACTCGATGGTTATCAGGTACCTAAATAAAAATTATGTTTTTATGGGATTTTTCACAGATGGCGCGGTTGTTGTGAGGAAGCCAGTTCCATACTCACTTAAAAACAGTATTACATATTTTCATACTATTTTCCATCCATTTTTTTATTTTGTAATTATTCTTTTTTCCGGAACGGAGAAGAATCCAATAAATCAAACATCGGAAGAATCTGTTCAGCCGATCTCATATATATAGTAGAAGACACATAAAATATCGGTTAAAAAATAAATCATTACCGCCATCTATTGAATCTTTCTACCAAAATATCACTACTATTACAATAGATGGCGGTGGCAGTTCTGTCTAAAAATCCTTTCAATACTAACATAATATAATGTCTATTTCATATATTTCTTATTCATTTATTCAACTTTTTATTAGTTAATCTGTTATCCGGAGCGGAGAAGAATCCAATAAATCAGTCGTCGGAAGAATCTGTTCGGCCGATCTCGAGTTATAAGTGTTCGCACTAACCCGACTTTCATTTATATAGTAGATGTCGGTTCAAAAATAAATCATAACCGCCATCCATGAAATCTTTCTACCAAAATATCACTACTATTACAATAGATGGCGGTGGCAGTTCTGTTTGATAATCCTTTCAATACTAACTTCAAATGTATAATTTATATCTATCTTATTCATTTATTCAACTTTTTATTAGTTATTCTGTTATCCGGAGCGGAGAAGAATCCAATAAATCAGTCGTCGGAAGAATCTGTTCGGCCGATCTCGAGTTATAAGTGTTCGCACTAACCCGACTTTCATTTATATAGTAGATTTGCCTTGAACACTGACTGACTGACTGACTGACTGACTGCCTGACTGACTGATGTCATTAACGCCGCTAGATGGCGCGCCACTCGCAACTAAAGACAAATAATAATATTGTTCTTCTAATACAATATGGCTGACAGCAGTAATGGTGTCAAAAACGGGTACTTTTTCATACTGAGTACCGGAGGGTATTTCCAGCAAACTACCCGGTATTCAGTAACGGGTAATTATACCGGTATTCGTACACCCCCCCCCCCACCTCCCGCCATCAAAAAATTACATTTTTGACACTCAAAACAAAGTTAAGAAAAATATACGTACCTAATATTTGTATAGAAAATGTCAATTTTTGATATACCTAGTTTAAGCGATCTTTTTCGTTTAGACAAAATATCTAATATTTAAAATGATTTTGATTCTTAGAAGCGGATTATGCATTCATAATTTGAAATATGGTCTGATTAGTCAAAAAATCCTCCATAGCTAAATGTTCACACTTAGCCATCTTCTATAAAAAATCCTTAATAGGTATTTGAATAATTGAACTATTTAAAAAAAAAAAGTATATTTATAATTCAAGAGACCTTGCGCGCTCTAAAGGTGTCTATCTAGTACACGATACAAGTTATTAAGCAAAAAAATATTATTTATATAATATAATATAATAATATACTCTTCGAAATAATAAAATAAATTATGCAGGTATGAATATACATATGTAGTTAAAAAAATCATATTTAAATGTAATATGTACGCAGAACATCCATAAACCGCGATACCTATGTACGTTTGCATCACGTATACTCGAATCTAAATATTTTTCTGCTACAACGTACGTGTAAAATATATCTACTCAATGGCCGAAGTACCTCACCTCCATAGAACAAAAACACAACTCTGTAAGGATACTGCACGGAGCTCGGTAGTCGGTAGATATTTACCTGCAGTAACGGCATAACGACAGAGTATCCGTCGTTACTTTTCTACCGAGGACCTTGTCGTTACTTCTACCGGTAGAGTATCCGTCGTTACTTTTCTACCGTGTAGGTACTTGTACCGACGGATACTGAACACTACTGGTTTGGAATACCGATAACAAAAAGTAACGGGTATTTAGTAACGGGTAACTACCCAACTGACATCACTAGACAGCAGTGACAACTGACAGTAACATAATGATATTATTACGCCTGGTGGCTGAGCACTTTTTTTAAAGGTCTTGACGTAGAGAAAAACAATTTTTTGGGTTATTAAAAAGCTCACATGCGAAGTCAGCCATAAGAAAGCAAAGTGTACCAAATTAGGAAACTTTTACGCACAGCGAGACTTCATAGTGAAGAAAAGCCTTTCTAATGCCATGAGTGCAATAAAAAGTTTGCGGTTTCAAGTAATTTAAAGAATGACATGCGAACTCATATCGGAGAAAAGCCATACGAATGCAATAAAAAGTTCAATCAATCAAATAATTTAAACAACCAATGACATGCTAAAAGCTATTTGAATGGTAAGTTTGCAATAAAAAGTTTAATTTCATTTTTAAGTTTGCATAAATAGTTCAATCAACCGTGTGCTGTAAAGTATCACTTGCGAATTCGGCCAAAAAATTGACAAATCAGGAAACTTTTACGCACAGCCGGACTTCGCTTTACTAATGCAATGTGTGCAATAAAAAGTTTTGAAACTCATAGCTGAGAAAAGCCATACGAATGCAACCATTGCCATAAAAAGTTTAATCAATCAAATGATAAAAGCCATTTAAATGCATATTTTGTTAGAAAAAGTTGAAAATTTGTTTAAAGTCTGACATATGAATTCGGCCAAAAGAAGCATAGTTTGTATGAAAAAGTTTACCAAATCAGATCTTTAACTCACAGACGCGATTTCATTGCCAAGAAAACCCTTGTTAATGCAATGTGTGTTATAAAAAGTTTTTTTTGCATTTTTATAAATACCTAGTTATATTATCATGAATAGTTATAATCTATCATCGAGTGCTTTACAGTCACACAAATGAATTCGGCCATAAGAAAACAAAGTTTCCATGAAAAAGTTTACCAAATCACGAATCTTTAATCCACACACACGAGATCATAGCGGAGAAAAACCATACGAATGTCATGTTTTCAATAAAAAGTTTACACACCTAGAGTAATTTTTTAAAGATTTTCATGTGAATTCATAACGTTGAATAGCCATACATATGTAAAGTTTGTTATAAAAAGTTCATGTGGTTTTTTGAGTTTTCATGAAGAATTCAATTAATCAAGTGCTTTAAAGTCTGACATATGAATTCGGCGATAAGAAAACAAAGTTTCCATGAAAAAGTTTACCAAATCACGAATCTTTAATCCACACACACGAGATCATAGCGGAGAAAAACCATACGAATGTCATGTTTTCAATAAAAAGTTTACACACCTAAAGTAATTTTTTAAAGATTTTCATGTGAATTCATAACGTTGAAAAGCCATACATATGTTAAGTTTGTTATAAAAAGTTCACGATGTTTTTTGAGTTTTCATGAAGAATTCAATTAATCAAGTGTTTTAAAGTCTCATATAAGAATTCGACAATACGAATGCAAATTGTAATGAATGTGTTATTGAAGAAGTTCGACAGAGCGCCCCGCGGCCGGGACACTCCGCGACGCACCGATCTACAAGCAACATCATATTAAATTGTCTCCGTCAGTATTTAGTTTAGAGTCTCGCTTGCCTATTTTATATTCCGTGTTTTATAATATATGTGTTATTAATTTATTTAAAAAGGACTTTTTATTTGATAACAAAAAGAACCAAAGCTCCTACACTACAATTTTGGCGCAGTCGGTTAAAAACTCTACGAATTCTCCGAGTGTTTTTGGTGTGTTTTAGATTTTGTTAAAACAGAAGACAGAAGAAGAGAATCTAAGACAGAAGATAATTCAACGAAAAGAGTGGGCATTAAAATTCTAGACGTTGAGGACAATTTTGGAAAGGATAACGAGGACACATATACATCAATTTTTTTTTCAACGACATTTGGGTGACAATTTTGGTGAAAAAAAATAGTATTGTCACGGACGAGAGAAGAAAAGAAGAGGAAGAAATTTTTTCTTGGAAGAACATATCTACGACCAAACGGTTTTAACGATTTCTACATTATTTTTTTTAAACATTTTAGTCTACGAGGAAGATTGAATAATTCTACGAAGGAGCGGAGCGCAGTCTACGAAGGCAACGAGCAGTTACAATTCTACGACGAGACAACAGGGCATATTCTACGAAGACCACAATTTGCAGACCGGACCAGAGCAGACCAGACCAGGGTAGACCAGCCGAGCAGCGTCCCAGAGCAGTCCAATAAAGATAAGTAGATCTTGTTGTTTTTGTTTCGGGGTTTGAGGGTTCTCACTCGGTATGGGCGGTTCTGAGCAGAAGGTCCTTGAAGGGAGTGGTTTTGTGGCTCAGGCTGGAGCGGGTTTTCGGACTCAAGTTTCAGTCGGTTCCATAGAGCCATTCTCGGTTGCTCATGACCATGACTTCGGCTTATTTAAATCGAGCATGGAAGCCATCATGGTTTTAAATGATGAACTACAAGGTTCAAAAGAAAGAAAGCGTGCTTTCTTGTGGTGTCATCTTAGTGACGAAACCAAATCCATGGTGCTTGATCTCAGCTTTCCAGAAACGCTTGAGACTTTAACATATGAGAGTATTTTATCGACACTGGAAAAACATTGTAAACCAGTGGAGAATATTTTTGAGTCAAGGGATATTTTTCTACGTGCTAAACAGTTAAAGGGTGAATCAGTCAAAATTTTTTTATTGAGATTAAAAAGATTATGCATTCCTTGTCAATTTAAAAGTAATTTAGAGAGTTATCTACGTGATGTGTTTATTACTGGGGTATCAGACAAAATGATCAAACAAAAATTATTCACCGAGGGTTTAAATGAGAAAGTTACTATACAAGATTGTCTACAAATAGCTATGCAGCTAGAATACATATCTAGTCAGTATGAAACTGAAAAAGAGTGTTTTAGAAATCATGCTTCAACGAGTGATCATAAGGGGTACAGACATCGAAAGAATTCATATTCTTCGAATAGTTCAAGGGAGTCAGATAATAGTTATAATAAATATAGTAATCAAAAAAGGAAATTTTCTACGTCATCAAATTCAACGACAAATTCGAGTTTTAGGAATCAGGCCTTTGTAGGTCAAAACGATAATATAACCCATAAGTACAATAGATCACAGGTAGAATGTTACGCATGTGGAGGTCCGCATTATAAAAATACTTGTCGTTTTAAAAATGCAATTTGTAAGAAATGTAAAAAACAGGGACATGTAGAATATTTTTGCAAACGGGTTAATATGTTGGTAGCGAATATAGATGTTCACGCTTGTGAAGAAGATTTTATAAAATTTGATATTAAAGTAAACAACCAGAATTTAAAAGCCATTTTAGACTCAGGTTCACATTTGAATATTTTGCCATATAAAATTTTTGTGGATATTTGTAGTAGGAATATTGTGTTGAAACCAAGTACATATACTTTAAAAACATTTGATGGGTCGGAATTAAGTATTAAGGGCAGTGTTCATTTAATGGTAGAATTAAATAATAAAATAAGGAGGTGTGAATTTATCATTACAGATAGTGGGAACGAAATTTTGTTAGGTCAAAATTTTATGAAACTTTTTGAGGTTAGGTTTACAGTAAATCAGGTTCGTTCGGTACCTGAGCCTAGTAAATTAATGTTAGGGAGATTAATTAAATCAAAATTGGATTTAGTAGGCCCAAGTAGAAATGAAGAAAATTCTTTGAAAATATCTTCAGATACACTGAGTTCAATGAAAAAATCACAAGATGAGCAAGTTTTTTATAAGTCGGGGAGAAAAAGGGAAATATTTAACATAGGTGATAAAGTTTTGATCAAAAATTTCAGCAGACAATACGGAGGAAAATGGATTCCTGCCACAATAAAAGACCGTCTGGGAACAAAAACATATTACTGCTTAGTAAAAGGGACTGACCTAGTTTGGAAGCGCAGTGTAGATCACATCATGAGGAAAGGAGTTCGATTCTGTGATGACGTAGAACCTGTCTCTGATAACCATGCTTGGAAGAAGCAGTTATTGCTCGAGGTAAGTGAGCCGAGGGGGTCTGGGCTAATCGAGGATTCTCCTTGTTTCAGAGACCGAGCAGACTGGCTGAGGACTCTGAGACCTCGAGGTGTGACGACAGGATCTACTTAGGATCGTACATTCGACAGTATATAAATAATGAAATTTCAAATATTGATTTTCGATTGTATTGTATAGAATCTTCTTCAGGCAAGAGACTACAATCAAATGTATATTCAATATTAGAATAGGATAGTTTTCAATTAAGTGCGGGAGAGTGTAATGAATGTGTTATTGAAGAAGTTCGACAGAGCGCCCCGCGGCCGGGACACTCCGCGACGCACCGATCTACAAGCAACATCATATTAAATTGTCTCCGTCAGTATTTAGTTTAGAGTCTCGCTTGCCTATTTTATATTCCGTGTTTTATAATATATGTGTTATTAATTTATTTAAAAAGGACTTTTTATTTGATAACAAAAAGAACCAAAGCTCCTACACTACACAAATTTTACATGAAAAAGTTTAATCAATCAAATCGGTAAATACCCACATGCCAAAAGCTATTTGAATGTACAGTTTGTAATTAAAAGTTTAAGTTGTAGGTATTTGAGTTTTCATAAAGAGTTGAATCAACCAAGTATTTTGAAGTCTCACATGTGAATGCTCACAGCTATGCTATGAGAAAGTAAAGTTTGCATAAAAAAGGCCATAGGTGGGCGCCACGGGCGCCTTTAAAAAACTAGTACATATATACTTAGATTGCTGTTGTAATGGTCTGTGTTCCTAAGAATACGTAACTGCTACGAATGTGTCAGTTTCGAACATTTCAATATTGTTACCGTACAGTAACAAAAACATTGTCAAACATTTTGAAAGACTGCCGTCTTGTCAGACGACGAGTAAAATAAAAAAATAACTTCAGTTTTATTTTTTATTTATTACTTTTTTTGTTTCCCAAATCAAATATTTTTACAACTAGCTGACCTGCCCGTCGAACTTCGACGTAATCCAGAATAAAAAAATATTTCTAACTTATTGCATGAATTAAATACAGTTTATGACATAAAAACTGAATTAAACTTATCTAATAATTTATTTCATTATGTATGTAATGATTATTGTTAATTCGGACGCGGGATAAAGCTTGATGGGTCATGACTCATGAGTTTTGTAATAAAAACAATAAATTTCTCAATAGACGCGAAACTTTCAAAAAAATTCAATAGATGGCGGTATAGTAGTTTATAAATCACATGTGCTACACGTTACGATATTCTATATGGTCTTGAAGGAGTTGAAGTTCGTCAATACCATATTATTTTTCCGAATTATTATTTTTACAATTACAATAAGTAGTATATATATATATATATTTCTGTGAAGATGTGATCACGGAGAGAAATATATGAAGCGTACGCGAAACGTTTTTGGGTACTCTGTGTACTCAGGTTGGCTCTGAGAAGAGCCGTTGGTCGCCCGACGTTTCGATTGGATTCCACCAATCATCATCTGGGGCAGATGGGAAGCCGCTGGGAAGCAGCTTCTTTTCGGATAAATTGCATTATAATAGCTTTGCACAAAAAGGGAGTTTCGGAGAGATCAGAAATTACCCAGGCATACTCAAGAACTATACACGGGTTTATTTCCTATCATTCAATTCATGTACAGACAGATATGATATTGAGTTATAACCACAACTCTTAGAGATACAAGAAGATGAGTATCCAAGATTGTTTGCTTCGGAATTGCCAGAGCTGACGGTATGTGTGAACAGGAGTTCTTAAAGGGATTTTGCGTCTACCACATGCTCCACACAGGGAGCGTCAGTGGCATCGGTAAGAAGGTGGTGTGTTTACACATTATTTGTCGAGTCCAACGAATTTGAAGTTTTCCAGGCACCATTCTCTGTAAAAGAGCCGTTACGTTAGTAAAATTACTTTAAAAAATTCATACCTAAAATGTATTCGTCTATTTTTTTACGGAAATACTTTTGTATAATGTGAAACACAGCTATCACAACTATGTATAGCTATTAATTTTATAATCTGTACAAACAATATTGAAGCACGTAATAAAACTAGAAGCCTCTTATAACTTCATCTGCTAATCTTTCGCACTAAGAAATAAAACTTTTAGTTTTTGAACACAAAAATTAACTTAGTCAACTACCTGGATTATCAAAGTGTTCCAACACGCCATGACTTGATTTTAGGATGTTTTGGAATTGTAATTAGCTATTATGTTATTTCACAATATTTAGTTATGTTATGATATCTGATTCTTGTTAACGTCTTAAACCACAACAACAATTTGATTACGAGTATACAGAACCAACTTCGAGTATTTTGATGCATACCTACATTAAATTCATTGGTGTTCTATTTTTTAACGTTGTGTACGACAAAATGATTGAAGCTGAACTTAACTGAACTGAACTTTTCAGTCAAAGTTGTTTTTTTTATAAAATGCACATTGTAGATTATTTTCTTTAAAAAATATATAATAAACTACTGAAATAAAGGACTGAAAAGGACGCTAATGTATTCATCTGAGTTTCACTTTCTTCACGACACAACTGAACTGATTTTACTGATGATTTAATTGTTATATTTTTAAAGGTTGAATTTGATTGAAAATGTGCACGTATTTCTTGAAATTTGTATGATTAACTGAACTTCACTTTTACGTGTTGACACAATGACAGTTCACAGTAGAAGAGACAGTTCTTTGTTAAAATTTTGGTGAGTACATGATGGGGAAGGGGGAGGAAGGAAATAGAGAAGGTATGAATATTTCATGTGTTACCATTCTTATATATTAGATAATTCGTATATCTAACAAACATGATTGTTGATGAGAGCAGCAATAAAAAATATTTTTGAATTTGATGTCTCTACTATCGCAGACGACTTGAGATTATTTCACATCACGCCCTGTCCACGCATTTGATCATTCACAAAGAATAAAAAAAGTATTGTATAATTAATTTCCAGGATTGTTCTGAAAATCTTTAATGAATGGCTGACACATACGAACCAGATAAAAAGTACTAAAAGCTTAGGTTTACAAACTTGCAGTTTGCATCTAAGTGTCCCGTACCAGGAACAACTAGCCAGTTAAACAAAGAAGAACAATAAAATAAAGAATGTAGGTACGTATTTTGAAAAATTTGTTTATACTACACTACACCAAACTTAGGTGTTTGTAAAAGGAACAAAATCTACTAGGTAGAAATTGAACAACGTTCTAAATTAGAGAAAGCACTTTTGAATCAAACGAAAATAAAAAATACAAAATAATGATGTAAAATATTTTTAATAGCCTCAAAGAAATGAGATGTTAGGTACCTACTTAGATTTTTCTGGTGCTTCAAATAATAAAATGATTAAGAACTGTATCTACCTACGAACGTCTGAATAAAAAGAATTTTTATCTTCAAATTAGAAGAAAATGAAGAACCACAAACATCAAAATATTAATGAAGTGAAAATAAAAAACACAAAAAAATAATCCAGAAATGTAGGTATGTACCTTTTGATCCTATATGTTAAAAAATAAGTAAAAAAAAATCTCGGTATTTTTACACGGAAAAAAAATTATTTCTCAAATAATTTTCCCATGGTTTTGTTCTACTCAAAGATAACCATTTTACAAATTTCCATACACTTATTATACAAGTTCAATCTCCTTTTTTCCACATCATGAACTTTCCTCAAAAAGGCCCTTGATATAATACCCACTAATCTATTACGGTTGTTATACCCGTACACTCCAACCACACTTATGAAAGACAGAGCAAAAAATAGCCATAACGATTTGTTTCCCTGTAGGTATGTAAATACGCAAATTTTCTTATCAATTTCAGAGAATTTGAGAAGAATATACCGTTAGGTATAATTGGCTTTTTTTTATTTTCCAATTGTGTTTAAAATTATTCTATAAAAAAACTGTTTTTTAGAATTTTCATATCATGAAGAAATTATGTATAAATTTCACCGTTGTTTAGCTTAATTGTTGTACTTATTTTTAATATTTATCCGAGCTAGGCAGCCACATAGAAATACCTACGATGAATTATAAAAAACCTCATCTACGATTAATAATGCATGAGATAAAATATGTGGTGCCTTTTAACATAAGTTTTTTGCAATATTAGAGCATGTTATAAACTTTTTAGACCACATAGTGGACGAGTTTCTTATGACTACACGTTCAATATCTGTTGCAAACATCACCTTTGTATGAGTGCTATTTCAATGTTCGTATACCTATGCGTACCATAAGGGCTTACAACCTTCATCAATCATGATGACTGGTTTAGCTGTGATCACCTTAACGTATACAACGTTCACCATTTAAGCACACTGATTCGAATTATCTCCCATTGCCACGCTGGGGATTCGAACCACGGCCACTCCGATGATGTTCGGGTGCATGTCGTCGTATCACTGTGCTATGAGCGGCCCGCCAGTTGAATGAAGGTCGTAAGCTCTAATGGTACACAGTACACATACTAACATTGAAATAACACTCATAATACAAGTGTGATGTTTGCAACAGATATTGAACGTGTATTCAGAAGTTTTTTGCCCATGATAGGTACGTCACACGCGTGACGATTTGAAATTATCTATGCTAGTAAGGAGTTTAAAAAGTTATTCACAATCTGAAGATTACGATTTAATACGACTGCGCATTTGGAACCAACGAAAATTGGTTGAAATAAATATAATGACTGGTATTCTCAAATTCACGTTCCAACTAAAACGCAAGAAGCTCTTGCTTAGAACTTAATCGGTTACCAGTAGTTACGCATCTATTGTATTGGATAAAACATTTTCAGAATACTTAAAGAAATGTCAAAAGTCTCAATAAAAATTGGATACGACGCAACTCAATCGTCTGTTTTTCATTTCAGAATAATAGTCAATATTTATTATAAGGAAGGGATCACTTTGATAGAATGGGAACACCAGAGGGACGCAGACCTTCGGGAAGACCTCTAGAGAGGTTACTAACGAACAGGAGGGTTACTCTTGGAATTAAATCCAGATTTTCATGTCGCACGATCTTGTTTGAAACTGTCGTGCTGTCAGTATACTCAATCGGTCTGGTAAACATTATCGTGTTTCAAATGTTACCGTTTATAGAAAAAGATAACCAAAGTATCTAGAAATTTACAAAAAATATTGCTATTTGTTAAATTAATTCACGATAAAAAAATCCTTATTTTTACTTTTTTTTGCAAAGTAAATCCGGATTCAAAATAGACCAATCGTGGAACTATTTTCATAATGAAATCGTTACATATGTAGCGTTTATTTGATAAGGAATTAAATTAGATTCAACTAAGAAGGTAGGCTACATAAAACAAGCGTGTTAAATTGGAAATGTTTATTAAATAATATGATAAGTTTGGGATGAACAAATCACAATAATGAGCCCGCTACTAATACGCGTCGTATAAACAAGAAAACGCGGGAAGTGGTGGAGCTTGTAAAACATGCAGTTGTATGTACGACTACATGTAAAACCACTAGCGCACAGAAAACATTGGCGCCAGTGAGTAATCCACGTACCAGGCGACATGCCGGTAACGTAGGAATCTACAATTTACTATGTAGGTAATTACCTACTTACATACTTATGTTATGTAAGTAGCCACCTACACATATTTCAATTGAATTTGTATCGGAATCGCTATGCAGAGTAAGGCACCAGACCTAAAATCTATATAAAGAGGAGGTCGAAGGAATGCTACCATGTTATCTTCGTATCATCTCACAAGAACATTATTTGAATAAACTTTTGCAAACTTTACGAAATTAATTGGCATGTGAACAATGATTGTCGTCATTTTGCACAAAAAAATTTAATCTAAAATTTAGAAGGTGGGTAGGGGAGACCTGTACTAAATGATCCCTTGAGGTAAAACGATCCCTCGCGATTTTAAACGGACTACTAACTCTACGTAGTGTTCAAGCACTCAAAAAGTCTCAAAACAAAGTTTATGACATCTGACAGTAATGGCAGGCTGTTGTGTAAAGTTTTAACGGCTGTGCGCAGAAAAAACGAATTTTCACCTATTCGATCTATTGTAAGTCATTTTTAAACGTCATGTAATGTTATTAAAATGTGTTATACCTATTTGTGCTGAATCATAATATGTCATATTATATAAGCTATATTTAATGAATTAATCCAATGGCTATTTGATGAAGTTCTTATTGCGTTTTTTGGCTATGTTATTTTTACGAAAACTCTACGCATGGGGTGAAATGATCCCTCTATGTTCGTACAAATTAAACCCAAGGTATTTTTTCGATTTATTTTTTTACTTAATTTTAAGCCATTCTATATAAATTTTCTGTTTGTTTTTTTATCCATAACAATATAACACATTGATATAATTCGATTCTTCCTTAGGGGGATCGTTTTTTACAGGTCTAACCTACTTTGTTAAATCGCAGGCTGTCCTGTGAAATGTTAGAAAATTGATAATATATCTACAGTATCTGTAATTCATACCAGCGGGATTCTTCAACAAGTTAATGATTTTTTAATGGCAATTTAGTAACCTCTGTATAAATGTTTATATAAAAAATCTATCATTAATTTTTCATCAATAATAGTGTATAAGAAATAAAGTTACGCGTGTTCCATCTTCCGCCGTCATTTACATAATATAATTGGATTCTTCAACACGATATTATAACACCTTTGTTTTTGTTACGCCATTTTGTTTTATTCCCTTTTTCATTTCCAATTTATTTCGACTATGCCTAACATGATTCTAACTGAAAAAGAAACAGTATGATTTTTTTTTAAATCAAGGTTTTCTCGATATAACATTTGTGTGTTTTTCATGTAAGTACATTTAATAATATTACGGAACAAGAGTAACAAAATGAGTCGGTAATGCATACATTTAGAATATTATTATGATCAAATAAGTGTTGAAGTGGTTGGTAGACTAGCGGTTACAACGCCGGCTTTCGTACTGTTTGGTGCGGACGTCGTGGTTCGATCCCAGGTGCCGACCATCTTCCTCTTTCACGACACAAGCTTTAAGTAGCTTACTGTGAAAGGGTCTAGGAGTGTATTTGTGTTCACTTTGATTGAGCACAGATTCATTAAAAAAAAAAAAATTGAAAAGAAAAACATGGGCCAGATGGATAACATGGCATAAAATAAAACATTGGAAAGGTGTGAACTGAACAATATAAACATATGATCGCTAATTTTGCAGAATAATCAGATTTGACAGAACTGGTATGCTACAAAAATTGCCCTTGACACCTTCTAAATGAAAATGTAGTATCTTAAGGTGAATTTGTGGAAATTAGATTTTTATGCAAGCCCATGGCAAATAATAAATTGATTTTCTCCTTCCAATTCCGAAATTCAGTAGCTGGGTTTAATACATTTCTGCCCCGATTTGTATAGTTTGGTTCTTTCAAACTGATTGTGATTGAAAAACACCTGTTATTGGAACATTAGGTAAGATATTGAAGAACTTTTATAGTTTTTTTCAAGTAACCCCGAAATAGTCTAGGTAGGTACCTACATACCTATTTGTGATGAATATTTTTACGCTTATGTTCCCACCGCCTACTAAAAATGGGGTTAAACGTTTTATTAAAAATCAAATAAGGGCTAGTACCCGCGAAAAACCCACTTTTATGTTTACGAGGGTTAAATTAACGGTCTAATCGGTCTCCGTATTGTTCTTTTAATTTTAATTAAAAAATGTACAAGAGGGAAGTGAAAAAGTAAACACAAACCATTCCCGTTGTATTATGTCTTTAGAAACACTCTGTACTTGGTGAAATAATCGAACCCCGCGATGTAATTAATCCGGTAATTTTTTTTAGGTAATTTTTATTGAAGTCGAATTGACGAACCCAGCATCAGGGGTGGATCATGTCAACATGAATCGACTTCGTTATTTCATAGCGAGGTTTATTCATTGTTTGAATAAATGGATCTTAAGGTTTTTTTTTGCTATGCAAATTAATTTACCCTTTGATGTGGCGTCTATTTAAAATAAAATATTGAGTTAAGTACGGTCACATTTGCTAGATTTTTTTCGTAACAACATGAAATTTACATGTTTTTATGAACATTTACTTTTATTATGTTATAAAAAAAAATAATGCTCTTCATCCGCGCCGGTTGTGTGCCCAACGATTCTTCTTAAAGGTAAGTAACGCTGTTCTTCTCCATCTGTAATAGGAAAATTGTAGTAAAAGCGAGTTAGTTATCTCTTTCACAATTAACAAGCTTTGTTTTTTGTGAAAGATGTCGAAAGTGTATTTCAAATTTGTGTGGGCCTAGATTAATTTTACCAAATGAAAAAAATGACATTGTATTGTTAATATCGAGGTATAGTTCTGTTTCTGTTCATGATTATGGAAATACCATCAAAAAATATTTTATTCACGCTTAAAAGATCGCCAAACAGTACCTACTTACAAATTAGATTCAAGAATTAAACTAGCTGCTCCATCGAACTTCGCGTCGCCTGAGAAATACAAATCATGGTGTTAACTTATTTGCTGAATAAAATTAAATACTTTATAACTAATTATGTATGCAAATAAATTATATCGTCATCTACCGGAATTACATGATACCTACCTAAAACACCTTCGTATTCATAATATTAGAAAATGGGACCTGATGGGGTTACAGGGAAAGTTTGGGGTTAAAGATGTTTTTTATGTGCCAAAAAAATATAACAAAAAATCTTCATAAGTACACCCTGGATAGGTTTAAGTATGTAATAACAAATACCTACAAAGCCCGAAAATTAGGTAGGTATATTGCGGTAAGGAATAACGAGAATTCTAAGAAGGTATACCAACGTCAAAGTGACAAAGTATAACATAACAAAGCTACTTGATCTTAGTGAAATTGATTGTGAGATGTCTTTGAACCGTCGCGCGCGTCGCCGTTGCCGCAAAATAGAAAAGCGATCGGCTTCTCTGTCTGAACAAAAACACTCGGTAAAATGAGTACTTACCTAAACATTCGGTGTATTATAGCCTTATTTCGATTCGACAAAAACCTCTGGCATTTTCATTCGTTAAAATTAACCTTTTATAATGATATTCTAAGTACGAGTATCTACTGTGGGGTTTTCATATATTAAATACAAAGAAATTTGAATTCAACCCCATACGTTTTGGGAAATATTTCGAGCTGTGTATTTTTTTATTTGATTACCGTGTGCATCTAATAAAATCCTAATTGAATATTTAATTTGTCCTGTGCCAGGATGAACGACGAATAACCATAAGGAAGATGATGTAAACTTAATCTTCTGCCATCTACATAAATATGGCGGTCAGTAGTTTGAATTAACACAGTGCTCTTAACAGAGCTATTATTCAATGTATACAATGACAATCAAGAAGGATTCGGTCAGTGCTATTTACAGAACTATTAATTTAGGTATGTAAATAATTTAATATAATAAATATTATTTTTAGTACCTACCATTATATTTTTTTTAAAATGACGTTTTTTACAATTACGACAAGCTTAATAGGTATACTCAAATGAGTGTCGCTATCTGGTGTTATATTATTCAAATATACCTACGTTTATTCATTAGGATTCAATTGATTCTACAAGAGTAATACTATTGTTTGTATTTTGTGTAATTCTATCCTGGATGAAATATAACGATTCTCTTGTTTTGCGAAACCAAAAATTATTAACTGTTTTAAAAACAACTGAGTTGTCTCGACTCTAAAGTAATCAACAAACACTCAGAAGTTATTCCGTAAATTTCAAAATGTAAACCCGAAAACAGTTTTCACAGAACCTTTTATTAAAATAGATGAGGTTGTATCTACTTTAATGTACCTAGATAAAGTTCTGCTGTGATTACGGCGACGCAAATCACGATGACTATCTTTAAATTCTAGGGCTATGTAGCAAGCTTGGATGTAATAATGTTAAAACTCATCTCTATTTTAAAACATTTCACCGAAAATTATCACATTTATTTCAATCTTCAAACTAAATGAATAATTATTCACGGTCATATAAACAGATCAAAAGGTACGATCTCTTTGAATGAGATAACACAGTATTTCTGAATGAATTTAAAAAGGACTTATAATTATTTTAATCTAGAATATATAAAATTATATTCAAGGGCATACCTAGAATTTTAAAAGCCTTACCGTTTTAATGAATAAAAAGACTCAAGATACTTTTCCAGTTGAATATATGAAAGACAAAATCATTTTTGAACAATGTCTTCATATCTCGATCATCTTTTCTTCTTATCTCGAACTTTTCGTTAGATACGTATCAATAAATTTTGACATCAGAACACTTATCTAAATTATGATGAACCATACTATTTGTCTATAATTTTATCGGAAAATTCCAAATAATATATAGATATTATTTAAATGAAATAATGGCGGCTCATCCAAAAAGAATAATTTTAAGCCAAAGCTCTATTGTAAATCATTTCCTAGTTAAAAAAAATATTTCTGATGCCGTGTGTAACTGTGGCTTTAGTAATTTGCTTATCTACGAAAAATAATTATTATAGAAAGATTTAACTACTCGATTATAAATGATGAAAAAAGGCTCAATGGCTTTAATACAAATTAAGCAAATAAATAAAGGTACTTACGTGTTTTTAAGCATTTTTTTCTCAAAAACACACAGACCATGAGAAACACTATAATTTGAATTTATTCTCGTTGACATTATCGATATGATATTGTCATTTTTACTATATTATACTTGTAGGATTCTTGTTAGTTTTACAAAATATACCTATGTAGTTACCTACCAATAAAAAATCTTATAGGTTTTTGTAACCGTCGACAGTAAGTCGACAGCATCATCACGATATGTAAAAAAATAACACCTAATTATAAAATAAATTAAGATTGATTTGAATGCAAAGGCCTATGGTTTTAAAATCGCAGGTACCTATATACCGCTTCAAGGAACGAGCCGCCCTATATCAATAGAGCCTCTTTCCAGTGGCGTTACCACCCGATATCCGCTCATTCGGGACGCGAGTTGTTGTTAATCCGTCCTGCCTCAGGTAGCGGCAGACGTATTGGGAATAATTAGATTTATATCCAATATTTGCATTAGCTCTCGCTCCAGTAACGTCCTATCTCGTCCCAATATTTGTTATTGTACCTAGGCCTTCGGATCATCTTCATACATTTTCAATAATTACATTAAATAAAAACTTTAACCTTTTGTGTATTTTACTGAAATAATATCAACAGTATGAAACTAAAATAAATATCCAACGAGTATAGGTTTATCGTAATAAGTGGTAAGTTTGTCCGTATCTTGGTATTTTCTTCGAAACACTGACACACTTACTTACCCCGCTAGAAATATTTTTCATACATACATAATATGACATAACCAATACAACTGCGAAAAATACTCCTCAAAATTATATTAGTCACACCTATTCTGTATGTGAATAATCATAGCTTTGACCAAAAGGTTCCTGCATATCATGTCAAAATTGTCCTCAGTCTACAGGTGGTAGGTAGGATAGTAAAAATGGGATCCAATAAGGGGCGAACTAACTTTATACGATATTCAAACAATTTAATAACCCTTGCTCTATGTCTATTATCTGAAAGGTTTTTCTACTAGTGAGATTTAAAAACGTTAGATACCTATTTTCTTTCTGTGTGGGAAAAAATCGGGGAATTACTTCATGTACCTAATCGCACGCCTCTTCTAGTTTATTCTCTTCTGGAACCGTAACCACATTCTGTGGATAAGTACGGGTAAAAACTTCATTGCAAACACCCTTGGCCAACATCATCATTGCTGAACTATCAACAGCTGATCTTCACGTTTACCATGTTAAATTTAGAAATTCTACAAGGCATTTATCCAGAAGTATGGAGCTTAGACAGAGGGCCGTAAGTATACAAGGTGACTGAAGGCATGGGAATTACGAAATAATGAGCAATTTAAAAATATTATAGGAAAATGAATCAGATACATTTTTAAACAACTCAAGTATGTACAGAAGAGCGTCAATTCTATAGAACCTCAAACGGGTTCTCATTAATGCAGCGCTGAAATAAAATAATTACCTATATAGTCCCTCGCCTTATGTACTTAAATCTTCATAACTGTCCCCTTGAGTAAATAAAATAACAAATTTAACGATATTGTTGACGTCTTTTGCCTGTGCTATGATAGGTATATTAATATCAAATATTTTGGTCAATAATATAGAGAATAAATATTATTATCAACCGACTGAAATAACACGCAATTATACTAATAATAAGTAATAATTATGATAATTGGATAGCCATTCCAATAATTATTTGCAAATAGAAGCTTATTATTATATGATTAGTATGCGAATTGGTCTGAAACATGAATTGTTATTTTGGTCAAATAATTCAATATCATTAAATCGAATCAAACAAATAGGTAAATTTACCAAAGGAGTGTGAGTACGTTTCCCAAATTTGAGAATGATTTATATAAAATCCTTCTGCCCCTAAAAAATACAACTGGTTTTTCAAGATGATAATATATAAAAAATAAGGGGGGAGAGTGTATGAAACAAATCAGAAAGACGTACTTAGAATAGGTATCTGCGAGAGTTAGTTACTGTACCTAATAATTAAATTGACCGAATTAGTTTTTTATGAAAAAGTACAACAGAAATCAAGACATAACAGAACACAACATTCAATGCAAACAGGTATGTGGAGTTATATTAGACAATCTTACATAAATCGTACAATTTTTCATGTAGTATTAAATAAATAAGGTACTCATACCTATTTAGTTATTTTAGTGATACAGCAACATAACTAAAATCTATAAAAAAATATAACAATATTGCGTTAAAATTAATAGCGATTTTTCTAAAGGTAGTAAAATATTGTCAAAGTATTCTTCTTGTTTTTTCAAACAGCTTCATTATTTTGTTCGTTTTATTTTACATTTTAAATTCGGCACTTTAAACTAAGCCTAATTGGCACTTGTAATAATAATCATTTTTCTTGAGGACCAGAGATTTTTAAGAATCTCGGGACTTTGATAGAAAAAGTGTTACAATGAATAGAGTAGATATGATCGGGATCGCAAGAGGAGAAACTTTGCATAACACGGCACCATGGTGTAAATAAAGGAAGAAGAAGTAATAGTGGTTATTTAAATACTTTCAACCATTTGAAATATCTCTGACGACCCAGAAAAATCTGAGCTTAAATCATCAACGTAAAAATAAAGTTGAGATGGGAGATCGTCAACTTACCCTACGGGAATACGAACTCAGTGTAGGTAATCAATTTTCCTCTGATGACCCCACGTAGGTGGTAAAGGAAGCTACAAGATGCTTTACTGCGTTCTTTCACATTGATAATCACATACTCTTCACTCTTTTTGCACACCTTGTAACCTTCGATTATTTTTCATATCTTCATATTTGAATTTATAAAGATGAAATATATTAAACTGATATTAAGATTGATACAAATAGATTGCATTTTAATAGTTTAGCAGTAAAACTAGAACACAAATACACTCTTTGACTCTTTCACAGTAAGCTACTTAAATCTTCTGTCGTGAAAGAGGAAGATGGTCGGCACCTGGGATCGAACCCACGACCTCCAAACGAAACAGTACGAAAGCCGGCATCGTAGCCGCTAGACTACCAACCACTTCAAGTTTGTAAGTTTACTTGTTTGGTATAAAGATTCAATTAATTTTATGGGAATATTTAAATTGCCAAAATATGATTAAACCCGTCCAGGGTTTTTTGTAGAATTAGTGATTAAATTTCTTTAAAAGTGTATTGTTAAAGATACCAATGTATGTTAGTTACGTAAGACTTTATTTTTGAATTTTTACTATGAAGTAAATGATGTTACTTTCTGGATAAATTGTCAATGGGTGACAAATAATTTACATACTTACTTGTTAAAGATATAATTAATTTTCTTTTGTTTGAATAAAATATTTTAAATTTTAAAATCTTTCTGAAATCTTTCATTGCTTAAAATTCACAATATTTCCCCTGCTTGATTAGAGGATATTCATTACTTAAGAACCACGAACTGAGTGGAGTCAAATTCTGAGATTAACTGGGTTGAGCTTTGAAGTTGGATAAGACCAACTCATCAGAGAAACGCTTTCCAAAAGGAGCGGCCACGGGGGTTCGTCTAGGACTCTTGGTAGATGTTCCTCAGTGTGAGGGTTCTGCTCAATTCAACCGAGTTTAGTAGAATCCGTCACAAACCTTATATAAAAATATAAAAAGTGGACAGTTGAAATTCCTCCTACTCTATACATTGTCGAAAAATTTGTTCGCAAAATTCAAATTGTCTAGGGCCCATGATTGGACACTGATCTGTCACCGCCCATTAATTATTAGTTCTGGCTTGTTATTGTTTCCATGACGTTCAATATCAACCATAAAAGAAAGTATGCTCGGTTTCTTTGTCCGGCTGTATGCTCGTGTAAACGCACGTTTATATTATTATTTTATTATACCTAGCACCTAAAAGTTTTCTAGTAAACGAAAGAAATTATGTTATATTGGAAAAGATTTTAATTTTTTTGTTGTAAACTTATTAGGTATTTATTAAAAAATTAAATTAAATTAGGTATTTATTATTATTATAAAACAATTGAAGTGGGCTAAAAATTGAACCACCATGTTTAAATATTCTGTATCAGGATATCGAAATCCCACTTTGACAGAGTTTGATATTTATTATCCTCTTTACGTAAGAATATGTACGGAAGTGAGTAAGGAGCTACATACAGAAAACACGCTTCCTTTATCCGTGGATATTTCCTTATTGTCTGAGATAAAGAAAGTATAATAAATTATTGTGTGTTCTTACTTCTACAGTTTCTGCGGATTATTGTATCTTTTAGTATTCTAGTTTCGAAGAATTGAAGAAATAAAAAGTATACATACTAAGATTTTGTTAAAGAATGCATGATGAATACTTGGATAAAAGACAAAACCTTTCGATATTGAAGCAATGCAATGATATTGAGGAAACTGAGTCATTTTTGACTAGCTCAAATTTTGATTAACAGACTTTGAATATTACAAATATGTCAAGGGCATTTCCCACGAAGTGAATATATTTCTTTGGTAATTAAGTACCCATGCAACCGACTATATTTTTCTACTGTTCCACCATTTGACTCAACTAAACCCTCTCTGAAGTTATTTTCTGGCTTCGGCCTTTATAAATGGTGAACATTGCATATTGAAAATATAAATAAAATTCTTATACTTACTTAGATTCTTTAAATGAACTAACTTAGGTAAATCTAATGAGCTCGAACGCTTTCATGACTTAACTGTAGATAATTATTGATTGGAGATAAATAATATTGGGTATTGATTCAAATTAACAAAAATATTACCTACACCTAAGTAAAGTGCATGATGAATACTTGGATAAAAGACAAGACCTAAGTAAACCTACTTGAAAAACGTTAATGCGTTCGTTTACAAATAAGTCAAGAAAACACAGAAAATTTTCGTAGCAGGAACGTAGTTCCTTCATTCAAATCATTATCATACCGATGATTGTAATGTAATATTCAATCTAACTACTTACCTACTTAATAAGAAATCTGATAAAAATCAGTAGCATAATAAAAATTATCACAATCTCGAAGGTTTTCAATAGGTAACAAAAAAATTATGTTACGGGAAAAACTATAAAGTGATTACAAATGGGTGATGAACTGATGAATTTCCTTTGATACAAAGTTGTGAAGGATGATAACGTAGCCGAAAAGTGTTGTATGTTAGCTTGAATGCTTTTCTTTATACAAAGTTAGTCGAAATGTACAAAGCCTCTTAAGTATGTAAGTTACTAGAGGTAACAAGTTGATAAACAAACACGCCATTTAAAGCGGCACATTGTTCGCTTCGAGCTCTATTAAAGGCAAAACATAACTTTTTAGCAAACTTATGATAATTAAAATCCTACTGAGAGCACGTAAATTAATATACTAGAGGCTTTTCAACCGAATTCACAACATTTTATGTTTCTTTTTAATGTTTACTTTGAAAATATTGACATTTACCCCTATCAGCAGACTAGTTATCTAGATTCTAGATACTCGCAATCCATCATTCTTTCTGCAGGATCTGTTTATTTTATTTAATTACCCAAATGCAATCGTTAGCAATAAAAATTAATGATATTAAAACCCAAAAAACAAGGTTAATATTTTTTTGCGACTTTGCTATATATCTAAACAAATAGATTTTCACAAAGTGATTGCACTTAATGAATTTTTCACATACCTACGCACAGGCGTTAATCTTTTAATACGTGAAGCCAAAACTTGATACACCTTTTTACGAAATATGCGCGGACGGATGAAATTTCGCACGCAATTTATACTTAAAAACATTACAAACGCTACTGTTATGTTGATAGTTTCGGCCGAGGGTGCTTGGTAGTAGTTCATTTTCACTTATGTAAAAATAAATAAGGAGTCTTCAGTTTGTGCTACTACGAATTACAGTAATTCGTAGTAGCACAAACTGAAGACTCCTTATTTATTTTTACATAAGCTACTGTTATGTTTTGTTTTTGATTCACAAACACACTTCGTATTTAACATTGACATTGACGCATATATTGAGCATATAAATTGAATATAGATTAATATTGTGTATCTTTAATAATAATAGAAAAAACTTTGTACATACTTATCAAAATTTCAAATTTGACGTATCCATGTCTTATCAAAATATCTAATATAAAATCTCAATATCACTAAGTTATGGTTTACTTTCGACCTGAGGGCGACAACTAGTTCTGTTAAAAATAATGATACCTACTGAATAAGAATCTATGATACCTACTGAGTTCATGAACTGCTTACTTGAAAAACTGCTGAATTGAAACCTTTGAAATGGAAGTCGAAGACGTCTCGCGATAGAGGACAGGTTCTAGAGACCAAAATTACGAGGAAAATCAGACATGGAAAGTCATCATAGAGGCTAAGTATCATAAAGTAAATTTTTAAATACCACCGAATGTCCAAAATCAGGATCATTATCACAGGCAAATGCAATAATACGTAGGATGCAGTCCTTGAATCATACCGACTAAACGAATAATTTAAATTATAAAAAAATAAAATAAATGCGGTAGGTACTATTAAAAAAAAGTAGTTGTTCTGAATTTAGACGGACATAAATTTCCAATAAACTTCTATTATAAAAATTATAAGGCATTTAATCAATTAGGCTGTAGTATTTCATAAAAAAAAATAATTTCAACATTGAATAAATCTTTAATCTGCTTTCAAATTATTATTTATTTGCTGAAATACACGATTAGTAATAATTTCTTTTGCCATGTTTCGTGGTGTGATTCATGAAAATTCCTCGAACAAATAACAAGGATAATTGAATGGGTAATTTTTAAGGAAAGAAATAAGCGATAGTTATAATTTATTTTCTGCTTGTAGAAGAGTTTAACTATTATCTCGAAGAATGTTAAGTTAAATCATTTAAATGTATTTAAATTTTTTTTAAACGATGCAAATATTCATTTAAAATCATTGGATTTATCATTACTTATAACAATAATTTAGTGTACTAACAATATATAGAAATTTGATCTGCTTACCTGTGGGACTCGGTGTCAAAGAGAACATCACAAAATTCACATTCTTGGGTGAGAATCCATAAGTCTGCAGAAATTTTAGTTTCATGCCTCGTCCTCTGTGGAGGCTTCCTACAGCCCCATTTACTGCTCTGATATACTCCCTCACTCCAAAGTTGGTCTTTGGAACAATAAGGCCGATGCTCAAGGTAGTTGAAGAGCTTCTGGAGTGCCCCTGAGCTTTCACGGCTTCGGGTTCTCGTTCGCAGGACACAAGAGCGAAGCACAATATCACTAAAATAGCACCAACAGAGGGAAACCATTTCCCTCGAAATCGTTTCTCCTTTGGTTTTCTCATATTTAAATGCTCTTTTTATTTTTCAAACTTAATATCATTTTTATAGAACTTCATGTTTTTTATTTTTAAAATTCAAATTAAGCATCGACATGTTTTCGCCATCACCCTAAAGAGTAAATAAAATTGAAACAAAACGATTAAAAAATACACCACCAACAATTTTATTAAATTTAAATTCTTATAGGCTCCTATATTTGAACAAACTTTTTAGTATTTCGGTAAAATACGCCTAACAACATCTAATAAATAAATAAATTTTTGCTTAACGTGCCGCATAGATCATTACGATTAGGTACATTATTAAATTGAATAAAATATACATCATGACACTATAAAATCATCATATTTTGTCTATTCGCTTTCCTATGTGAAAAATCTTGCGTATTTTAAGCTAACAGCCCGGATGAACACTAACGACTTTGTTGTTGTTTTTCTGGACAAAACCTCTCATAAGCAACGCCTCCTGTCACCGCTAAGAGCTTTTATTTGTTTCGTCGAGATTGTGGCGACTCATTTCCGACTATTCGTTATGAAAAAGACAAATAATTACCTCCTGATAATTTTCGCTATCAAATGATTTGCTCCGCTACGGCACGTCTTCTTAATTTCCTCGTTCTTTCCTGCCGTTTCCTATCTCCCTATTTTCAATTTCTTCTAATAATACTGCAGGTTAAAATTTCGTCAATATTCTAAGACTAGAACTAGTTGAAAGACTATCCCATAAAATAACAAAAGCACGCGAACTGTTTAATTAATTAAAAACAGTGTCAAAAAAAATTCAACTTCTCATTCAAGGGGTTTCAAGATCTTATTTTTGTTGAAAAAAAGGTTTGCAACCCTAGCCTTTGATTAGTTTCGAAAGCTGACTATCATTCTAACACATAGATTGAATTTCATAAGGAGAAAAAACTATATTAATACCTTCTTTTTCTTTAGGAGTGTCCGAGAGAATCATATAATTGAATTAAGTTCATGTTTGATTTTCTATAATAGGGTTGTTAATAATATATTTAAATGAATTCCGTAGCATACGATGTATCGAAAAAATGTAATGCTATGTAACGTTGGTATATCAAGAAAGCAATGTACCTTATCAAAAAGATACTTAAGTGAGATAAGTACCTATTAACCCGCTTCAAGTGCACATATCACTATGATCAATCTAGGCAAAACAAAGTTTAATGTATTTTCTAGTTTCAAACTCTTATGAAAACATTATTTTGTTTTATGTTATTGGACGAAATAACTTTACAATTTTTCATGCTTATTAAAAAAATTATTGTAATTGAATTCAAAGTGATTTAAAACCCTGTAAGATTTACAATTAGGGGTAGTAACCGTGGGGTTGTCGGCTAAGAATAGCACCTCTGCTCTTTTTGCTGGTTTTTCGAGGATCCTGTAAGAGGCAGGAAATCGAAATATCATATCGGGACCGTGAGGATGACCACCTCACGTCCTTAAACCTCAACCGGTCAGAAAGGCCACCATAGGTCTCAGTCGCCTTCGAGCGCAATGGAGGGCTCTTGATGCCTCCCTATGCCCCTAAGTGGGATTCAGGCCCCCCGCATTGCGGGTTGGTTTGGTGGGGATCTGCGGCGGGCTTGATTTGTGTGGAGCCGGCTTTTGGATTTGATTGCTTCGATCAGGCTAGAGGGTTGGTTTCATGCGGGTCGGGTTTGCTGCGGATTTGTCTCCTCCGGGTTGGCTTGCAGTGTGCGGGGAGCCTTAAAGGGAGAATGTATGTATGTAAGATTTACAATTATCATTCTTTATCTTAATATTTTTACTTATAAAAAAAGAAGAAAATAATTATTGAAAGAAGAAATCCCCTGGTTCACTTCAAAGAAACATACAAACCGATTGAATAAAGAATATCCATTGGGTATCTAATCACGTTTTTTCTTTCTATCAACAACGTACTTAATCCTCTTTGTGGACATTCGCGTTAATCTCCCAGCTTATTAAGGAGTAGTTAACATACATGACCCATCCGTAGGCTTGGATGAAATCAGCGTATAGGCTCTTATGTATTTATATAATAAGTACTTATATTATTATTTAATCCCTATAAATGTCCCATGAAACATTTTGTTATTAAAATCATACTTCACCCAAACTGTTCAAACAATAAGGCTCCCACTGCAAATTACTTTCGAGCAAACTTGATTTCAATGAAAATTATCATCACACTTTTTAGTCTGATAACTCGATGACGTTTTATTTTTTCTTGCTATTTTCAAAGATCGAAATGTAGAAAAATTCAATAATCAAAGCAATGCTGTAGGCCTAGACAAAATGCATTTGGCGATCGACGACAATCGAATTCTTCGACAATGGAGATTAGGAAGAAAATTAACTGTCCACTTTTTATATTTTTATATAAGTGTCTTTGTTTAGTTTAAATAATTGTTTATATTTTAGATTTGTCGACATGTTGAACATGTCGAGAATTCTCATGATTAGGAGTTTCGGAGACTCAAACATTACCACCTAATGGCGAACGTTGTTAACCAGCCTTCGAAACAACAGTAGAAGACGGTCGTAAGCCCGTGGTGGTTTGTCCCATTCAAAAATCGAACATCAGTAATGAATTTTTAGAGTCATTAGTTGTTAGATAATTGTTTATACGTTCCAGTGGTCAGTTAATTTTTTCGCACTATACATTTGCGAAATTTTCGTTTGTAGTCGAACGCCAGTTCGAATTTGTCTAGACCGGCAAGTGAGTGTTACCTTTTTAAAGCGTAAAATTATCGATTGTTAAATTTAATTTCAAATCAAATCAAAGTCAATTATTAAATAAACAAACGCTTCAATAAGAACATCTTTGGAAAACAAAGAAAGGTAACAGTGCAATTAATATGCGAATGCTGCATAGTCGAAGATTTTGTAAGATGGTAAGATCGATCAAAGAAGACGTTTTTGGAGGGATCATGTGCACTAATAGAGCTTTCATGAAAAGACGCAGACCAACGAGAAGACAGACGAGAGAGAGCTGGAACTCGTCGTTCCAGGAACAGTAATAAATGCTTGCATTATTAGTGGCATAGTACTACAGCCACTGATAATGCATCGTCACTTAAGAACATCGTTGTACGTACAAAATAAATTCAACAGTTCACTTTGGTTCTTTTGAAAATCCAAATGGTAAAATAAAAGTTGACAAAAATTAGGAATAAGGTATGATTTTCATATTGGAATGTAATCGTGAGTTCACGGGAAAGTTAAACACAAAGATTAAACAACAAAAATTAATAATCATTTATATATTTGAAATTCCGCTTCTTACAGTTCAAAAGTTTTCATTTACCATTATTTAAACACTCCGAAGATATCTTGAGATTTGAATTAAATCAATAAATTTTAGAGATTCGTTTATAAATATCTGTTTTTGATGGAATCAAGCTAATAAAACGAGATGATTGTCTGATAAAAATTATTATTGATTTTATACGTATTGCGAATGATAAATGTCGATGCCCATACACTAAATTGAACCATTTCCATTGTGATATTTCTGGTAATAATAATTTTATGACTGGATTGTTTTATAATTGCTTTAACCATCAGCTTAACGACATTTCCTAATGAGATTTTTATTCACTGTTTCAATGGAGGTATTGTTATA
The DNA here is from genome assembly GCA_963576905.1 of Mystacides longicornis. Taxonomy (NCBI): domain Eukaryota; kingdom Metazoa; phylum Arthropoda; class Insecta; order Trichoptera; family Leptoceridae; genus Mystacides; species Mystacides longicornis. Next base: position 23,617,817 of record OY756421.1, on the reverse strand, counting down.
GTTTACGACTAAAAAGTAATGATTAAGTATTCAGTTTAGCAGAACTGAATATTTAATTCATTATAAAAAATATACCTACAGGTACCTACTTACTCTATTTCTAAAGGCAATGACTGCCACAATAATTAAAGGCGTGTCATACGCGTTTATCAATCACACACTTATCATTTTCATCTGCCTGACCCTGCTTTAAATTTTGCAAAATAGTTTGAAATTCGTATATTTTTTGGCCATTCTATCCAAAAAAAGACCAATAGAGGTTAGGTTAATATTTTTTGTCTTTAATTATTATAATGGAATACCTTGTATAACTAAGACACTACCCGGTTTCAACCTGCCTAGAGGACACTGGACAGCACTGAACAGAATCCACACCGGTCATGGTAGATGTGCCGACTTCTTCTTCAAATGCGGATGGCAAGACTCCGCTGAGTGTGACTGTGGGGCAGAAAGGCAGATGGTGCATCACATTGTGTCCGAATGCAGTCTCAGAGCTTACGACGGCGACTTTCTCGACTTCATCTATCTCAACGAAAGGGCTATTGAATACTTGATCAATAGCAATTTTAATTTTTGACAAAGAGACACAATAATTCCAATACAAACGTCATTGTTTATTTTTAAATTTTAAATAGACAATATTTTATTATTTTTACTTTTTTAAATTACTTAGTTTCATTTTATTGATTTGACAACCCATGGGCGATATTTTTAATATTTTAATAATTAATTTTTAATAATTTTTTTTGTATACCTACTTATTTGCAAAAATATTCTGAATTAACTTACATGAGATGTGACCATACGATAAATAAAATAAATAGAAAAAAGTTTGTACATATCAACATTTCAAATTTGACTTATCCATGCCATTGTATTTGAAAGAAAATTTTGAAATAATAGCACTCGCTAAGTCTTTGACAATGGAACCTTAATAATATTCAATGTTATAATTTTGGCTTGAATTCCTGCTTGGACCCATGACGTTTTTCAGGAACGCTAAAATGGATTTTCATTTTATATGGACCCCTTGAATGATTATGAGTCCCATAATGATTCAAAGGGACCACACTGAGAACCATTAAGTGAGAACATTTTTCGACATAATTTACCCATGCGGATGGAGCGGCCATGGGGGTCCAAAAGCTAGCCCCTAAGGTCCCCAGCTTAAATCCGATGGACTTTCGTCTTTGTAAGTTCTTATTAAGAGCTATTTTATTAAAATAAATACCTTATACTATATTTAACAATAACGGGAAATATTGGTTTCAGGCTAAACTAAGGAACCATCAGTTTATTCTAAAGTACTACAATTTTAATTATAGGTTTAAGAGTGTAGGTATAACAATAATTTTTTAATCTTTATTTCAATAAATAATTTATTTTATTTAAATATCACATCAAATTATGCATTTAGGTACCTCAAATAATTTATAAACTGGCTTTTACCACCCATATAACAAAGCTGTGTGTTAATGAAAAAATGTTGAATATTGATACTTGCACAAGTTATGAGAGCGTTTTAGAATGATCCCATTATACCAGCCAAATGAAATTTGTAGGAATAATTCTCCATGAATAATAAAAGTTTTTAAGATAGTTTCTAAAAAAAATGTTCCGTGATTTTTTTTGATTTTCCTTGATTCAAATTTCACAAAAACGTTAATAACTTTTGAACCACCCAATATCAATAGACATACATGGAGGTCAAATCGATAGGTATTGAGGTCTTCTACCTCCCACTACCTATTAGGATTATCCACTACCAACTTAACACGGTGTATATATAAGAATGAAATAGAAATGTTAAGTTAAAAAATTCATGTTGAGATCATCCAACTATTGCAAGTACAAAAGTACCTAATTCTTTTTATACATATATTTTTTTACTCTTGAGCGATGAAGTAAAACGACGAACTTACAATATAAAGGATATATCTAGAGATATACTCGTATTTTAAAGAACTAGCATTATTAATGTTGGTTTATTAAAGATATTTATTTATTTATTTATTGTAAAGACACCAACAGAGCATTGATAACACATACAAAGATAAACATAATATTATAAAACACATGCACCCCCCAATGCTCCAATAACAGGCGTCTGTAACATAATTAACGTAATCATGCGAATATTTGTATCATCTGTCAAAAGTCATTTGGAGTATAGGTACGTATCATTTAAGTTATTTCGCTTATATACTATATTAGGTCAATTGTTAAGTTTGACAGTTCGAACAAAAACAAAACAAAAAAAGTACACACGAAAAGAAAAGAATATTATATCGAGTGGACTAGGCGCAATGCGAAGTGCGCGCGAATCCAGGAATACAATTAAATAAAAACAAATAAAAATAATAGTAGGCAGGCACCGCTGAACTAAGAACAAAATAATAACATTGTAAAAAATATTATTGCTACATAATACTGAGCTCGTCGCCAGCCGCCAAGATATAAAGTATTGCCATCATAACATTATAATATGGCATTCAATAAAGCATCATACAAAATACATTAAAACCCATTTAAGCCTAGTGATCCGATTTCGGAACACTAGACTCGTTGTGGTATTTTTTATTTTACTTGTTAATGCCAACACCAGAGTACATTAGAAGTATCTAATGAGTAATAATAATAGTGTCGCTTGCTTGGGGTTAGTATTTGAACTTGCTTGGACCTGTAACGACGCCGTGATATATTTTAAAACATTGACCTATAATATTTGACGATTTTCGCACCATTTTCTTCAACTTAGGTACTTATTACTTTTGCTTTCTGGGTCCTATGAATACAATTTTTGCTAATAATAATCTACTATATATACGCTACCATGTTATATTTACAATATACCGAAATTATTGATATTGTCGTTATAATGGCTTTGTAAACTCAGGTGTTCCGATTTTCAAACGCTAGGCACATACGAGTACAAATCACATTCAATCCAACCCCATAGTTAAGAATGTTTAGATTGATCTTTATTTATTTATTTTAGTTACAACTTTATTTTTTTAAGAAAACATAACATATGTATATATTGAACATGTATTTTCCTAAAATATATTTCATTTTTCTTCTTCTTCATCGGCCCACCTGGGACAATTGCTGGATATAGTCCTCTCCTCTTACTTGCAATTACACAAAACATTCGACGAAAGACCATTAGATCTTCTGCAGATTCGTCGCCTAATAGCGTCGATTTATCTGGAGACCCACGGCCATCCTGGAGATACTGGAAGAAAGGCAAGACCATCTCAGAGGTGCCACATCGACTCAAGATAAGATGGTCTGAATCATATTATTGTGAACCAAAATAAGCAAACACGAAATAAATGTGACCAATGTAATGCTGGCGTAAATGCCATAAAAACACGACATAAATGTGACAAATGCAATGTTGCCTTGCATATCAAATGTACAATCATATGTCATCAAGAGTGGTTTTTTGTAATGGTAATTTTTGTAGTATCTAGTAGTAATTATGCTAATAATAACTTTTAATACATATATTGTGAATAATGGTTCTTTGAGGGATAGGAGAAGAAGTGTGTGGGTTAGAGAGAGAACCAAAGTCGCCAATGTAACTGAAAAGGTTCTTCTTCTTCTTTACAATTAGGCAATTCACTCTCGAGAGTGAAAAGGTTGCCACTAAAAATTTGGATAGGCTGGCCATGCAGATTCTCCCAAGGACACATGGACCAAGAAAGTCGTCAAGTGGCAACCCAGATAGGGCAGAGTAGGTGCTGGCAGGCCTCAGGCTAAATGGGCAGACGAAATCGCCAAAATCGCAGGCCGCACATGGATAAGGGATCCCCAGGACACATATGGATGGCAGTTGGAGGAAAGTCCTAAGTCCAGCAATGGGCCAAAATGGGTCGATTAAGAAGAAGAAGACGAAGAATTAAATGTATAACTTGAATAATAAAAGAATTTCTTATAGTATCTAGTGGTCACCAAATAATTACGAAAAAACAGTATATTCTTCTAATGTCATAAAAAGGTAGCCCATAAGCCTAGCGTTCCGATTTCGGAACACCTTATATCTCGAAAACTAAAAAAAATAAAAAATAATTTACTTGAAAATATTTTTTATTTAGACCATTTTATGTAACATAATATATAAATTTCAGAAAAAAAATCGCGAAAAAAACCTTCGGTCTAAATGGGTTAAATAATATGTAAGTCGAATAAAATAATAGTAAAAGTTTACGAACAGTGATATCTCAAAAAGTTAAAAGAACTTCTTAATTGGTATGGAGTCTTGATTTCTAACAGAACTAAAAAAGGTAGGAAAAACTAACTCAAATATTTTTTTTAAACTAAATAATGTATTGGGTTATCCTAATTAACTGATTAATAAAGTTTTGAAAAACAAACTTTATCAATAAATGAGATTTAAGGATTTCAGTTTCAGATTTTTTGTAAAAGAAAAAAAAACAAGTCACGATACATTACTTTTGTGTCATTTTATCACACAACTATCAAAATAAAACAAAATGGTATTATACATAAATACTATTAAAATAATATATCCAACTAGATAAAATGAATACGTTTGACAGATATTAAAATATATCTCGACATTTATCGCTGAGTTGAACTTTCAAATTGTCAAAGTTATAATCGATTTTCTAACAAGATGAATTTTACAAGAATTTTCGAAATGGTTATTACTCGTAAATTATTATTGCTTATTCGCTTTATGAATGAATGTTTTCTAAAAAAGAGAAAAATATTTGAGTTCTCTATTAAAAGAAGTTTCTTATGAATAGAATATTTTTATAACAAGGGTAGAATGGAGATTTTTTTTATATGTTCGTGGAGGCATATCAAAAATATTATTTAAAGTTTTATATGAAATCTACAGTCGTAATTTTTGCATTTCAAGTCCAATCATCGAAGTGGTGGTTATGTTATAAGGAACTACTATTATCATAAATGTTACATTTTTTTAATATCAAACCAACATTATATGAATTTATTTGTAGCCTAGCAGTTTCGTCGTCGATTTTCGTACTGTTTCGTACTGGAGGTTGGTTCGGATCCCAATTGCCGACCATCTTCCTCTTTCACAATACAAGCTTGAAGTAGCTTTCTGTGGAAAGGGCAACGATGTTGTGTATTTTCTCATTTTGAATAAGCACAGATTCTTTTTCAAAAAATAATCAAGTCAATCAAATCAAATCTCCCTTTGAACTCCACTTAGGAGCAAAGGGAGGCAAGAAGAGCTCTCCATTGCGCTCGATCTTGCGCAATGCTTATGACCTCCTCCCACACCAAGTCCATTTCCCTCAGCTCTACCTCGAAGGAACGGAACACGGTATGAGAGGGTCTTCCACGTCATCGAGACCCTGATGGGAGGAAAAACAGCGCTCTCCTCGGCCAACTGTCATTCGGCATCCTCAACACATGTCCCACCCATGCCCATCTCCTCTCCGTAATGGTGGATGTGATGGGCCCGCGCTGGGTGCGCCGACGTATAGACAAAAAATAGTATATTATTTAAAATGCTGAAAACTCTCCCGATATATATGTTTCTCCTAGGGTATAACCAGATATTTACCATAATGACGTCGAATTTTTATTTTTCATTTAAATTCTCATTTTTTGCAGTATAAGTAGAAGCACCCGGGCGGTTCCTATTTGAGATTTCCCCCCCAAAAAAAAAACATTGCAAGAAATGATTGAGATTTATGAAAATTCTCTATGTTAAAAAAAACGTTTAACTTCAGAAGCGACTGATTTTAAGCGGGGAATGTATTTTTCACTGCACCAATCGACCCCCGTGCGACCCAGTTCTCTGACCTGATTTCTCATGGTGTGGCCCATGGTAGACGAAGGGGATAACCGTGTGACCCTATTTTATACTCAAGGATTCTGTGTCTCAGTTTTACAGAAAGATAATCCTTAACATTCGCGGCTTACATACCATTTATCTTCTCAAGCTTAGTATTTTTATTCATATTTTATTTTTATTTTCACATTAATATTGTTGAAACTATATCCTTCCTCGATTTTTTTTCAACCCTTTCTAATTATGAAGAACGGAGAATGAGCCATACGTTAGATTTAAAAACATTATTTTAATAATACTAGTTTTAAAAAAAAAACTTTAAAAGTAAACTTTTCTTGCAAACTTTGCTTTCTCATAGCTGAATTCATATGTGAGACTTCAAAATACTTGGTTGATTCAATTCTTTATGAAAACTCAAAAACAACTTAAACTTTCAATTACAAACTTTGCATTCAAATAGCTTTTAGCATGTGGGTATTTAACTAAGTATTTGATTAATTAAACTTTTTATTGCAAACATTGTATTCGTAAGGCTTTGCTCCGCTATGAGTCCGCATGTCATTCTTTAAATTAGTTTAAATTACTCGAGTCCGTAAACTTTTTATTGCACACATTGCATTATTTTTTTAAATAGTCTTTTCTTCACTATGAAGTCTCGATGTGCGTAAAAGTTTCCTGATTTGGTACACTTTGCTTTTTTATGGCTGACTTTGCATGTGAGTTTTGAAATAACCCGAAAAATTAAGACCTTAAAAAAAAGTGCTCAGCCACCGGGCATAATAATATTATTATGTTACTGTCAGCTGTCACTGCTGTCAGCCATATTATATTCGAAGAACAAAATAAGTATTTAGTTACGAGTGGCGTGCAATCTATGGGCGTTAATGATATCAGTCAGTCAGTGAGTCAGTGTTCAAGGCAAATATTATAATAGGTAATATAATGAAAGTTCTCTTCTTGTTCTTAGATTTTTCAATGACATTATTTTGTTATTTTCGAAAGGAAAACATGATCGCGTTTTTTATGTATGTAACTCAAGACCTTACCAGCGATACTTGTATCCCTCCGAGTGAAATGCCTTTTAGGCTTGAATATCTCCTTGACACAGTATTATTTAAAACAGTTTTATGAGGATAGGTTCATTCAATCCGGTATGGCGCAAAAGTGCGCGGCTGTTCGTTCGATTTTGTAATAGAGATTTATTTATGGGGAAATGTTTTGGCCTCTCGCCCAACCCAGGGATTTCCTTCCCCATCTATATTTAGGTATTTTCATCATCTAAAATTCTAATAAATCTAATGACATCGTTACCATGTTATGATCTACACACGAAAACGCAATGGATGAAACAGAAAAGTTCTTTTTTTATTAACTTTATTTTCTTTGAATTTATGACAGACTTTCCAACCCGTCTTTCAATATAGCCGGTAAGTTTTCAAGATGTTGACTGTACTCATTGAGAACAATGTTGCCGGCGACAAAAATTATACAGGATAAACGTTTATTTCATTTCCTCACGGTTAGCTTTATATCGTGGTTGGAGTTTATGAAACTTTGTCGTCTTAATACTATCAATATTGACGCGGTTTTAACTATTTCGATGGTTGAAGATCTGTATCAGGTTTTATGCATCAACCACTATATTATATTCCATTAGATTGTTTAGATTGAATTGATAAAAAATTAAAAAAACAAAATAAAAAAAAAACCTTAAACGCTATCATATTTCAATATCATTTTAATATTTATTGAAATTATTTAAGTTTCTTAATATTTATTGAAATTATTTAAGTTTCTTAATATTTATTGAAATTATTTAAGTTTCTTAATATTTATTTTTAAGGTACCTACCTCTTAGTTATATGCGATGAAAGGTTAAAATATAAGAAATGTTTTTTTATCCAAATAAGTATTAAAATCAAATACTAAAACTGTATTTCCCACAGAGCTGAGATGCGAGTAATTAACTAGTTTAATAGCTCGCTACGTTTACGGATTTTCAAAATGAACAGATGACAATAGATTTTTTTCCCAAATTTTGGAAATGAATATGTGCTAACTCAATAAGCTACCTGCTGACCTACACATAATCATGATAGTTTTGTTTCTAAATAACTTGCTAATCAACTGAATATACTCGACCACTATTTAACAAGACTGGCGCTGTCTACAATGACTGATCAGAATTGTAGTTTTTTTAAGTGAAACTGGTTTCACCCATATAGAACACAAATAAAGTTTTGACATATAGGTACTTATACCAACTTAAACCTATTTATGGTGATCGGACTCGTTAAGTACCTACGTAAGTAAGTAACCTATTTTCAAAGCATAAAACCTAGCTAGCTTGGAGATCTGCGTTTAGCAGCGATTGTAAAAGACACGGGAATGAATCCTGATGGAGCCATCGAATTCTTAATGCGGTGTTCACACGAGGCGATATAAGGCCAGAGGATTTCGCTTGCATAAAAAAAATATCGCTCGGTCGCCCATTGATGACACTGGTCCACACATTCAATTGCGCTGATAGTTTTAAAAATGGCGGACGTCGAGGTAGAAGTCGCGGAGTAATTGGGATTAGTTGAAAATATTGTTTTAGACGATATCCGGAGACTCCTAATTAAGAAAAAATCAAGAAAAAACGTAGATATTGGGTGCGGAATTGGATTCTAAGGAGAAAAAATTTTAGAGCACTGCTGTCATCTGTCAAGAACATAAACAGAATTTTACCCAATTTTACCATAGATACGGACGCCGCGCATGACTACGCATGCGTGCATCGTTCCACCAGAACAAAAGTTGAAAGGTGGTCAACTTGAGGCGATATCGTTTTCAATCTTTTTTATCGCTTTATCGACAATCTGTTCATACGGTTCAATTGGCTGGCGATATTTTAGTGTCCTGGCGATATTCGACTCGTCTGAACACAGCATAACATGTTAAAACAGTTTACTATCGACATTTTTGTTATGTGATGACCAAGGTTCGACATTTACACGAAGGCAAAAATCACCTTAGGATATGAACTTAAATAAAATAAAAAAAACTCACAAAAATATTTGGTTCAAAATTGAATGAAAACGGCAAAAAAAAACAACCAAAATAAAATCTCCCCTAAATGATACTTCAGAAATTCCACACAATGTAATTACATTCATCCCACATTCACGACGAACATTTACATGAATAAATTATTAGCAGGGTAAATAAAAACCACAATAAATAATCATCATCAAGGTAGCTCGAGGTATTCGAAGATTGGGTGAGTGTTTAGAGAGGTATGTGTTTATTTTGAAAATGTAATTTAATATTCTAACCGTGGCAATTCTAAATTTGAGTTAACAATCTACCCACACACCGAAATTTATTTTATAAAGCAGGTGTATATTTTGGATGTGATTAACTTTAAGGACTTGCTACCAACATTAAACGGAGATGTGTTGATACACCATTAAATTTTTTTGTGATTAGGTATTTCCATGATATTTTTAATCCTACGAGTAATAGGCACTAGAAGTAATTTGATTTTACTACTTATTTTCAATATTTTTTTTTCGAAATGCAATAAAAAATTATTACTAAATATGTAAAAAAATCATATTATCTCCTAAACCAGCGGTCGTCACACTTTTCTGTTCAAGGGCCGCATTGGACAATATGAGCTCTCACCGCGGGCCGCATCATGGGCGCCAGCACCCCCCCCCCCCCTCTCGGTAGATTGAAAATAAACAAATAATGATGCTTTTACAGTAAACTTTTAAATCACTTTGAGTTTCCATAAAGAAAGTGCGAAAACATATCCTCCCCCCTCCTTAAAAATTCGCACATGGGCCGCAAACGTATAAATTAGGTACGAAGGGGTACACAAAAACGGGAATGGAATTGCCCTCGGAAGGAGATTGGGGAAACCTACTGTTCTACCGGTGCCCATTGCAGACATGTCTTGTGAGCTTGTGCACAAACAACTATTTTCATTTCCAAGAAAGTGCGAAAACATATCCTCCCCCCTCCTTAAAAATTCGCACATGGGCCGCAAACGTATAAATTAGGTACGAAGGGGTACACAAAAACGGGAATGGAATTGCCCTCGGAAGGAGATTGGGGAAACCTACTGTTCTACCGGTGCCCATTGCAGACATGTCTTGTGAGCTTGTGCACAAACAACTATTTTCATTTCCGCGAAAAACGTGATGCTTGGCTGTGAAATTGCTTTGGACGCGGAAACTGAAAAAAACTTTGCTTTGCCTTAATTAAAAAAAATTGTTTCAATTTTGAAAAATGAAGAATAGTCAATTTATGACCCATCCCGTTCACCACACCTCTCAACATCAAGAAGTTACGAAAACGTTAACAAAATCGATGCTCTCGTTTGTAAATACAGTCGTCGACGCATTAATGAACTTATATTAGGGATTGCAATCCAGAGAGAGAGAGAAAATTAAAACGTTAAAAAATGTATTAAAGGTGAAGGTTCAATCAGGTGGTCCTAAAAATATACCAAAATTATAAAAATGTACCAAAAGTCGAAAATATTGTACTCGAATATGCTCCAATAAATATTAATTCGTATGCAGAGATCATCGAGCTATCCGTGGATATCAAAAGAATCAATAGTGTTCATGACTTTGTGGAACACATAAAAGTCTGGTGAAAGATGGGTACCACCACAAATCCTCACACTACCGCAGTAACAAACGCGAATTGAATTTTCTATGGAGAGTTTGGAGCTCTGGGGTATTCTAGAATTTTTTTCTTCGTATTATTACTGAGAACGAAAACTGATTTTGTCATTATGCTCTTAAAAGAAACGTGAGACAATACAGCGCTTAAAGAATTCCCTCCAAGGTAGTTCAATGTCATGAAACCAGTCGAAAATCTACTTACGACAGCATTCTTAGACTCGAAAGAGTTTGTGCTTTTTGACTATTTAAAAATAGGCCCAAGTATTACCGCAGCAGTTTTCGCAAGCACAATGCATGGTTTTGTAGGAAGCAATTAAAGAAAATCGTCACGGAAAATTGACCTTCAATGCTTGCTCTTCGACGACAACGCGCCGATTCGATTGGCGTGAATTGCTAAGATTGGTATTCGATACTATGGTTTTCAAAATTTCCGAAATAGAGAAATAAATATTATTGGAAAGCGGTTTTCCGACGATGAAGACTTTAAGGTGGCCAAAAACAATTATTACTTAGAGATAAAAAATTATTTTTGAAAGCTGTTGAAAAGATGCATAAATTGGCGATGGACTGGCTGATGGCGCTGGAGCCAAGCCAGTAGTAGAGGATGTACTCTGCCTTCTACGGGTGAAGATTTTCCGGCAATGCCATACGAAAAGTAAAGAAAGTAATTGGCGCATCATAAAGCGGGTTGAAAAAGACTTCATACATATATATGTAGTAATAGTAAAATTATTTCAGAATTTTCTGCCCTTTCCTTCCATATTTCTGTCTTTTCTTGCACCCTTACCGAGAATAATTTGAACTCTCCTCATATGTAAATTGAAAAAAAATAGTGTTACCTGCCTACGTCATATTAAAGATTTTTATTAGAAAATAAATACAAATGTTATTCGTGTAAACTTTAATCGCTCGCCGCGTCGCGGGCCGCACAAAAATCGGCAACGGGCCGCAGATGACGACCAAGGCCCTAAACTCAAAATCTAACGAACTCTTATATAGGATACTGAAAAAAGGGAAAATGGGATTTGAAGAGTCAAAGTGAATATTATATTCATGTTTTGAGAAACATGACAAATTGAAAACTTCACTTTATAATATTTTAATTATTAAAAAAAAAATAATAATAATAATTATTATTTATGGATGTTGTTGTGTGTGGATGTAATGTTCTTGTCGATAGTGATATCTCGTTGTCACTTTCATGTTTTTACTTTGTTGTGTCTGTGTGCGTATATTGTGCTGCATTGTTATGGGTATTTATTTCCCTACATTTTTCGGTGTTTGCTTACAATCCTGGGCTTGGATTATTTTGAGTGTTGCTGTTCTTTTTTTATATTATTTTTTTTTTTTTTTTATAAAATGAATCTGTGCTCACTCAAAGTGAACACAAATACACTCCTTACTCTTTCACAGTAAGCTACTGAAAGCTTGTGTCGTGAAAGAGGAAGATGGTCGGCACCTGGGATCGAACCACGACGTCCGCAGTACGAAAGCCGGCGTTGTAACCGCTGGGTCACCAACCACTTTTATTTATTTTTGATAGATTCATACAATGACATGTAAGTTTTTAAAATAAATTTTGTTTATAATTTATTTATTATTTTCTTTTTCTAACTAGTTTCCAATACCTAAGCATTTCTAAAAATAAAAGTTTAGTATTATCTCGTCACAGGCCATTTGCTTAGCGATGTAATAAAAAAAATCGAAATGCTTATATACTGAGTAGGTATATGGTAGAAACTTACGAATAATGTAATATTATGTAGGTAATTTTTAGTACCTACTTCAAAGTTGTGTATGCAATTAAGTTACAAACTATGTGCAGTCATAGTTTAAACTATGTATGCTTTCCTACCATGTAAGTAATCTGATCATAATATTCAAAAGGAAAATCATATAGATCTTATATAGCTACGTTGTGTGTATACGAAAAGACAAAAGGTGTATTGTCTACGATGTGTATACAATATTACAAATGAGATTGTGTGAAACGAACAGAGGCGTGCAATGACAAAAAATACGAAAAAAATACGATTTTTTTATCAAAATTATTCTTAATACAACAAAAAAACTAAAATGATCACAGTGATTCAAGGAGAGATGTATGTTTTACAAGAATATTCAACATACTAAAATAAATGAAGATTCGGACACCTCTTAAAAGTGATTGCCATATGGATCGCATTCCAATAAAAAAGATGCAATGGGTTTATTTTGTCATAGGATACAACGAAAACTCTAAAAAATCGCATAAAATTAATAAAGTTTTCGAAGGAGAAAATTTTGTAGACCATAAAAAGGTGGACAGATAATTTTATAAATTTAAGGGGGCGAAAAGATTCATGACATGTAGTTCATTTCTTTGTGAGTAGTAGACTTAAAAGATAACCAATTGGATAATAATCTATAAGATACCGGATAATAATAATTATCCACAATTATTGTGGATATAAGATCTTGGATAATATTTAAATACTACCTAATAATATTAATTTGCCACCTTTCCCAAAACCCTAGACCATTCGTTTGACTATGGTGACAAGTTAGACAACCTACGTTTTTTTTTTTTTTGAAAAAAAAAAGTAAAAGAAGAAGAGATGTAATTCAAGGTGTGAGCAGCAGATGACAGAGAGGACTCTTTTAGTCACCCTCATAGCAAACGAATCAAGAAAATATATTACGATCTTACGCCACTGGTGCCCATACACATAATAACGTTTGGTTTTTGCTATTGTTATCATTAATTACATCTCTGCTATCAGTAAATAAGTCTCTAATTACGGATAGAATAGAATTAACCGAGATTACAAGTCAAATACGCTACAGAAGATGATGATATTCTATAAGCAATGTATATATGCTTAATCTACGTCCAATGTTGGTTCAGGAGCCTTCCGGGTGGCTGAACCACACAAAATAAATATTTATTACCTAGTATTGGAAATGTGTCCTTTTAATATTTATCTTTGAAGTTTGGTTTTTAAATATTGATTTAATGAGAATCTATTGGAATGAGAGAAATCGAATCAACATAAATTTTCAGAAATAAAAGAAATTCGTTTCTAGACAATTCAGAGTAGGTATAAACTAAATGTAAATATACCTTGAAGAATCCACGTTTTAACAAATCTTTTTTTTTTTAAGCTTAATAATGCTAAACTTGTTAATTTAAAAATCTCATGTTGCATTTGATATTAATTTTCTAAGGATATTAAAAATCACATTACGACCCTCAGAGACATTGACATTTATGGCCATAGAGTTATTACTGAATGCGACAATTAATTATCATTCACGCTCACGCAAATAAAACAAAGAGCAAAGAAATGTGTTAGTAGGTACCTACTTGATGTTTGCGATAAAAGATAATTAATTCAATTAGGTGATGTTTGAGACTTGGACAAATATCATGTAAGAACAACAAAAAAATTGACATATAATATGGCAGAACAACGTTTGCTGGATCAATTATTATTATTGTACGAATATTCTAAATTTTAAAGGTTTTTTTATGTTTCAATTAGATTTTGAACCACTATTGGCTAATGACCGTCTTGCACTGCCATTTTGAAGAACTACTTGAGTTAGTAACTAGTAAAAATATAATAATCATTCAAAAATTTTCAACAGTCGTCATTAGATGGTAGAAACATTTCAAAACACACACTCTTCATAAAATATCGACTTGTAAAAAATACCCAATAATATGGCGGATTCGGACCCGCTTACCACCCTATCTCACAAATATCTGATGGACACCAGGTCAAATTATGCATGATGAGGTTGTGAGCTTATTTCAAGTCTACAGTAGGTACGTTTTTCATACTTCTTGTATCTGATAATAATATAGAAAAAAAAAACGATCAATCCATCAATGATTTGACGGTTTATTTCATGAATAAGGGTAGTCGCTGAAAAGTAAATGTGTTTGCTTACTTCATTATTGGGTACATTTTCATCCAAATCCATCATCACTTCTTAAATGTATACCTAAGCGGAGTTATTCCAGAGTAAACTTTTATTTAAATTTGCGTGTTGAAAAGCTTAAAAGCAAGCTCTTGAAAATACATATATTACGGTAAAACAAAAAAAATGTAACTGTCATGTGACTTATGTATTTGGGTTTAATTGAAGGTACCTAATACAGACTATTATATTTTAAAATATTGGGAAAGATTGAGAAAAGGGACATAAAACTAGATTTTTTTTTGTATCCTTGCACGCTGTTTTCAGGGGTGATTTCATTTCACGTAGGTACCTACCTACTCATGTTCCTACACCTCCACGTCTGGGTTCTCCCCAAAACCATGCGTTAGTTGAGACATTTGAAAGCCAATTCCAACTTTTCTTTAAGGCTTAGATATATACCTATTGTTTATGTAATCCTTTTATTATTCATTCTTTCAAAGCGACCTAGACAATCTCATTTTGTTATTAAAAGTCGCTAACTGCCATACCTTATATTCTCATTAATTTTCATATCCCTCAGAATAGAATTTTATCAGCCTTTTCACTCATAAACATTCATACCTATTATATTGCATATAAATTTTATACTTTTCATTTTGTAAAAAGGACCCTTTCCAAAAAATATCTGCAACCGCATTCAACCATAACTGAGGAATACTACTATAACGATTAAAACATCTAATAATATAAATGTTAATCCGAGGTAAAATGTGACGAATTCGATACACCAAGTGTCAGGATATGACGACCAGAAGAAGATCAAAGCCATTATGTGACAGCTCTGGTGTGAATGTGACAGACAAAGGTCCTGCTATTAATGAAATTACCTTCTTAAAGAAGGGGAAATTAAAATGAATTAAATTCATGTTATCCTTGATAGTAGAGGATTACTTTTTCTTCCCTTTTAATTTTTATCAAAACATCACACAAATACTTTTAAATTTATAATTTTGCTTGTTATTAAAATATTTTAAATTTGAGTAATCAGCGAGTTAATAATAATAATAATATAATATAACACTTTTCTATACAAAGGTGTCAGTATAGCCGGCGGAACTTATTGCCTGAGGCAATTTTTTCCAGTCAACCGGTCCCGTCCAATCTGAGATAGGCCAACCCCGGGTAGAATTTTCAAGTGAAAAAACACTTAGAAAAACTCTGACCCGACCGGGAATCGAACCCGGGACCTCGGATCCGAAGTCCACGCTAGTACAACTAGGCTACCGAGGTCGGTCGAGTTGTAAATTTCCAAAACATACCTTAAGAACCGACCTCGGTAGCCTAGTGGTAAAGGCTCCGACTTCAGATCAAGAGGTCCCGGGTTCGATTCCCGGTCGGGTCAGAAATTTTCAATGTGTTTTTTCACTTGAAATTTCTACTCGGGGTTGGAATCCTGTCTCAGATTGGACGGGACCGGTTGACTGGTAGACAATGCTTCAAGCATTAAGTTCCGCCGGCTATACTGACACCTATGTATAGAAGAGTGTTATTTATTTTTATTTATTTATTTAAGAATCTTTTTAAGACGCCTTGAAATGTAACCAAAATTAAGCTCTAAACTTCTAATTTGATAAAATCAAGAACAATTACCTAATTATGAACTATGGAACTTAGTTCATCTTAAAAAGTAGAAACTATCAGTATTTCTGAGAATGTATGAGAAGTATATGAGATCACACAAGTTCGTGCACATCTGTTACGAAAGACTAAATGGATATCTCATTACATGTAAATACATTAAAGGTAGTCGTCTGTCTTATTCCATCACCATGTATCTACATAGATTATGCTAATCCAGTTATAATATTCAGATATCACGGAATAATATGTTCACGCTGTATTTATCCTATAACGGTTATTATACCGATTAATATTACAATATCGTCGTTTTATATGTGGTTGGTGCAGCTAAGGTTTTCTGTTCAACGATTCTTTGACTATATAGAAATGTGTGATTCAACGGCATTGTTCATCATAACAACTGTAGAAATCTGGTTGAATTTTAATGCTTGCTTATTTTGAAAATTCTGTTTCCTTTTAATTTTAAATCATAGTGATACGATATCAAGGATCAACTAGTTAAAGAAAGCGAAACGAACGGCGCTTCACCACCAAAAATAACGTTTTTCTCTTATAAAGAGGATGTGAAAGACATTCAGACCAATTAGATGTAGGTACCTCAACATGCAAAGGCAACTGCGGAAGAGTTGCGTCAAAAGGACAGAATGGTGGCCACTTTTTTTAAGGATGCCAAGTCCTACAAGATTATTTGTGATCTATTATAATCGACACGAATGGGCTGATGAAAAAAATGGAAAAAGAAAAGATTATTGTGTGTAGCAGAAGTGGACCATCATATACGAGGGCGTAGCAAAAAAAAACGATGAAAATTAATTTTCTCTGTCATTTTAAACTTTTTTTTTGTACACTTATGCAACGTCTGACAGCCCACAAAAAATGGATCAAAAGCATCAAAGTTTGAAGTTTTTTAACGATTTTTGTCTCCCGTTTTTTTGTGCTGGACGATTTTTTCTTTTGAAAAGTGAAAGTCACCCGTGATGATCTTGGAAAGAAATGTTGGTTCCCTCGCTGATCTGTCTAAAAGTTGTTGGCAAATTTGTAGTCTGTTTTTTTTTGTTTGTTCATTAGAGAGCAGTCGAGGGATAAACTTGAAAAAAAAAACGAAAAAAAAAGGTTTAAAAATGAGAGTGAAAATTATTTTTTATCGTTTTTTGGGTACGCCCTCGTAAATATGATAAAATAAAATAAAAAACTCTAAAAAAGGTATTGAGTGACGTTCAAAGAACACAAAAGAAGGAGAGGTATGGAAAGTTGGAGATATCGCAAGGAGTTGTGGACATTGGAAGCGGTAGTGGTATAATTTATACGTTTGGGTTTTATTTATTCAATGGAATTCACTCTCTTGGAAGTATTCCCAAAACTTTTAACCTCAGTGAAGGAGTTTCTCTGGGTAACAAAATAATCTATAATAATAAAGGAAAGTGCCTGACTGACTGACTGACTCATCAACGCACAGCCCAAACGGCTAATCGTAGAGAAGTGAAATTTGGAAATCAGGTAGGTCTCGATACAAAACCTTCCACTAAGAAAGGATTTTTGGAAATTCCACCCCTAAGGGGGTGAAAATAAGGGTTGAATGTTTTTCAAAGTATGCGAATATCTCGGAAACTAGACATGGTACGAACTTAAGATTTGGCATATGAATTCTTCTATAGAAATGAATGTTAGCGTGTTTGGCAATTTTTCCAAAATTTAACTAAAAGGGACGAAAAAGGGCACATATAAAAAGGGATGATTTTTAAGTGCCTCCTAAAAAGTTTAAAACTGGTTTTATCGAAATTTCAAAAAAATGATTTCTTCAGAAAGAGTCAAATTATACTATTTCGTTTTCAAAAGATATCATTAATTAGAGGGTAGGGGGTGAGGGGCACTTTTCCAACGTGTATGTGTGTGTATCCGTCCCCTCTTTATAACTTTTGATTCGCTTGATGCACAGATCCTAAAATTTCAGAAACTATTGAATACTTTAAGCATACAAAATTTGTATACTCAGAATTTTGAATTTTTTTTTCAGTCAGGGGTTATCAACCTTTGAATTTTTATTTAATTTTTCCATATATCTCGAAAACCATAAAATCTAGAACCCTAAAATTGTGTATGTATATAGAAAAATACAATATCTAAAATATAATTTAATGAAAAAGTTTCAGAATTTCTCAAACTTTTTTTATAAAGAAAAATATTTTTTTTATGACAAATTTACGAGTTTCAGTGCCTATATTTCAGAATTTTATAAAAATATCGAAAAACGCCGAAACGCTACAACTAGATAATTTATTTTTCTATAAAAAATACATACATCATAGCAGTACATCAAAAAAAAATCTTAACAATTTTTGTAAAAATTTAATTTATTGACGACATCGTTTCATACAATAAACATACATACATACACCGCGAGCTGGTCCGGTGCAGCGTGTATGAATATATACGTAGGTAGGTATACCCAACCCAACCTACTTTCTCCAATACACGTGACGAAACAATTGCGTAATCTATAATAATAATAATATAGTTTTGAACTAGCCGACCCGTCAAACTTCGTCCCGCCTTGGAATATAAATAATATGTTCGAGATTTTATGTATAACTTTAAGTTGATTTCAGTTTAAAGTTATTTAACACAGACGACAACGTGGTCCTTATATTATTGAATTTGAATTAGTATAATGATACAATTCATTATTACCTTTTTAACTACTGTAACCGCTGCATCTGTTATAAAACATATCATTATATTATTTACTATAAGCATTCCGTGAATCGTATCATTCATCAAACAACTGATTCCTGTCAAACGCCTGATTTAATTTCAAAATTAGAAAAAATCTAATAATAATATGGAAGTTTTATTTTTATTCCGTGCAACTTTTTTCTTTCATAAGACCCTTCAGACAAAAGCAAACACGACAAAAAAATGGGCGATATAAGTTCAGCTGTTCTCATAGGGTAAGAAACACGTAGAATGCCGATTCTGACTAGCGCCAACCGGCGCAAAGAATGTTACTATGCATTTGAATGGGGAAACCCACAGAAAAAGCAGGAACCCGCTTCCCGAGATGCCCATTTAAATGCATGGAAACCATAGACAACAATCTTTGAGCTGGTCGGCGCGGATCGTAATCGGCTTTCAACGTGTTCTTACCCATACGATGACCGCGCAAATTAGCGTTCCATTTTTATATAAGAGATAAATAATACACTTTCCGTGAATTCAGACAAACACTTTACGTACCTACCTACTTCAATATATTTTTCGTACCATGCATCCTGTACAGCGATTCTGAATTGTTTTTTTTTTACGATCGACATTAAAATCATTATGTAGGTACCTACCTATTTTAGTAATTTATTATCTCTACTAAAATAATTTACGGTAAGTTCACGAAAAGAATCTGGATTGTATTGCAATTCTTTATGTCTTGATCTGTCAAAATATTTGAAGCCATTTCATAAAAACACTAGCAAAAAAAAAACTATGTGAGTAATCTTGCTTTGAATTTATTGCGTAAACCATGAATAGCAAGTTGATATAATATTATGTTGAAAAAAGGTAAATAGTATTATGAAGTCAATAGGTAAATTATTTTATATCAAATGTAGTAAAAGTGCAAAATATTAAATTTTAAAATTATCTACAAAATCCTCACATCATTTTAGGATAGATCGTAAATAATTGTTTTGAAAACACTGGCAAGTCAATGACCATATCATTTCGTCACTGTATAGTGCGAAAAAATTAACTGTCCACTGGAACGTATAAAAAATAGAGACGAAAGGGATAGCAGTTAGCCGGATATTATGACCTCCTCACACACCATTTCCAGATCCCTCAGCTCTGCTTCGAAGGAGCAGAACACGAGGAAGACCCTCTCGGTGTGAGAAGATCTTCTTTATCTTCGGAACCCTTGCGGGAGGAAGAAAAGCGCTCCCCTTAAAATATCGGTGTTTTTATTTTCAAAAATTTATAAAATTCGTAGAATGCTAAAGAAGTCCTTACTAGAGCCCGGCCAGTGCGTAAATTACCATGGGTACAACGCATGAATTATGCTTACGTAGGCGGTATAAACAAATTGGACTGACTCCGTTGCCGGAACGTTATTGTTCCAAAAATCGCGGAAACTATCTGCATCTTCAGCCAGGATGATATATGACGAAACGTTGTTTTAGTAAACTTCCCTTACTTACGAAGACCAGCAAAGCTGCTGTTTTCCTCTATATAGTCTAATAGTCTATATAACGAAATATTATATAGAATTACTCTCCATAATTTACCTTATGCTTGATAATCAATTTTCTAAGTTGTAGAATTTATTTTGTGATTATAAGGTGTATTTCTTAAGTGATACTTTAATAAACAAATCAATGAGTTATCCAAACATGTCTCTTTTTACTATTCGGTATCCGGCAGGATATTATTTACGCCGCCGGACAGACCGGATATCGGATAGTTGCCGATATCCGTTTCATCTAATAAAAAATATAAACAGTGGACAGTTAATTTTCTTCCTACTCTACATTGTCGAAAATTCGTTTATAGTCGAACGCCAATTACTTATACCATTAGAATACTGAGGTTGACCACCTCACTTCCTTAAAACTCAACCGGTTAGAAAAGGCACAATGAGCCTCGGACGACTTCGAGCGCAATGGAGAGTTCTTTATGCCTAACCTATTCTCCTGAGTGGGTCCAAGGCCTCCCGTATAGGTGGTTTGGGGGGAACCGCCACGGGCTTGATTTGTGTGCGGCTGGCTTTTTGGCAATCGGGCTAGGGTTTGGCTTTGTGCGGATCGGGTTTGCTGCGGTTTAGTTTCCTCCGGGCTAGCTTGCGGTGAGCGGGGGGGCTTAAAAGGGAGAATATTACGTTATTATAAAAATGGAGACCTACTTTACGTGGTCATCGCATCACGCCTGGAGGCCAAGTCGAAATATTAACGACAGCTCCAACGTTAACAATTTGTTGTTATTTCCATAGAGATAACGTAAAAACTGTTGTTCAACGTGCGTTAAACAATGCTGTTCCAAATTCCGAGTCAAAAAAATAATTCTGTCAGTTATTCAAAATTAACGTTAAACGTTACCTCAAAATCTTTGGAAGTATTACGACGCTGCTATTATATTGAAGACGAAACGCATTTTTTTTTGTTTGGAAATCATTTTCAATTTGGTAAACGTTAACGTTCGGAACGTTAACAGTTTTCACGTTTAACGTTATTTATTTCGACCTGAACGGCTGGACCGATATCGTTTATTCTTTTTATGTCGTGTTTGCTCAGGATAAGATATTTATGAACTAAATTTCGAACCTACGACCAGACAAACAACAACAAATCAACGTGAAAGATATAAATTGAAATGTTAAAAAAAACGTCTGTAGCTTGAAAAATGCCCAAAGCAGATAGAAATAAGTGTTTTAAAGATCACTAATTTCATTGCTTTTCGAGACCTGAATATTTTTTTATTCATATCCAGCAATATAAAAATTGATTTCAAATAACGTCATTTGATGGAATAAAAGTTATTCGAGTTATTTTTTGGGATTCTCATAGAACAATGTCAGTCAAGTTAGCGAAATTTTTAAGTTCGCGGGCTGATTCTATTTGTATAAGAAGCACATATTTTTTAAATACAGATTAATAACGACAAATATAAATAAAAATATAGTAATTTAATGGAAATTTTAGAATATATATTTAAAAAAAGAAATGTTGATGATGTTTCTTATTATTATTAATTTTGATGCGAATATAATTAATTCTGCATTGTTTAGGAAGAGAAAGCAAATACAGTAACACGTGAGCGAAGCCACGGGTAACTAGCTAGTAAGTTTATAAAGGAACTAGAAGACGTATATAATGAAGACTGTTTCTATGGTAGCCTACGTGATAACAAGATGGTACTTAATCAGAAATAAAAATATATTTGTGGTAGTGGGCTTAAAGGTGCTGTCAAGTTTCAAATCCAGTTAGGTGAATTGAATAAAAAAAAAAAACTTGTAGCGATAAATGGAAAAAAAAACTTGTACCTTAATGCAGATGAAATATTCAAAACGTCAAAAAACGCCAAAAATAAACGAATTTCACAAAAAAAACATTATCGTAGGAGACGGTTTGTAAAAATTATGAACATTTAATTTTATTTGGGATGTAAAAAATAATAATTCAAAGTGGAAAAACGTAAAGTTCATTGTGTACAAAAAATGAACAAAACCTTACCTCCAGTAGGTACATTTTTTATTAACGCAGATTATTTTGAAAAAAAAAATTACCGCAAAGGTTTCCATCCCATAAAAAAGCAATAATTTATTTAACTCCGCGATTTTAGTTTTATATTATTTTCTGATATAGGCACAATATTATTTTATGATCATAAAAATAAAATCTAATATAATAAGTGGTTACATTCGTCTGTAACTCGGTGTTTTCGTTGAAACACTTTAACCCAACCCCTCACGAAATATTTTTCATACGATAGTTTTCATGAAAAATAATAATTACGTGCAGCCTCCAGAAATATTAGTTACATCAAAGAAATGTTTGAAATTTAATCAAAGGTTTCTGCATACTATTTCTACGCATAGGTATTGTCGGCAATTCTTAATGTGGAAAAGTAAAATTGGGACCCTTAAAAAGACGATATAACTGATTTCTAGACAATCAAAATAAATCAATAAAGGGCCATTTTGTATGACTGTCGTCCGAAACGTTTCGCTTCTAGTTGGTATTATAATTGAGGCAGTCAGCACAAAAGAGCTAACATGAAGATATTTATTTTTTGATCATCAATACCAACTTTATTCATCATTTTGCCTGTCTTAAAAAAGTGATAAAAAATATCGAATTGTTATGATTTGTTGTTTTTTGTCAAAAAAAATATCAAATTTCTAAACGTGGATCATAGCTATTATTATGTTATGTTATTTATTTATTTATTTAAAATCACATACAGCCATTGGCCATTAAAATATATTTATAAAACATGTTAAAGTTAAAACATCAATGTCATGTCAAATGTCAATATGACGGAAAGAAACACAACGAAGCACGCCGCATACCACCGCAACATTCACACATGCAACTGCACGGTGAGAAGGAAAACAAAATTAGGTTATAAGCCATTTTTGCACTGACGGACTCAATTTGAAACTGGAAAATTAATGTTCCAAGTGCGTCGTTACTCTAAACGTCCGGGACAGTACAGTTCACAGCGCCTTAAACTCCATTAGGTATTTAAATACACAATTCCAACAAATTGGAAAAACTATAATATTTTATTTAAGTATATTTTTATAGAACAGGGTTCGTTTAAAGTGCAAGTCTGCTGAAAGCGTGTCCTAGATTCAGTCCATTAACGCTGATATGCAATACTTTCACTTCGTTTGAATTCACCCTATTTCTCCAAGAGCTCTCAACGCGAGCGTCCTTCCTAACTGAGGGCGAATGGTTATACTTGTTATACATTAAAGCATAGAGCTTAAAAATGTCGTTAAACTTGGGTGATTATATTAAAATTAAATATTATAAACTTATTACCTGCCGTGTTGAAAAATATTTAAATGAATTCAATCACATCGGCATAGTCTTACTGTATTATGCACTTTTATTCAAAACTTGATTAGATTATTTCAAACGAAATTATTATTGCTGAACTGAATGCAAAGGAAAATATTTTAAAATTCTTATGTAAGTATATTTGTGGTATTACATACATTCACCCTTTAAGGCCCACCGCACACCGCAAGCTTGCCCGGAGGAAAACAATCCTCAGCAAAACCGACCCCACAGCTCGATCGAAGCAATCAAACCACGGACAAATCAAGCCCGCCGCGAATCACCCCCAAACCGACCAGCAATGCGGGGGCCTAAGCCCCACTCGGGAGCATAGGGAGGCATCAAGAGCTCTCCATTGCGCTCAAAGGCGTCCGAGGGTCTTGGTGCCTTTTCTGACCAGTTGTTAGAAAATTAGTTGGATGTGTGCGACGCATAAGTTAAACCACAACCTTAACTAAATCGATTATAATGAGATTCTAGAGTGATCATGTTGACAGAATGAGTACCTACCGAAAGAGAGCCAAACATAGTGGGGCGTCCTCAGGGAAGACTTCTAAAGAGATAACGGGAAATCTGCTCGTCCACATGCCAAGAATAAGACAGAAGTTCCTTTAAAAACAGACTAAACAGACAAAACGAGGACTTGTAGAGTCCATATGCTCCAAATTGGGAGCGGACATGATCGATGAAGAGGCAAAGAAGAAGAAAATCTTTTTGGAAGAGTATTGTGTTGTCGAAGGATTATTTTTTAATTAAATTTCCATCAGGTTGGTTTTCGAATGCCACCAGCCAAACGATAATTTAAAAATAATAATAAAATAATCATGTTTAAATATTTTGATTTCGATGCTTTTCTTTATGTTTTTGGTGAGAGAATATTCCGCAGAAAGATGAAAATACTTCCTATATGGTTCCTAAAAATTTATAAGATATATGAGAAAGATTTCTTTGTAATTCCACTCAAAGTAGGTACATAATCTTCTTGTATGAAATGTAATTTCATTCCGTTATTTCTTTGAAATACGTCAAATGTTAACTATCATAATAATTATTGGAAATCGTCAAAGCAATGATCAATAAAATCAAATTAATAAGATTAAGGAAATTCATATGGTGTTGAAGAGAGGTCGAAGAAATGAGGGGGAGGTGTGAGAATAAAAGGAAGTAGGATGAGAACTGAGAAAATTTTAGGGTGCGGGAATGACGACTGGAATTTAGGACGGTTAAGACAAATCACGGTCCGCATTATTTCAAAGGGTCTGTAAGACGGAGGTAGCTACTTATTATTGTTTTGGCGTCCTCAAGCTGTTGTCAAATTACATAAGCAACCCCCGGAATATTTAATTATTATATCTACCTACAACAAGTAAAATCCTATCATTTTGATTTTTTTTAACACCTATGAATATTTTAGAAAAATTACTTGTATCTAGCATTAGTTCAATTATTTTTAAGAAGAGCGCTCTTCTCCTCCCATCAGATCTTAAAGACGAGGAAGACCCTTCCTTACATTCGTTCCTTCGCGGTAGAGTTGAATGATTTGGATATGGTTTGATAGGAGGTCATCGAATCTTCGCGAAGTCAAGTGCAGTTGGGAGCTTGTGTTTCCTCCCTATGTCATTGGTTAGGGTCAAGAAAAAGGGAGAATTCAATAGGATTGTAATTTTTCAGCTGCCTAGTGAAAGCTTTTTTTGAAGAGTTGAATAGGTATCGATCGTTTTTATCTAGCTCCCGTTCACTGTCTCTTATGATATTAAAAATCTCTTGTTTATCATTGACGTGTACATAGAAGAAGGAGTTTACCAAATTACAAGCTGATTTTGATAACATTGTTATGTCGTAAATAAATATTTATTTTTCAATTCAAACCGGATATGTGAAATTCAAAAAGACATGATATTAAAAATCTCTTGTTTATCATTGACGTGTACCTACATAGAAGAAGGAGTTTACCAAATTACAAGCTGATTCTGATAACATTGTTATGTCGTAAATAAATATTTATTTTTCAATTCAAACCGGATATGTGAAATTCAAAAAGACATTTTCAAATCTGTTGGATAGTTTCTTAGATCATAGGATGCAAACATAAAACGATTTCAGCTTCATACTAGTACCTACCTATGTTTAGATTGAACGGTTTACGATGGCAGCTGCCCCCGTAGACAAATTCAAACTGGCGTTCGACTACAAACGAAGACTTCGCCAATGTATAGTGCGAAAAAATTATCTGTCCACTGGAACAATTAAACAATTATTTAAACCAAGCAATGACACTTATATAAAAATATAAAAAGTGGACAGCTAATTTTCTTCCTACTCTACATTGTCGAAGAATTCGTTTGTAGTCGATCGCCATCTATATTTTGTCTAGGCCCACTGGCCACAAAATAATGTATTATTTAGATATATTATTATCTAAGGTATAAGGTATATTATTTCCAGTTAAGTTTATTTCTTTCTTAGTAGGTAGGTATATAAATGAAGAATAAAGTAAAAAGGGTAAAAGAAAATAAAAAGTATATAAGTAGTAGGTAAGATTTTACGGTAACAGCGATGTATCTGAACTGTGAGGGAGTGGCTGAGACGATAAAAGTATGACGTATTAGGCAGTTGGGGTAATGTGACAGATATCTTGGAAAGAACGAGTGATATGTGAGATACATGAGCCATTATTGTAACTCGTGACACTGGAGCCTACCTATCATATACCTACATACTTATCTTCATTGTACCTATACATACATACATAATATTTTATGATACCTAATAATATGAGTGAGTGGGTATATACTCCAGAAAATTTCACGGGATTAGTTATAGCAATTCCCTCATATGAATCATTGCTGTGAAATCTAAAGGCCAAAGGGTATAATAACTACATACATAATAATATAATATGAATTTTCTATGTGAATCAAACTGATAGTAGCTACTGTTATTATGAAATTTGCAGCAAGTTTTGTTATCAGTATAAAAATAACAATGTTTTTTACAGTCAAAATTGGTATGCCTTTAACAATGCAGATTCAATACGCGTATATTTAACTATTTTTTAAATATTTCACCTTTTTTCAAAAATTTCGATGTGGAATTTAGTACCTACTTGATCGTGAAAATTAAATGGTAACGTGTACATCATCCACACCTGTAAATAATATACATTCGAATTTGACCCTGACAGCCTTGATTGTTATAGTAGGTATAATATTCTAAAACTTGATTTCAACGTTCCAAATATTTATGGTGAGTGCATGAGAAATCAATCGACGTGAATATAATTATAGCTACAAGCAATTTCAAGCGAATGATTAGCTAATTTCAAAATTCTCATATTTACTTTACTTTTTCTCATATACTAATTCACCTTGATCAAGAAATAAAACACCATTAACGTATCTATTATCATCCATAAATGATAAAATAAAATAAATAAATAAATAACACTCTTCTATACATAGGTGTCAGTATAGCCGGCGGAACTTAATGCTTGAAACATTCTCTACCAGTCAACCGGTCCCGTCCAATCTGAGACAGGATTCCAACCCCGAGTAGAAATTTCAAGTGAAAAAACACATTGAAAATTTCTGACCCGACCGGGAATCGAACCCGGGACCTCTTGATCTGAAGTCGGAGCCTTTGCCACTAGGCTACCGAGGTGGCAATGATACCTACTGTCCACAAAATGAAATGCGCACAACGATCCATGGAACGACAAATGTTGGGCATAAGTCTGCGTGATAGAATTACAAATTGGTTTTGTTTTAATAGGGGATTTAATTTTTATTTTATTATTTTTTAATCAATTATTTTTATTAATATGTCGAAATGACACATTTCTTATTACTATTATTATTTTGTGTCAACACGACTTGTTGGTTTAGTGACGAATTTGTACTTTTTAATCAATTGTATTTCTGTTAGTGTGTCTGCATGCATTTTTGTTTTTTATTTTTTTTTTTTTTTTTTTTTTTTATCTAATCAGATTGTTCTCACTACAGTGTCCACAATGTTTTGTTATTGTTTATTGATGTGTAATATTAAAATAATGTAATATTGAAATAATTATAATTTTGTATATATTGTAATACATATTATTTTTTAAAAAAGGCCCAACAGGCCGTAAATAAATAAATAAATATAGAAATCAGACGCCAAACAAAAGTCGCCGATATTATGGATCGGATTGCAAAATTGAAGTGGCAAATGATCAGGACACGTGGCCAGACAGCCAATCTCGAGATGGACTCCGAGAGTCATAAAGTGGAGACCATGGGAAAATAAAAGGGGAGTCGGTCGGCCACAGAAGAGATGGGCCGACGATATTGTTGCGGTCGCCGGGAAAAAATGGGTTGAAGCGGCCCAGGATAGAGAGAAGTGGAGACAGATGAGGCCTACATCCAGCAGTGGAGGGAAGGCTAGGAAGAAGAAAAAAAGAGCGCAATAATATTATTACTGAAAATAATACATTTTGTTTAAATTGTTGTTTTAAGGCAGATATCTGAGAAAATAATTGGGACGAGTAGTTTTCTCTAAAATTTTGGCGGGTCTAGAGAAATAATGATCATTATAGTGAAACTGTCAATTTCAACATACTTTTTCATATATTTTTTAAGCGGATTCTAAACTTTAGCGGATGTCAAAAGGAATCGAGGTGTAGTGTTAGGTACCTATGCTAAATTATTGAGAGATTGAAAAGACTTGACTGCGGTTTCCGATAAACATATTATAGATTGACTCAATAAAATTTCTTAAAATCTCCTAAAATCGGAATAATGATGCATGCATAAAGAGTCTTTGAAAAATTACTTAGTTAGGTAAGTACCTTAGCTAAGAAAAGTATTTCATCCATAAGTGACACTTTTGAAACGATAAAATACCACTATAAGATCAACTAACTCATTTTGTTGAGTTATTGTGTCTTGATATACAATGCCCATCGACGAGAAGAAAGCGTCGGCGTCGGTGTCTATAACAGATGTCAGGGAGGGAACAAAGCCACAAATACACACATCAACACATTCACACCTTTTCAACACAAATATAATATGGGAATATAATAAAACTCATACAAATTCGAACCACTCAAAGGCATTAAATCTACGGATATTATGTACGCACAACAAGGAACCAATGTCAAAAAAAAAAATGTATTGAGAAACATTCTTGATAGACTATCCCAGTTCTCGGACAGTAGGATTGAAAGCTGATTACCTCCTTTAGCTTGGATAAAAGAATTCACTTATATTGAGAAAATGTTCGATGTTTTTCCTCCACCAAATACGTTTCGTTGCGAGTTGAGAGTTTATTTCCAATTTTCAAAAAATTTGTTTATAATATAATTTCAGCAACTAAACTAAAGCTAGAAAGATTTAAAAAAAAAGATTTTATGTAGGTAGTTAATTTAGTTAAATATTACATAACTTAAATTATTTTTTGGATCAATATCTGATGTTGTTTTGCCTTTGAAAATATTTCACTAGACTTTATTACATGTAGGTACTTACAGTACAATCAGGGTACGTACGACGATTTCTACGTTTTGAGATACGATGCCATCACAGAATATCAAACGTGGAGGTACTTGGCAAGTCTACATAGTTGTTAGAGACCGCAATTTAGTTGCGATGTGCTCGCCCTCGGTTTGCTGATTGTATATTCAATTTGTGCTTTTTATTTAATCTTGTAATCGTTTATAATCTATAGGCACCAAGTTAAATATTATCTATTTTTTTTTTACTAATGAATCCGTGCTCACTCGAAGTGAACACAAATACACTTTCTTACATCTTTCACAGTAAGTAAATGCTTGTGTCGTGAAAGCGGAAAATGGTCGACACGGCAGGGATTCGAACCCACGACCTCCGCACGAAACAGTGCGAAAGCCGGCGTCGTAACCGCTGGTCTATCAACCACCTCAATTGATAAAGATCCTGCTGTTACCCATACCCAATACAGACTCGAGCTCTTACGCACTGCCCAGCATACGGTACGCATGGGCAACAGTAATGGATTTTCTAAAAATTTACAGTTCGGCGAACTAACAAATGGAAGACGATAGTATTGAGGACAGCGGAAAAGTAACTTCAGACAGCCGAATTGGGAGAGTTTGGTAGGTAATGGATACACAACGTTCGAGATGCTTTGTTACCAAGTGTCAGCGGACTGACAAGGCCAGAAGGCGAGGACCAACGGCGACAAGGTCAGGAGGCGAGTCCCCGTGGCGACAAAATCAGAAGGCGAGGCCCCATGACGACAATCTCAGCTTTTCAAAAATAATTGGTCTTACAGTCACATTAAAGGGCACAGACAACGACCACAGTAATTATTCTAAATATTTTTTTTTTATTTAATTTTTGGCATTGCATCCATTTGGATGATTCATGACACCAACAAATCAAAATTATAACAGCATAAAAAAATAAGTATAACGATAATAAAAAATGTTACGGATAACAAATTAAATGCAATAAGTATAGGCCATGATGTTTAGAATAACTAAGCAAAAAAGACATGCAGAACCAAAATTTAGTAGGATTTTAAGGTATCACAAAAAATAAAAGGTAAATACATGAAGGTTAATTATACAATTCAAAGCAATAAGTATATCCCATTATGTTTAGACTAAAAAAAATATACAGAAACAAAAATCAGTAGATATTAAAGGAAATACAAAAATTAAAATAAAAGGTAGGTATACATATAAATGAAGGTTAATTATACAATTCAAAGCAATAGGTATAGCCCATTATGTTTAGACTAAAAAAGACATACAGAAACAAAGATCAGTAGGTATTAAAGGTAATACAAAATTCTAAATATTTTGTGGACCTGAAATCCGTATCTTAGTGCAATATGCTTATTGTAACATTCAAGATGAAAAATTCTTTACTTAGCTTCATATTTTTAGTAATTGATTTCATGAATTCTAAAAAACTTACGGTCCCTGATATCCTCGAATTCGTTTTATTTACTTTCACGCTTTTACCCGTGAACCGCAAAAAGCAACTATATGATAGGTAGATATTATAAACATGTAGCTGGAAATATAACGATTGTTTTTGTAATTAAAATAACAAATGGGATATTTTTATGTCGGGATATTGTGTTTTGTGATCCAGCGGCAACGAGAAATCATGAGTGTATGTGTAACAGAAAATATAATAAGCGCAAGCTTATTGATAGGGATTAAAATGGACGAAACAGAAATAAATGGGAAATTCCCGAATCTCGTGTTGAACATAATCTATATAATATTAATACGTGAAGGAAAAACTTTGTGACTATTTTTAGGAAAATTGCATGGACGGATGAGTATGAAATTTCGCACATTCATAGTTTATATAGAGGCGGAATGGCGAATGCTAATATTTTTTTTAATTATGCAATATACTAATAATAAAAAAAAAACATGAAAAGCGCGTCATAATAGGCGCAGAAAGCTGTTTAAAGGCGGTATATTCAAATGGAAGGTGGAGCTGAAAATGGCGGGATATAAATTGAGTTGCCTTTAACAATACTAAAAAAAAACTTTCTACATAAAAAAGATTTTTATATAACTTTATAAAATTAATAAAATAAATAAAATATCAACATTTCAAATTTGACGTAGGTATTCATGCCATTGTTTTTTAATCAAATTTCATGCCATTGTTTTTTAAACAATTTTTTGAAATAGCGCTCGCTCAATGGTACCTAAGTACTTTAATAATGTCCAAACATTTTTTTATAAGTTAATTTTAAAAGGTAATTTTTAAAATTTATGGTCGAATTTCGAGCACTGGTCGACCACAAAGTATTACAATAATAATGTACATATTTTGATATATAATATTGATATTGAAATATTGATATTTATATTTTTTTTACTGAGAAACAACATCAAAAGAAATCACAAAGGAAAGAGGATAACCTCGTGAACGATGAATTATTTTGAGTAGCCACCTTAATCATTCTTGCCTCTATAAACTAATGATTAGTGCTTAAGCAACAGACGAAACCTTATGTGATTCCAATCACATAAGGTTGACGAAGACAATTACATAAGACAAAAAGGCAACTGTTTAGATATTCCTGCTCAACCTAATGAAAAATACCTGACCAACCTCTTATTTGATTATGGAATTTTCGCTTTGTGTAGGTACCTACCCTACGTCCGGTTTACCGGAAATTTGCATAGATTCGTTGGTGGTTAAAATAATATGACGTAGGTAACAATGTTCAAAAAGATTAGTGATAAAATTATACCGAAAATGTAAAGTATGAAAGCATAAGTTTGTTTATAGTTTCTGTGGTTGAATAGGTATTTCAGACGAATGGTTCACTGAAAAGATTTAGACAATTGATATCAACTACTAAAGTCTGCACTTTATCTTAGGAGAAAGTATATTTGAGGGTGGCAAACGTATTAGTCGCCTAAGCAAAATAATTTTACATTTCAGATAATTGAAGACATACCTACCTATACTCAAGGATGTAGATGGTACGAGAAAGTTAACAGACTGACCGATGACGGAAAAATTGTTGGAGGCTCATTCTTGGGATAGATAAGTAGATTTGTTCTAGTGCCAGATTGAGAGAGAAAACATAAGACTTTTGGATGAGTTGGGGGATATGATAGTTTAATCATCCGAAACAGTAACGTAAAAAAGTTACTTACATTATAAAAAAATTGGTAGGTTATACAAAAAAAACAGTAATTTGGCTGCCTATTGAAAGGATCAAGAACACCGTTCATACATTACTGGAAAAATTATCTCGTCGTGGAGTTTACTTTAAAATTTACCATCCATAAACATACATATTTTGTATTATGAGATAAGTATGAAAAAAGGTTTGAAATTTTAGAGAAAGTACGGGGTAATTGTACGTATTTTATAATAATATGTATTTTTTCTTAATATGTATTGTGATAATGGTGTACCTATCATGTACGAAAGGACCTCTTTCTAGATACATCGAGACTCAGCTTCATTCTGCTATCAAAGCTTCAAACGAGGAATATCTTTAAAACGGAGTATAACTAATTGCATCTTTCAAAGAACCCAATCCTTTGAGATTTAAATATACAGAAAATTTACTCAAATTCTTTCTAAGGGAACATCTAAGGAGACTATAATAATCATTATGTCCTTTGAATAACTTATCCTGTAAAATATTTTTATATAACAATATAAGGAACTAGCATGTAGGTATTGATAATCAAAGCAATTGAATTATTTGTTTATTTTGAAATAATTATGTAAAGAACTATTGACATGGCTTGCAAAAGCCTTAACATGACTTGTATTGTTTTTCTATTATTATTTTAATGAAGTAAGAGAATTAATGGGTTTTGATTTTTTTTTCCATTACAGATTTACTTTAAAATGTGCTTACGGTCAAGAAGTGATTGCCTTTTTTTTAATATTATGTTTAAAAAAAAAACATAAAAACGTTTTTTTCTGACTGAAATTTTTCTCACTTGAGAACTATTAAAGTTGATTAATTTATTTGATTGATTTTGAAAGTATTTCTAAAATTTATATTTTAGAAATGCGGTCCTAGTGTCGGGAGAGATTCAAGTATCCTAGTATCGGGGGAGTTTCCAGATTCCTAAAACAGGGAGAGATACCAAGTTCTAAGCATCGGGAGAAATGAACCGGGGAGGTTTTGTTGAACTAAAATCTTAACATCACAAATGAGAACAGGATGGAGTAATTCTAGTATCGTGATAGAGGATATGAATTTAAATGACATATTCTCAGTATCGGGGTGAAGACAAAGATCGAGTATGAGAGTGGCGCATTAAGATGATCTAGGCATCCACCAGAGAGAGGGCAGTTTTCATGGGTATATAATTAAAGAGGATAATTATTATTGTTCAACATGTTTTGAGGAAGACTAAGAGCTGTTCGTAACTCATTCGTAATGACTCTACTAGGACAAAAGATATTCGGACAGAAACATCTTAACATACTAAGCTGAGTAAATTTTTATAATTTTATTTTACATTTTTATTATTTGGTACGCTCAGGGGTACTAGGTATGTAGGTAATATTAAACACTAATTTCTTTTGAAGATAAGAATTTATTTGTTACTTTGTATAATAAGATTCATAGTAGGTATCTAATTGATATGATTGATACCCAGTTGCGATAATGTCTTTGAGAAACAAAAAGTTAATGATTTTATTTAGAATAGATTGATGCATCTCATGGTATTGATACTTTGTTACAACCATTGGTTTTGATCTTATAAGAGAATTAAGATTATAATTGTTATAGATAATGCATCAAGTTATAATGCAAAGTATTGAAATGAAGTTAACTGTGTTTGTACATATTGATGGTTGGTTTTTATTAAATTTTTACTAAATTATAGTTTTGAGATTAAATTTGAATAATCCCCATTCATAGAGGATGAATTAGGCCCAGTTAATTTATAACCCTCCTGAAGAGAGTCTCTAAAGCCGTGGCACACATATTGTTTTATAGATTTTCATTTTGAGTCTTTCTGAGAGCTACTGTACGGAGTCTCCCAACTCAATAGATAGTCTGGGAGGGCTCTAGTAATTATTCTCTCCCTCTTTCACCAGAGGAGTAAAGGTTACAGCGTTATAAAAAAAAATAATGGTTAAAAATAATCACGTAGTTGCGTTAAAAATTTGAAAATGGTGTTTGATATAAAAAAAATACATTCGAGTTGATTGAGAGATAATCCTCATTCTATCAAGGGAAAACCCGACTTAATAAAAAAAAAGAAAATCGAGAGATAAAGAAAAAAATCTCATACAATGATGGTGTTGAAAATATTATTACATCGATGAATTATTAATGAAAAGGGCTGCCAGAACTCGTGTTACAACAATAATATAAATAAATAAAATAAAAATAATGATATTCCGTTGAATTTCACGAACGGTGATACATTGTATTTTAGACTTTTCCAGCGTCACCTTAATTGGGATGTCAGTATAATGTTACGTCTTCTCGAATATGTAAGACAGGTGTAATTTCATTACTATGATAATGGCTTTTCTGTCTTTGGGCTCAAGTAATATGGATACGAGGTAGATATTTCTTATGGATATCATATACCTACTCTTGGAAATATTATGAATGATGAATATTGTATGTAATAACGGTTTACATTAGATATTACCTTAGATATTTTCTGTTTACGTACCTACACAGTTTTTTTTATGATAATAATTGTCAAATACACGTTTCATCTTTTCCTTACGTGAACATTTTGCTTTGAAAAAAAAAGGGGATGAGATCGAATGTAAACATCATCAGGGGCGCAACGGAAGGAAAAAAACACAGGATATTACGAACCTCTAAGATAAGACGAAATGGGGTTCGTAAATTTTTGACAACGATTATTTTTCCCGCCAGTAGACATTAAAAATATGAGTTCTCATGTCTTAATACATTTTATTCGTTAATATACATATCAATTTGGTAGCCTAGTGGCAAAGGCTCCCACTTCAGGTCAAGAGGTCCCGGGTTGGATTCCCGGTCGGGTCAGAAATTTTCAATGTGTTTTTCACTTGAAATTTCTGCTCGGGGTTGGTATCTTGTCTCAAATTGGACGGGACCGGTTGACTGGTAGAGAGTGCTTCAAGCATTAAGTTTCGCCGACTATACTGACACCTATGTATAGAAGAGTGTCATTTCTTCTGTTATTTATATATGATTATGTTATTTATATATATTTATCAATTGTTAACATTCGATACTTATATCAAATTAACGAAACAGATGTTCAAGAACAATAATTTTTTGAGCCAATAATAGATCGGCACAATTAAAATTTCCCTGCATCCATTCAATAAAAGGCATACGGGGAATTGAAAGCAAAAGGTTACTAGATGAAACAAAAAACTTCAATACATTAGATGTTAGTCTTTGTCTACTGGTGATTTAGAAAGCAGCGGTCATTCAAATCAATTGGACACAATCAATTCATGAATAAGCCTTCAG
The DNA here is from genome assembly GCA_963576905.1 of Mystacides longicornis. NCBI lineage: Eukaryota > Metazoa > Arthropoda > Insecta > Trichoptera > Leptoceridae > Mystacides > Mystacides longicornis. Next base: position 23,582,271 of record OY756421.1, on the reverse strand, counting down.
AAGCTGATTAAAAAACAAAAGTCTGTGTACATACATCTAGCAAGAGTAAATTGTTTGCAGCTTGCACTTTCTCCAAAAATACGATAGCCAAACAACAAAAATACCTACACTGGTTCGAATCCCGGTGCTGACCATTTCCACTTTCACAACACAAGCTTTGCTTTATGTGAAAGATGTCGAAAGTGTATTTGTGGTCACTTTAGGTGAGCCCAGATTCATTTTAGGTATTAAAAAAATGTTTGTTTTAAAGTTGGTTCAATTTTATTCCCTTCATGCACTCTTGATTTACTGATCATGGCCAGTGTAATTGTATGTAATTCTAGCTCATTTTGGAAAACAAACTCTTCATTTGCTCTCTTAATATTTCACTTTACGTTTCATTAGAAAAAACCCTACCAACCTAGGATTTATTACTTTATTATCATCCTTTTATCACAAACTTCTCTGACAATATCTATCTAGATGTTTTCATAATATATATGTGAATATTGGTGCTTCCACCTTATTTCAAATGAGATGGGATGAAATTGATTAAAATACGAAAATCGTCAGCTTGTTATTTCGGATGCAAACAAACATACGTGTTTACTAACATTATACATGAATTTCGTATTTATATCCCTCGCCTCGCATACTTCCATCACACGCTCGAAAAAAGAAAGAAGGGTTTACCGAGGAATTTATTATAAAAGCAATACGATTTATACTCAAAGTATAAGTAAATCTTACAATCACATGCTATTGTTGGGTATCCGTTTTTCTTAACTAAGTATTCAAAATATAACTTTATAAATCAAATTATGTTACATATATTACAAATTTAAGACATACTTTAAAACAAGGCAGAGAAACCCAAAACCGCTATGTCAAAAGCTGAATGTGGAGCTATTATGAGATGTGCATATATGGTTTCAACGTATGGCCTGTAAAAAATGACACTGATTAAACACAGCATAGAAAAGATAAGGGATACCCAAAGATCCATGGTAAGAGCAATGCTGGCTATCACCTTGAGAGATAGATAAAGGAACGAAACGAAATGTTTGAAAACAAAAGAAACGTATATTACCTAACGTACCTAACCATACCTATGATGGCGTTGGGTGGGTCATTAAATGGGAATAACAGATCAGGAGGAAATTTACCAAAGAAGGTCGAAACCTGGAAACCGTTAGTGACCAAGAGCGTAGGAAAACTACTACTATGATGGAGGGACGACCTCGTGAAGGACGATAGGTAATATCAACTGGATCCAAAGAACCCAAGGCCTGGTAGGAGATAGGAGAGAGTTTTGTTCAGGTTTATATGGAAATAGGCTGAGAAGAGAACGTACTTTTAACGTACTAAAGGCGGTTGAAATATACATGTCGACTGGTACGTTATTTTAGGAGACTTTGATGTATCATGACGTTCAATCAGCTATGATGACAAAGATGATAATATTTTTCCCCGTAGCGACAATCCACATTCCTCCATGCTTTGGATACCTTCTCCATTCCAACAAACGCCGAAATTATGCTAAGAATGTGAGTTGTAGTTAGCAAAATAAGCCATCTTGCGATACGATATTGAACAAACTATAATATTACATATTATAACATTATAAGACGGAACACAAACATTCTCCCACAAGGGTAGTGATCAATTTCTGGGTAGACGATTTTTAATTCAAACTAGAATGCAAAGAATTTTAATAAATATTCTATACTGATATCAAAAAGATCGGAACCAGGCGAAATAAAAATCATTTGAGTAAAATATAGTATTTCAAAAAAAATGTCAATGTATAGGTGAGTATTTTTTTTTTTATTTAAAAAAAAACATAATTGATAGGTAGCTGAACATATAAATGAAAATGTTTGAAAGCTGCTCATAAAGAATGGTGATTTTTAAATTTCAAATGTTATAGCAAAAAAATCGGTAAATATACGAAATAAATAGGTTTAGAAAATAAGTATAAAAAATGTTTATTTTGACGCAAATAAAAAAATTGAATATTTGAAAAAACCTTTGCATTGACACACGGGGACATTTTATAAATCTACCTATTTCCAACTTTGGCCAAAGAGAGTACCTACCTACCTAGTTGTTAAATATTTTTAAACATAAGTTTTTTTAGAATGCATGCTCCTAATTTAGTTAAATGTGTAATTTTAATTTTATACAAATTAATTTTGTTTGGGATAAATAAAGTTTACTTTATATTAATAGTTTTTTGATACTTTGATAAAAATACAAATAATAAAACAAGGTTACTATCAACTCAACTCAACAAAAAATATAAGCATTAAAACGTTAAAACGTGTTTTTAACATAGGATCAAAGAGGAATATTAAAATTAAAATTTTAAATGATGACCGAAATACTACAAAGTTTTATTATAATACTTATTTCAATTTGAAATATGGACGTTATCCAAAGGTTTGCAAAACCCTGACAAAGTTTAATATTTTTCGACACCTTTTGAGCGAGACAAAGGCCAAACTATTTTGGAACGCCTACAAAAGGTAACAAAATCCCTTTATCAATAAAATTGTCACTTGAAAATGATAGGGATAATAAATGTCTCGTAAATTGTTGGTGGAAATTTTATACAATACCTCCTGGCAATGCGTGTAATCCCTTGGAAGTGTTACAAAAGCACGAATACCTTTTTGAATTTTATTTTTTGAATTATTGCCGAAAAAATTTCGTTTAATTTGTAATTTAATATTTTTCACAATTATTTCACCACTCGAATATTTTTATAAATTATTCATTAAAAAAAAAAACTGAATTTTTCACTTGTCTTGAGTTAACTTGTTTTCGTTATTTTCGTAGCGTTATCAGTACGCCGCGCGTCTGTATTGATAAAAGTTTTTCAGAAGGAGCCGAGATAAGTAAGGGTGGGGATGACTGTGTCTGTGTTGATGTCGGTTATGAGGTTCAGGGTTGTGAAGACGCACGCGACAATGACGTCGACCGCCGGGCGACGCCCAACTGTAACTGCCTCTACGTGTACCAGGGAGCGCCCCTTCCACCCTTCTCGCCACGCTTCGACTTGTTCCTTTCGCTCCTCTCAACATGCTCTCGGAGATACAAACAGACAACTCTCCGAATTCCGTCACTACAAACTTTAGTTCAGGCGTTAATTTTATTAGGTAGGTCCTATATTATTATTTTTATAACCGAAATTTTTGTCGTAAAAAATATTACAGTCATATTAAAATTCATAAATTGAACATGATATCTAAAGATTTATTTAAAAAAAAAATGGAACATAATTTATGATTCAATTTGGTTTGCGAAGGTTTTTTTTTAATAACCAACTTATCATTCTTTTTATAATAATTTTCGGAATTCAAAGTTCAAATGATTATGGTCTCTACTCGATATCATTCCTTCGTTTTGACCCAAAACATTTTGGAATAGCGAGCCAGGAAGAAGTGCCCAGTGCCCACTGAACCTACTCGGTTTCAATCAGTCTTTGTAAATGACATCTTGTCACACCATGTCTTTAATCCTCTACTGTGGATAAAAAGATGGAACAAAGCATAAATAATCATCCTCCAGATCAAAATAAAAAGGAATTACAGGGCTCTCTTCGGCCAATTTTTACTAGGCTTTCCTTCTAACATGTCCCAGCCAATTTCCCATCACTTTTTCATTGAAGTGGAAGTGTTCAACGTACTAGTGTTAATTTTCCTGCGATGTTTGTATTGTTTGTGATGCTGCGGTACCACCATAAGATATTTATTTAAACTATGGTTAAGTGTCAGGTCTCACGTGCTTACAGACGAATGAAAAACATAAAGGCATCGAATAGTGTTTATGTTTATTAACCGCTATGTTTTTGAAGGTAGAATGCCTAATTAATAAAAAAAAAAGCTGCTAATCTAGGGTAGCCCATAACTCATAATATAATATAACAGCCTTTTCGTGTAAAACATATATCTTTGCATAAAAATTCATAATTTTACGATTAAAATGAATTTATCCTTGGAATTGTTATAGACACTTTAAAATGATATCGACTATTGGAGCTTTTTATTATCTGCTTTAGAACTACATATTCAATATTAATCGGGGACCTTTAGGGGGGACCCACACAAGTTACGGACCTCAAACTTTACGTGCTTGTGTAGGAGCATAAGACTTAACCGTTCTACCAAATTTCAATAAAATCGGATAAGAATTACTATGAGTTATGGATGCGCACACATTTTTGGCGTACGCGTACGGGTACGCGGAAATTCAAAAAAAAAATATTTTGCATTTTTGGAATCTACACCCTCGAAAACGTCGAGAAAATTAATTTCAGCGAAATCTATTTTTTTTTTTGAAATCTGATCACAAGACTCATGTATATTGCATATATTATGAGTAACATGTATATTCCATATACTATGAGTACAACTGTTATGTTTGAAAACTAACAAATACACATACATATTATATGACTTTAAAAAAAAAAGATTAATGCATGCTCTACAAGTTGATGGCCCATCCAGTGCAGTGACAATGTGGGAGTGGCTATAAATAACAGAAGTTCAAAGTACGGGGGTCAGGGTCATGTTTTTCTGTATCACCAAGATAAAAATATCGAATAGAGTAAAGGATAATATCCTATATATTACTTCAGAATACATCCTTATAATTCTCAATCGCGTTATTTCTTCTAAATTAATTACTTTACTTGACATTCTTACACTTTATTCTTGCGTGCGCTTCGTAAGCGTTTACATCAACAAATATTAATCTGCACATGGCTTAAGAAAACATACCTACCTATATTATTTTGAATGCGGTGATTTTATATTGGAACAAACCAAATCTTTGCGAATCATGATAGAAAACTCTACAACATATTTCAAGGATTGGGTGAATTTTGAACAAAAAGTTAAATGGTTTGATGTTGAAAAACCTCCCTAAAAAGGGACAAGTATTTATTTAATAATAATATGAAATCACTGACATTTAGAAAAATATAATATATACCTACTTAGGTATTGCATAGGATTCAAGTCGATATTTAGAATGTTTTGAACTGATTAACTTCATCTGCCCCATCCACAGAATTTCATTTTAATAAATTCTTTCCCAAGACGTTCCGCGTTTCGACCACAATGGAGGTTTCAAGTTCTTTCTAAATTAATTATGGAATATTCTTCGCCGGCGAGTATCTATTGCAAATAAAACTCTCTCAAAAGTATGCTTACTGTTGAATAATAAAACTTCATTTCAATATTCAGTATTTTAATAAATTAAGTAAGAAAGATGTTTTATCATAACAGTATTGCGGTTATCATCTTTTCGACCGGCATAGGCGGCTCAGTTGTCAAGGCGATGATATCTGATAAAAGAGCCCTGATTTTGATTCCCGTTCAGCTAAAGAATATTATTGAGTTTTCACAGGAAATACTTAATTGTTTAAGGTTTGCAAATTCGGTCTCAAATTTGACGAGAACGTTTGATTGGTAGAAAAATAGTAAAGAGTGTTAGGTAATACCTACTTATGCAATTTGTGTGCGTACCTATACACTAGGCCTTTCTTTTTCAGTATATTATGTAACAGCAACAATCACTTTATCATCTGAATCAAAATCGCTATACTTTTCGATGAGGACGCACTTTTGCTAATTTTGGCACACGAGTATTTCAATCCTGTATACCTACCTCTGAATAAAAAACAAGGCGAAAATCCAAAATGTGTTGGTTATACAATGCGACGATAGATCCATTCCGCCAATCTATTGACCACCTCTCCTCTTCCCAAAATGAACTAAAAAGTAAAATAAAGCACAGCACTTATTAAAACCATAAACCTCCAACGACAAATGGCAATGACAGCTCTCAATTTATCCCGCCAAAAACGCATTCTTCTACGTGCAACACTAGGATAAAGTGACGATGTCCTAGTGTTGCTTCAAAAGTATAAAAATTTGTGAGAAATGATTAATGCAACAGTCAGACATTCTCTTACGTCCTAGTGTTGCATTGAAAGTATTTTCATTATTCACATAATATCACAGTAAGATAATAATCCGTATAGGGTGAATTATTAAGATACAAGATAATATCCTAGTGAAGCATTGAATTTATTATTCAGTTTTCTACAAAATGACATTCATATCTCAAAACGCGTATTTTGCAGGATGTCCTACTGTTGCTTTGATACAGCGATATGCCCTTTGCAAAATAACCGGTGTCTTCTGGAGGAGGCCAAGACCCACACAGGGTTGTAGCGCCACGGATATGTATGTATGCTTAGATAATAATATTAGGTATATTATCTAAGCATAAGTCCGAATAATTTGAATGCAAGCCAGCATGCATTTGACAACAAAAATAATATCATGTTTTTTTATTCCCTACCTAATATCATTTGAGATCACAACATAAACATTTTGTTATTGATCTTTAAGTTTTTTTCCTTGGCGTTGTATACATTTTTGAAGTTAATTTCACGAATTTTAAACAATCAAAAACACAAATAATTTTCCAATTTTTTTTTATTGTTGATAGGTAGTTGAATCAAGGATGTTTTTTTAAATGATATTATGATTCTTATTTTAATTTATTGACCAGATTTTCACAAATACACATTTTGTCTAATTCAATTCATACCATGAACTCCCGGCAAGGATGGATACAGGGGGAGGGTCATGACCCCCCCCCCCCTCCTGGGCTGAGTCCAGGTCTAGGTGAACCACTAATTAAAATTGTCAAACATAATGTTTTTATAAATGTTTGTCTATGTTTAATTACTTATTTTTTAAAGTACTTACATTCATTAATAAAATACCTACTTTTTATTTGCAAAATTAAATAAAAACTTCTTGTGAATTGACCACGACTATGTGACCCCCCCTGGCACCAAAGCTGGATCCACTCTCGACTCCCGGTAGTTGTGAAAATGCATCTTGGGTATTGATGTTAGAGGGCAATGCATTCATTATCAATTGGATCAGAATGGTGTGAATTAATGGAGAAGTTGTGTACGCAGATCGTATATAATAGGTACAATGTTAGACTCTAGAAAATCATTAGTTGCAACGGTGCTTGGATAATTTATGCGAAGGTTTAGTCCAATTCGTGATTATGTGCTGCAAGTAAATAAAATTATATTACATCAGATGAAAGTGAACTTCTTTAAGTCTCACCATATCTAACAATCATCCCACTCCTTGTCAAACATTGCAGATATTTTTCTCCTTAATAGTGGATGTGAAAATATAAATAAAAGTGTTCTGCTACAATAATATTTGAATCAAAATACCTAATGTTAAGATATTCCCCATATGCAAACTTTAAAAGGGTCGTAAGCTCAAATTCACCAACCTCCATTAGGTATTCGAAAATGAATAATATTTAGTATCCATATTTATCAAATGTTGTTGTTGATGGAAATATTGTTTAGCTACTATGTCTATAAGAAAATTATAATGATTGATGTAAAAAAAACAAACCATACTGCTTTTCAACGCGATATAAGTATTTCACATTTTATTATATCTACTATCCAAAATACCATCGTTTCTTTCAATGTCATTTACGTAGGTATATAATCTGGTAATGATTTGAAGGCATTTCTCGCTAGGTCAGGAATGTTGGTCCAAATATTCATATGCAATAAAGAAGGTATTTGCACACAGAATTAATGAGAATATAATGATAGAAATGCCATTTAATATTATAGGTAATTTACCAGGAAGATCTCTAAAAAATAAAAGTAGACAATTTTTAATTTGACCGTATTAAACGTTTTTGCGTGATATTTAGATGATTACACAGTCTAATAACCAATATTTATGCAAACTAAAAAAAAAACTAAGATAATGGCCTTTTCAATAATAAATAATTGTTTATGAGAATGTACGTGTGAGAGCTTTGATAATCAGTAGGTAGATATTCAATGTTAAACAGAAGATGAAGTCTGAGAACAAACTAATGCGGTGATTAACAGAAATGTCTGAACCAAGACTAAAAATATAATAAAATGAAATCTAAATATTAAAAGAGGTAAAGAAATGAAAACAATAGATTCAAACAATGACTTGGATTCAGCGGCCCATGGCAAAATACTACCGTAAGAGGTTGCAATAATATCACCCGATTCATACCCTTTTAAAATTCAAACGAAATAAAGGCTGGTAAGTGATTTTATTTTTTCTCAGTTCAAACCAAACACAACATTCATCTCTATATTTTTTATCTCTATATTTCATTAATTATTATTAAATATCTATTTGTTGCATACATGAGGTTTTTCGACATGTTGAACATGTCGAGAATTCTCATGATTAGGAGTTTCGGAGACTCAAATATTACCACCTAATGGCAAACGTTGTTAACGTAGGGTGATCACACTAAGCCAGCCTTCGAAACAACAGTAGAAGACGGTCGAAAGCCCGTGGTGGTTTGTTCCATTCAAAAATCGAACATCAGTAATGAATTTTTAGAGTCATTAGTTGTTAGATAATTCTACAACATTCATATTACTCATAGTATATGGAATATACGTACGCGTACGACAAAAATGTGTGCGCACCACTCATAGTAATTCTTATCCGATTTGATTGAAATTTGGTAGAACGGTTAGCTCCTCGATGTAGATGAGTTAGTAAAATGTTGAGATCTGTACCTTCAGGGAAACCCTCTTAAAGTATCCAAAGAAAATTTCACTTGTCCTAGAAAAAGGGCTAAAAAAGAAAAGAAAAATCTTCGATTTTCATAAAATTTGGTATACGGGTTGGTCTTATGCTCCTACGCAAGCAAGTAAAATTTGAAGTCCGTAACTTCAGTGGGTCCCTCTTAAAGTACCGATTAATATTGAATAAGTAAGTAGTTCTAAAGCAGATAATAAAAAGCTCCAATAGTCGATATCATTTTAAAGTTTAAATAATAAATTCATTTTAATCGTAAAATTATGAATTTTTATGCAAAGATATGTTTTACACGAAAAGGCTGTTATAATATACTATGAGTTCTGGGCTACCCTAGGTTAGCACCCTTTTTTATACTCTCGCGATAGTGATTTTTTTTCGTTAAAATCTCAAAGATATTATATAATAGGGCTATTATTCTAAGGCCGCCATTCGCGATCACTTCATATAAATGGAGCAATATCACTCTAAAATATAACCGTGAGTGGGGAAATGATGTGGAGTGATAGAGTTAGTCTGCTATTTATCAGTCCGAATTCAATCGCTTCAAGCCATTCGTCTATCACTCCAAACGGTTCATCAATGGGGAAATTCCTGTAGACTTTTTCCAAGTCACTCGATCTTTAGTGTTGAAAACTTAGTACCAAATTTGTCTTATTTTAGCATCACCATTTCACCAGGTTACACTCAATACTGGTTTAAATTAAATCAAAGCAAACATACTAAATAATGAAAACTTCAAGTTTCATATCTCTCATAATGGATGACATATATTTATAGTGATCGTGAGCTTATTATTGCCTTTCATCCCAGAGGGTTGAGCATTCTTAGAATTATGTATTAGATATTATATTCAATGTTACATTGTTATAAAAAATGAATTTCATTATGTCCCGACAACACCTCAGTATGTTAAACTCCATTCTTTGTTCTCCCGCGTTCTGCATTATTATGATGATGATAAAAAAAACGGGGCTTATCCCAGGCATAAAAACGAAATTTCATAATGTCTTCGACGCCTCTTAATATGGTTTCCTTACGAATTTACGCCAAATTTCGTTTTATGGGAATAATTTGGAAATAATTCAATATGATCAAAAAAATACATCACAATATTTTCGATTTTCACAAATAAGTAGGTAGGGGAGAGGTGTGTCAATTGTTACAATTTTTGTTTACATCGTCGTAACTTTTTTATTAAAGATCATAATATATAATTATTTTTTACATTTATTAGATACATTCTTTGGCTATAACTATACATATTATAAATATTGAAAAACGCGTTGGTCTTTCTGATAATTGCACTTATGTGATGCAGGTCGGATTGTAACAATTGTCCCACTGGGTGGTACAATTGTTACAGTTCCCTGAGTCAATTGTTACAATTTCAACTCATTGTATTATTCAGACTAATGATGCAAAGTTTACAAATAAAAATTAAAGTGAGATGATAGCTCAAGTAATTGTGTATTTAATGGAATAGTAGAAAAATAAAATAATACAAAGTTTAAAAAAATACGAGAAAAATAATATCATAAAAAATATTACTAAATATAAAAAATAATTAACATAAAAAACTTTCAACACATTTGATAATATTTATTAATATTATTATTAAATTAAAGAAAAAGCATAAATCGAACATATATGATACATTTTTTATTCGAATAAGCAATGAAGACAAATAATAGTTGGATCATTATTTGCACAAGTACTATGAGCCCATTTGCGGCAATCGGTGCACTGTAACCAATCTTCTTTACTTTGATTGTAAGGTTTACAACACAAGGCAAATATCACCATCTTCAGACCAATTGCCAGAACAATCGCTCTCTTCAGATTTCTTCTGCTTCTTCTTTTTTTTGGAATGTAGTCTTGCCATTTTCGGATTTTTTTTTTACCTCCTTACTATGTCTCTCTTGCATGGGTATGTTACCTCTAGTTATTCTACGAACCCTTATGTAAACCATATTCGTGAATCTGTAACATTAAAATAAAATATGTAGATACATATTTCAATAAATCCTAGTACAAAAAATATATCGTATTAAAGGGGGTGCATGTAACAATTGACACCCTGACTTTTGTAACAATCGTACCACCACCCGTTTTTTTTTCACAAATACGGTTATATGAACTACTACTAAAATATTTATCAAAATACTTACATTAATGTGAAGCCTGATCCTTAATAAGCTTTTTAATACCACTCTCACTTTCCTGCGTTATTTATATTTAGAGTAATTTAAAAAATTTGACGCTCGCCGCAAAAATCAAATACATCCCAAAACCATATAAACTGCGATTGCCAAAATAACAGCAGGCCAACCTGACCGGCGGCTACGTCGGTAAAACAGTTAATCGTTTGGCAATTATCTAAGTATTTATGTTATACCATTTGAGGTCTAATAGGCGCTATATTTGCGATGTAACAATTGACACCCTGTAACAATTGACACACCTCTCCCCTACCTACCTAGTTTTAATAATATTACATATCGGAAAATTCTGTATCTAGGTATTTATCATTAAATTTTCACCCAATACGGACATATAGGGACACGATTGTGTATTTTTTTTTCGATATTATAATATTAGGTAATCATAAATCACTCGAGATCGGGTGCATTGCCGAAAAAAAAAATAATATTAGGTAAGTTTGTACACAGCCCATCATACCGTGTTTTTAAGGTGTAGGAAGAAAGAACGGACCGCCACTTTTTCTGCAGACCAACATGCACAATAATTCTTTCGTTTCTTCCACCGACATTATATTTCAATAACAACCTGTCCTATTTCTTTTACTTCTGACTTGGTTTTCCTTGAGGACGAAAGTGACGTATTCGATCCACGTCATTTGCCTTCGTACACCTTTACATTCATCCTTAAAAAATCTTTTTGCAATGCAACGTGCGTCCATTCTTTCGCACATTCGAAGTGGTTGGTAGACTAGCGGTTTCGATGCCGGCTTTAGAACTGTTTTCATTACCTACTATATAAATTAAAGTCGGGTTAGTGCGAACTCTACTTATAACTCGAGATTGGCTGAACAGATTTTTCTAATGTTTGATTTATTGTATTCTTCTCCGCTCCGGATAACAGAATAACTAATAAAAAGTTTAAAAAAATGGATAACAAATGATGTAAAATACAATATTATTTAAGTTTGTATGGAAAGGTTACTGGGACGCGCCCACGACATCGCGGGTAGTTCCCTCTCATTCTCGCATACGCTCTTACAGTAGCCCATCCCACTTACTCCACCGCACCGTTTCGATAGTTTTAGAAAATTTTCATACAAAGTCAACAATATTATCGGGCACATTCGTGTTGGTAATAGGCGAGGTAGGGTGTGTGCGCGAGCGCATTTTTCTCAAGTTGTTCTCGGCAGAACTTTGAATACGAATGAAATAGGGATGTTTCAGAAATAGTTTAATGTTATTATTTTATTAGTTTAATTCAATCGAATTAATTTTGTATTGTTTAACGGGGGCGCAGTGCACATCATGTACATATTAACGGGCCACTTCGGGCTAGAACCACAGGAAAACGTTTGTCGGAAAAGCTAGTATTATAGAAGCCGTAATATTGTAAACCTCCAAGGTTACCTTATAAGATAGACAGACCATTCAATCCAACAAAACAAAAGACGTAATTTTATTGTAAAGCTATCCCCATTAACTAGTGGGTGTTTTCAATGTTATGATGTTTTCAAAGTTTTAAGATATTCTATTTACCGTTTGGCAATGAATTTATACTATAGGTATCCTAAAAATATTAGTTAAGTTATAATATAAAAGGACTGCACAGATTCGTTTTCAAAAAAAAACGTAACAATTTTGATCAACATTTTTCAATGACTTAACGGGTTCCGCTCATTTGTTGCACTGTTTTCGTTCAAAGGTATATTTGTATTTAAATATTTTTGATGTATTTTTGTTGTTCTATATATATATGAATATGTATTTGTTTATTAAGTTAGATGGTAAAAAAATGGATTATATTATTGCATTTTTTTTGCTCTGCTTTGTTTAATTGGTTATTATTTTTGATTAGAAGTATCTACCCACTGTTTTTTTAAATATTGTAATAGGAAAGATATCCATGACATTGTCTTTTGTCTATTTGCATGGACCACTTTACTATTTTTAATAACAACACTTACCTACTTACTTTTCTGTTTTGCTTTCTCGTATTTTAATCGTTATAGGTACTTAATTATATTTATTTGCATACTTTTAAGAATAACTATCAAGCTATGATGAGAGACTAAGAAATACATTATACATTTCTACAAAAATCTTAACCCAGGATTCATTGAAGTTTTTGTTTTGCCAGCGTTTTCCGCCAACAACTACTCGAACAATGTTCCCGTTTTAGAATTGCATTGTTGTTTCAGCTGTTAAGATACAAGCTGTTTTGTTTGTGATTGCTGAACAAAGAAAAGGTCATTTCATACCTGCCAGCATTTTTATAAGACTGAAAAAAACATTTTAACAAAGCTTATGCAATGAATGGAAAGATTCATACCTACTAAAAATGCTCAAGAATTATTAAAATATCCTACGAAATCTAGGTAGGTACCTACATCTAATGACAAACATAACTTTCATTAACACGTGCATGCATGATACATATATTAAAAACATATGTAATATCCTTTTGCATCCTTCCACTCTTCCTTCTTCTTTTTCTGTCTCTTCTTCTCTCTCTTGACTTCTATTCTATACTCTACACGTGTGGGTATCTATGTATTTAATGCCTTATACTTTATTATTATGAAAACACTGTAATTGGCCTTATTTCTTTTATAATTTAAATTTATTGTCCTGTTATATGTATTTTCTGTTGTGTTTTTTTATGAAATAAATAAATAAACACTGAAAAACCTTAATAAATCTCCACGAAAGTTGTAAAAACCAACAATATTATGTCGTTATTCCTCAAAAAGTGGGAATAGACAGAAAGACTGGCTACCAAAAGGACGATTGGAGAATGTTTGGTGGTGCAAGTCAAGCCCGTAGTGGTTTATTCCATTTAAAAATCGAACATTAGTAATGAATTGTTAGAGTTATTAGTTGTTTTTTTTTTCTTTAAGAATAAGAATCGACTGATGTACGAGATCTTGCCGTTTAGTAAGAATATTCGTTCTCAAATAAGTGTTGCGAGGTCTTTGGGATACCGAAAGACCTATTTTATGTTGAAATAGCCTTTAAATAAGCCTTTTTTTGTAGTTTTTCTAAGGTGATTTTTTTCACGGCAATCGACATTTTTTCCAAACCTACTTAATTAATTTTTATGTAATACAATATTTTTTCTCCCCGGATATTTCTTGGTGTAAGTACAGATCCACATTTTTCGGAAAATGTTTCTAATCATCAAACTATGAACATTTTCTACTTGACTTCTTTTTTTTATTATTTAACTTATATTAGGTCTGAGTTATGTCTTCTCTCGAATATTATTATTCTTTAATGTGGATATCGACTATCCCTCCCTTTTTGGTGGACTGCATATATTTGGTCTGTCTCTTGGTGTATATTCGGCTACTATTTTTTATAAGTCTCTCTCAGGATCTACTCCTACAACGTATAGTCTCTCCAGCAACGCCCTTTGATCTATCCCATCGCACGATGTCCTGGACATTGCAGCTCTCCTCATATCGGAATTCTTAACCTTATCCTGGAGTGCTGTTCCTACACTGATATAGATAATCTTCATCTCTGTCGACCGTAGGTGCACGACTGTGCGTTTTCTTTGCCTTATTCGTGTGTATATTTTATTTCTCTACACACTAGTTTCAAGCATCCAACTACGGTGGCAGTTTAATTTGTCTGACATTTTTTTTTCTTCTGTAGGTGTAAAAAAATATTGTATTATCACGTCTGCAACACCTTCCCCTACTCTAGCTCGCATGATGTAAACATGGTATAAAAGTCATTTTACCTAAGTATTTAACATAATATTAAGTGCTGTATTATGCCAACACCAAATAAAACATAAAACTTAATTTGAAATATTATAACTTCGTCCGCCGGCCTTCTTTGAGAGACGGGGGAACAAAGTGGAAGATAGAAAAGAGATACGAAGAAAAGCTTTGTTTCTACGACAAGAAGCTAATTAATCATCCCTTGGAGGCATCAAATTAATGTCGATTTTGTTAATAATATTCTAGTTATTATTATCACTAAAACCCGCTAAAATTTATGTTTCGGTTGTCTTGAAATACGTTTATTGAAGGGAAATTATTCTGAAGCTTTCGTTTTTGGGCGTTTTAGAAAATTGAAAATTTTCGAAAAATTTAATCATTAAATTTCAAAATTCGAAGCACTTACTTACAGTTTTGTGGGTAGTGATAAAAGGTATAACCGAAAATTTTGTATGGAAATTAGAAAATATTTTATTGTTGTAATAAATTTAATAATATTAGATATAAAACCCGCCGTATTTTGCAGTAAAGTAGACCTTTATTATGATTTCATACGTATTTTCGTTCGTATCAACTCCATTTGGTTTAAAGTTCATGTTTTTGTCCTTCAATAAGCTTTTTATCGTTAGACAGCAAATTTATTTCTTGCTTTTGGAGACCCTAGTTTAACCATAACCTATAAAATGAAATAACAAAGTTCAAAAAACTAAAAAGTTTTTTTCCTAATTTATTTAATTATCCTATGGGACAAACAGTACATAATTTAACCCATATCTTCCCAGACATAGAAATAGCCGTTAGATTTTCATGAAAATCATACCAGGGACTATTTACGGTATATTATTATCCCAGTGTTCCAAAAATGGAATGTTTTGGAAAATGGACATGAAAATACCTAGAATATCTTTATTTTTATTATGTTTTATAATGACAAAGGAGACTGCAATAGAACTGATGACATATTATTTGAAAGTTAATCAAAACAAACAAAAAAAATACGGACGTTTTACAACGAGCAATGTTTTCCACAAAATCTGCTATAAAGAATGCTTCATAACAGAAAAAAGCAGACGCGAATATCGTGCAACAATATCTCTAACTATAGTCTATTGATCGAAGATTTTTAGCATAACGAATAAACGAGTTGCGCATTTCCAAAAAAATATGTAATAAAAATTATTAACTATACCGTTTCAATAATGGAACACTGGGAAGATATGGGTTAAATAATTCAAGATAGGTAATAGTCATTATGTAAAATATTTAAAAATTTGGATGAGTTGCGCAAGCAACAGGCTTACTCGTTAGATATTCAAAGATTATTCAATTAACAAAAATAGTATACATCTTTTACATTTTGAATTGTATACTTAGTATAACAATTTCTACTGCAATATAGGTAAACAATTTATTTGTTGTTGTACAAATTAAATAGCCTGAATTGTTTCGCAGGCACAGGCCCTGCATTGTCACAGGTGACTGAGAAACCTGTGACCATGCAGGACCTGTGCCTGCGAAACTAGTCAGGTTAACAAATTTGTGGAACAACAAATAAATTGTTTTACTTAGATTGCTGTATTTAAATAATTCCACCAAGAATGCACGTTCAATTCGTTAATTCTACTTAATCGTTAACTGTTTTTATTTTTGATAGCGTGTCATATTTTGCTTTTACATGAAACAAGATAGAAAAACGGTTCAAATATACTGAAGTTGAAGTGGTTGGTGACCCAGCGGTTACAACGGCGGCTTTCGTACTGAGGACGTCGTGGTTCGATCCCAGGTGCCGACCGTCTTCCTCTTTCACGACACAAGCTGTAAGTAGCTTACTGTGAAAGAGTCAAGGAGTGTATTTGTGTTCACTTTGAGTGAGCACAGATTCATTTTTTTATAAAAAAAAAAAAAAAATAAAAAAAATATAGACAGCCATACAAACATACGTCATAAAAATAGATTAACCTATTAAAAAATATAAAAAAATACAATATTATTCAGTCTATCTACCTATTTTTTGAGATTTTATTATATGAACTTTTTATAATGTTCATATCAATTCAACCTGTTTAATAAAAAATAAAAGCAATCTTTTTTTATGAATATAAAAAAATTGGTTACATAAATTCATACACACTTTAAAATATTATTTCGTTATCAATAAAACTCAATTTGAACCCTAACAAATTCCTTGAAGAGAAAATATTATTATGTGAGGAATTTTGTAGAAAATAATAATAATATTATAAACTTATCTTCCAAGAAATAATTTATGCAATTGTGGAATAATAAATTCAAAGTAGGAAAGGTAATGGATAAGAAATTATTGGAATTTATAGCAAGATTTGATTAAAAGAACACAGATTCAATGATGAAGGAATATTTCAAAATAAACGAGGAAGTATGAAGTACAAAATTTCATTTCATAATTTTATTAAATATCGATTAAGTAAATGAGCCTAAAGAAAGAAGCGGATCTCCCCTAAAATTTACTTCCTTTTGTATTCTAAAATGATTTTTTTTAAATCAAATCAATTTCTTTTGAAAATCAGCTGCCATGATATCAATTTATTGTGTGTTTTTTCTTTGAAACATCAGCTTATAATGTCTTTAATATAGTATTTGCCTCCCACATTAATGGTATCGCAGGTGAAGCGATGAGAACCTTGGGTTTCGTCTTGCGTACGGTTCGCGATTTCCAGAGCATCCACGCCATCCTCTTGCTCTACATATCCCTCGTCCGCAGTAAATTAGAGTACGCATCGCCTATGGTCCCCAGAATACAAAAATCATATCGAACGCATACAGAACAAATTCCTTAGATGTATTAACTACAAGTTGGGTATACCCAGTAAAGATATACTTAAATTACGACAACGTACGGGAATTGTTACATATAAACAGCCTATCTGAGAGACGTGTACTGACTGACCTAATTTTGCTTTTACAGAAGTACAGTTGTCCCGCGTCTTCACCGATTAGGTAACGAGTATGCTGGTCGTATTGACTTCTTTGACACCAGCATCGGCCGCCTTAGGAAGATCACCAAAGAATCCTTCTGATAGTCCATCCTTTGCATGCATGTACTCACCGGAGTCTGCATCTTCAGCCCTTCAGCCCTTCCTGCTTCTCTATGTCTCTTATTTGTGGACGGATCAATGGGATGTTTTTTTTTCCATTTTGTGCAACTAGAGGCGCCCTAGCTAATCCGGTCTATTGTCAAATTCAGTGCTGCCAAAGGGGGCGATTTACTTCTATTTGGGCTATTTGGAACGAGAATATGCAATGAAAAAATCTAAAAGGCGACAGGTAGCCACTTGGATACCTACTTAAAAAAAATCTCAAGAGAGCCTCTTCATACGACAACGAATAAATCATTCATAGTGTGTTTCTAAGGTTTAAGTATTTACGTAGTGAAAATTCTTGTCTACTGAATTAGACACATTTTTCACAACAAATTAATCATTCAAAATCGTTCAGATAGGGAAATCTGTGAATCATCCAGCGTTCGCTTCCAGTTTTTACTCACCGACATTGGCTTCGAGTACCTTCAAGGTGGTACAAACTCTTGATTCAAAATACGGAAAAACTATATCGCTGGCTACTAAGAAAATAGTGGACGATTAATAATTATTACCTAAGATCCTCCTCCACGATACTAATATAAGAGTATTACAACTTAATACCTCAAGCACAAGCTTACCGTGTGTGTACCTATTTCTCAAGTAGGTAGTGTAATTTATTGCTTTAAGCTTCTTTCATTCAGTTTTCATAATAATCCGTCTTTTCAAGACAACCTCATACTCGCAGTAAATCAGTGCATGCATGATGGTGATATTCAAGTGGTGTTTATAATTTTACGAGATATGATGTGTAGGTTACTCCTTATAAACTTGTTTCAAAGAAATACTAGGTAGCTAGGCATAACAATATTGCGATAAACATCAGCAAAAAACGTCAAATAGTATTAAGAAAACTCTTTATTAATTGATTTTTAAATAAACAAAAATGTATTTCATAAGAATTTGATAATTTATAAATCAACAATTCACTCCTTTGAATCGGATGTGGTTATCAAGTTTAAAGGTGCCTACTCAAGTACAAAAGTCTGATTGATTTTCTTCGCTATCAAAAGATGTCCACACCTAAACGGCTTAAAGCTTTTCTTTTTGTTGATGGGAGATTTGCCTGAACGCGTTTAAAATACTAAATATAATACGAGTAAATTGCAACGATGTCATTGCTCCTGTCAAGTCTAGACCAGATATTAATTATTATAGCTCTAATCGACAGCGATCATTCAAGCAAAATAATAAGCAATTATCACAGCCTGCTGATCTGAGTTTAACGCACTTATTTGTACTCGTATAGGGTAGAATACAAGTGCATGTTTTCATCTCCTTGCAAACTGCTACATATACTTGATTTTTAGATATTCTCAACAGTATTATTTATAAAAATTCGTTAATCGAACGATTACGTATGACTCTCTGATCAGTTTTTACTTTATTTATAAAAAAATATTTGATTCGCGTCTGTTAGGTACGAAGATGACATTTCGTACAAAATTTTGTAAACAAACACAATAATAGCCACATAAACATAAAAAATATGACACTTAATTGTTTATATAATATTCGATATTTTTTTAGCAGCTCATCCATCTGGATGATATATTTTTCTTTACAAATTTTAAGAAAAAAAAAAAAATGCTAAATCGGAAAAGTTAATAATGCGGTTTTATCAATAGGTATCGTATTCAAGGCGTTTGGTTAGGAAAGCGGAACAGGTGCTGGCTTAAAATGAGGTAGAGTGGACGACATCGTGGCTGGCGCTAGTTTTATCAGAAATGATGGACGTAAGAACGCTGAAGGAGAAGTAAAAAATCATAATTTTTATTGTTGTTTTCTAAGATAAAGACGAAATTAAAGGATTTTTATTAAAGATGTATATGTAGAGCAAATTAAAAAAAAAACTATTAATACCTACGCTAGAATTTTCCACACATCATTTTCACTTGTTTTTAGCTTTGTTCAGAATTGGGCAATACGCAGGGGCCCATGGCGGCGGCCAATAGGTTTGTTCTCCTCCTTTTGCTCGTGTAACTTATTTTGTTTTATTTTTATTTGAAAGTTACAGCTTTTTATATCTATAAGTAAGTATACTTCACTTTTAAAAAGAGTAAAATCTAACAACATTAAATATTCTATGAAAATATTTCACATTATTTCCTTACAAAGTGCACTTTGACCATTATAAGAATGTTATTTAACGACACTATAGAAATTTCATTATTATCATTTTACTACAGCAAATGGCGCACGCTTGTCTGATATCCGTCTAAGAGCACAATAAAAATTTGGCGAATTTTATAAAATACCGTTTCTTGAAAGTCTGTTAGAAAAGCATTTGTTAGATCATAAATTTACTTTATTTTACTTAGTGATTTTTTATTTGGTTTAAACTTTTCACAGCTATAACATATTTGAAATTAACTTATCGAAATATTGTTTTATATTAGGTATTTCACAGCATGAATTTATGAATCCTACCAATCTCTCTTTGTGGGTTGCCTGGCACAGGTGTCAACAATTGTGGATTCTGACCTCGAAGAAGCGTTACTACTTAAATAAACTCGTGTTGAGTTTGAAAATGTAAGATGAGAATAATTGTTTACTTGACATACTTTATTAGACAGAAAGGAATTTCAAAACATTGGATTTCTTAAAGATTTACTGGGAACTATCAACTTAATTACAATGAGTTCAATGATCAAATTTTTATGTTTCTACTATAGGTAAGTGTCTAGCTGTTATCATCTAGAATTAATTTATGTTCCTTTAACAATATCGTTAAAGTTCAAGTATGTTCATCCTTAACAATTTTACTTTTAATAGCGAGAGGATTAAAATGCATACCTATCTTACAAGACATTATCACATGCTTTTATCCTCCCAATCGTCAACTCTGAAACTATTAAAGAAGTGCTAGACGATTTTAAGCGTGTATGATTTTATGAGATTGTCTTTTATTGATTCAATAATAAGGTACATTTACGATACGATTTTTAAAATAATTTATTTCACCTAGTTACTTTAAAGCAGCTATCGTGTTTATCTCGTAAAAATCGATTGCAATAATAATTAATTATTTATAAACATTAACAGTATCAGTTTTATAGAAGTTAACATTTTTAATTAATCCCCATTTCACATAACTACATCGAAACCACTTACTGACTTACTTCGGTGTGGATTCTGTTATTTCTAACAAATGTATGAGGTTGAATTTATAATAATTGACATGCATGACTGAGTCGCACATATACTGCCGTTCGTACTTTAAATAGGCAGTCATAGGTATAATTATTAGAGTAGGCCCATAGGGGTACTCGATGAAATCGATAATAATATCATCGATTAAGCACATTATTATTATGTCGAATCGTCAAAAGAGAATTTATATTGTATATAATAGTTGAGTTAATATTAACTAGCCTGAAGAAGAAGAAGATGTTCAGTCTTCGAAAACCGATCTTTTTGTGAAAGTTGTTGTCAAAGGTGTTTTTGTGTTCAATTGGGTGATTCCACATTCATTTGCATAAGATGTTTTATCCCACGTCTGGGAGACCTGATAGCGCACAAGAAAAATAATCTCATTGCTGGACATTTTAAAATCACATATGAATTTTACTTACCTACTTCACTTTTTTCTATAAGTAAGTATATTAAGGCCGTTATAAAATGAGTACCCACATACCTACAATTTTACAAATAATTAAAAGTCGGTTTTTATATTAAATTTTATACATTTATTTAAGCTAAATTCACCAAAAGAACAAAAAATGTCGTTATCAATAAATCACAGAAAGTCGAACGACTTTTCTCATTTCCGAAACCCACAAAGATCAAAACGTTAATAGATTTTAAAATAGAAAGTTGATCCAATGACAACTGTTGATCTTTCTTGAAATAATACACAATGAATAAAAAAGGGTGAAATTGAAATTCTGTTTACAAAAGAAAGGGGTCGGAGAGTTTCTATTGAATGAAGAAGGTTGATAATTTTATAATTTTCATCCATTGGATGGGCGGAGTATGGCAAATAAAATATGAATCATTATTTTATACCTAACTGTCTACTCATTAAACTTATTAAACTTTTAAATGAAGAAATGTTTCAACAAATATCTATACTTTATTATTTGAGAGACTGTAATGAAATTCTTTGTTTTTGTGATAAATGTATAAGTATTTATTAACTTGACTTATCTTCTTACGCCAGCTCAACGATACATACTTAAAAAAACACCATTGGTCAGATAAGTCAAACTGAATTTTATACAACTTTTAGTCCAATGATGGTTTACTTTTTAAAGGTATGTTTTTAATTTCAATGATTCCGGTTCTATTTCAGAACGCATTGAAATGTTCGTTCAGCACTATTCTAAATTGAACTTTTTTCCTGTATGTACCCCATGAAGTCTCCTGGATGTTGGCAACCACTTCTGCGATGGCTTCTCGGTGCCAAGCACCAGCCGAAACAACAACCCCATCGGCCAGGACCTCTTCGACCATCCCCCTTTCCCATCAGCAAGAGGTGAAAGATTTCAAATTAATCCCCACGCACAATGTGTCTCAGATAGGATATTTTTCAGATTTTAATGGTTTGTAATAACTCTCTGCTGCTATTGCTCCTTCTCAGGACTGCAGTGTTGATGATTAAGTAATATGTCTACGGTATTCGAAGAATCTGTCTGTGTAACCACATCTCAAACGCTTCCAACCGATTCATTGTGTGGACTTTGAGTGTTCAGATTTCTGATCCATACAACAGTACCTATCATACGTAAATTGAACTTAAAATCGTTAATGTTTTATGTAATGAGTGTTGTCGACGAAGATCGACAGAGTTCCCGGCCCTGTCACATCGCTCCGGACGAATACACTGTTAATATCGTTGTTCCTTGTGTCCGTCAGTTTATAGTTTGTTAAGAGTCTCGTTTGCCCAATTTGTATTCCATGTATAATATTAAACAAGTGTGTGTACATATATAAAAGAACTTTTATTTTAACAACAAGAAGAACCTGAAGCCCCAGCATTACATACTCAATGTAATGAAACCAAATTATGAGCTATCGGGTTGATTTATCTTCTTTATTAAAAAATATGACGTCTGATGATAGTTAGTTCTTCAAGCATTTTTATCTTGGGTCAATTAAAGGGATAAATCCTTTCCAGCTTTCTGAAAATTCACATTGTATATACTTCGAAATGTAGGTACCTACACGTTCAATAAGTCCTATATGACTAATAGTTTATTTTAGGCAGAATGTAAGAATCTACTCGTACAATAATTATTCAGAATAATTCAAAAGAAAACAAGATTTCTACCAGAGATTCAGTACCTATATAGGTGGAAAAACGTAACAGGTGATTCCTTCCAATCTAAGTACGGAAGCCAAACCTGAGCTAGAAAGAAAATCTAAGCATTTTCGAACCGACCTGAAATTTAATCATAAATTACCCGTTTGAAAATCTCCACCTAGATTACAAAGATTTGTACTGGCTCAGATTGTATATTTTATTGAATTTCAGCGTGCTCTGCTTTTCTTCTTGTAAAATCTAATGGAATATTATGGATATTAACGATTTCGACGACTTCTTAAATATAATAATTTAATGCTTCCCTAAGGATTTTGCAATCGTAGACATACACTTTTATGTGTTTAACTGAAGGAAAAAAGACGTAAGAACAACTGAACAGGGACGTTTTCCAAGAAGCTTACAAAGTAAGCTTAACATTTAACCTTCTTAAATATTAATAATTCGGTTCAAAATTATTCCCTATGCGTCCATTTTCTTTTACGTGATAATTTATTTTTACAGCCATGTTATATTTAATTATTTTACCTATATAAATTTGTTTTTGTTTTAGTCCTATGCGGAAGAGATTTTCATGACTGGATATTTCAATTAAGCATATAATTATGAAAGATGTTTTTTTTTTATTTATGTACGTCCCCATTAACATCGCTCTATGTTACAGTAAGCTCAAAAATAGAGTATTAAAGACAAAGATAATGCGCACCTATTAATTCACATGATGTCCCCTGATACGAGTGACATGCACACACGATGACACTTTGGTAGCAAACAAAATCATAATGGAATTCGGATGTTCGAAAGTTGAGGTTACAGGGTTTGATGGTGTTGCGGATAGGAAAGTATGTAAGTAACATCAGCGAAAAAGACAAAAGTATATCTTATCCATTCTCTATTCTTCTGGTTATTTTGAGGCTTTATGGTTTTCGGAATACATATAACATATTTTTAGAAGATACTGATAAAGTCATAGTTTTAAAACCCATGATATTTTTTAACCTAACCGAATCGATGGAAGGTAAGAAATTTATGGTATAACCGAAATGCACCTATATAAATATCGTCACTATAGAATACTGCCTATTTCAAATGTCTCCGCAGCCCATACGAAATTCGTGTATGTTTCTCCCTGGTGTAAGTGAGTAGGTAATATTTTAATAGGGGCCTACTGATGCAATTATAGCTAACTAGTTGATTGACAATGAGACTTACAGATGTTTTAAGGGCTATGTAAAGTTGGTAGGTACGTATTTTCACAATTTTCACTATTTAACAATTAGCAAAAAATAAGATTTGATCTGCTGTGTGATAGGGATGGCCTCATCAGGACTCCCTCACACTGCATTACACGATCATCCCAATTTCAAACGACTCACAGTCAAACTATCAAAGGGGTGCTAGCCCCACCTCTTAAATAAGGTTTAATAATAATTTTCAAAATATGACGTGTGTAATTATCATTTTAATAAAATTATAACGTGTGTTTTGTTATTATTAAATTATATAAGACCAAAGAGGAACTACAATTCGTCGGTGTATGTATATCCATAATGGGTCACTCGAAAACAATAGGTAATAGTGAAATAAAAATATTTACATACCTACTCTAAATCTAAACTGTTTCATTATTATAAGGACTTTAAGTAACTTCGTTTAGTAGAGTTAAATTTGACAAAAAGTTGCGATAAACATCAAACTATATTTTATGTCTGTTCAATAAATTATTATTATTGTTGCAAGTTTTTCCTTAAAATAAAAAAGAAAAAGTCCTTGAAAATCATTTATTCAAATCACAAAGATTCGATGTGAATGCTAAATCGATGAAAAGTTTAGATTAAATTGCAAGGCGTAAAGTACTCGAGTTAAGTAAGATCAGAAAAAATGAAGCAGAATATTTGGGATTATTTTTAGACAATTTTCTTCGCGTATTAAGTATTTTTTATTGTGATTTATAAATAATTTTGTATTAACATATATGGTTTTATTTTTACCTGATTTCTCTTGCTTCTAACCAGTGCCCGTAGACAAATTCAAATTGGCGTTCGACTACAAACGAAGATTTCGCCAAAGTATATTGCGAAAAAATTTAATGTCCACTGGAACATAATACCTATTATAAAAAATTTATTATTTAAACCAAACAAAGACACTTATATAAAATATAAAAAGCGGACAATTAATTTTCTTCCTGTTTACATTGTCGAAGAATTCGTTTGTAGTCGATCGCCAATTTGAATTTGTCTATGCCTACAGGCCTTCCTTGAGGATGGAATCGATGTGTTCGATCCACGGAATTCTCGGTCGGCCACGCCTGCTTAAGCCTTTACTTTCAGTTTACTTATGTTTTTGGTGGTGACTTTGTGTAATCGCATCTAACCGTTGGTTAATTTTATTTGTTTTTAATATTCTTCCTGTGAAAAGCTGATGACATTTTTTGTCTATCGAGGTGCGTGTTTTACACATGCAGTTCGTGACAAATCTTAGGTCATCCCTCAGTCATGTTATGCGGCGCTCCCCGCTTTCATCGGATTCCACGATGTGTGTCGGCCATTTTGTGAGATGGTCCTGACGAGACACATGCGCACAATGTCGAAACACTACACCTTTTTGACGAATCCAACGCATATTCTGGTGATGGGCACAGTCTCGTCCCATATGCAAGTGCAGTAGCATAGTCTCTGCCTAACTGATCACAGTGAAATGGAGTAAAACTTACATCTTAATTAAATAAAACTCTGTTGATTTCACTAATGAATTTTAATTGGCAAAGGCCTTTCGGTAATACGACCATCTTCAGTGCCATAAATACTTATACTTTAAGTTTTTTGCCAATTAAAATTTTATAAGTGAAATAAACAGAGTTTTATTTAAAAACAAATAACTTTACTTTAAGCATTAAATTCTCTTTGTCATTCGGTTTGCATCCAATCTTTCCACAATACGTGCCATCTAAACTTATTATATTTTATCTTTGTCACAACACTTACTTCCGTAATAAATTACTTCCTATCATACTAAATTCAGTAGGTACCTACAGTATTCCTTTCCATATCACAAAGAGTCTTTCCACATATTATTCTTCGTAGAGCTCTGAGCTCTTTTGCATTTTAACTACATTCTTCTTTTTCGTCCAAGTCCACGTTTCACATCCACATTTTTACTAACTAGTCATTCCTCTAAGATTAAGCTTCCTTTTAGACAAATATTCGATATAAATTTTGATAAGCTCCCAAAAATTTTACTTTTTTATATAACCCGGAAAACGTCGATTCAATATTTTCACTCATATTTTGATAGATATAATTGAATTGTTTGTATATATTTGTCCATTATGAACTGGTAGATAATCCAAATCGCATTTTGAGGCCCTTTAAGTGTCTTTGTTTGGTTCAAATTGTTTATATTTTCCAGCGGACAGTTTATTTCGCACTCTACATTGACGAAAAATTCGTTCGAAAAAATCAAATGGTCTACGGGGAATATATTATTTTAATCGTTAAACGGAAAAAAAATCTTATTTATTTCATAATTAATCATTTTTTATTTTTATAGATATTTTCAATTTTCAGCCGACGGCCGAGGACGGTGTAATAGCATTCACTCATTCGGCACTTGATGTCGATATAGATATTATTATGCAAGTAAACCGTATGAAACATCCAAAAAAAATGTATATACCTAACTAGATAAAGATCAACATGAAACAAAAACAAACAAAAAATGGTGTTTTCAATCCATCTTTGACGCCATTAACGTGTATTTCGTTAAGATTGTTGAATTTCAAAGTACCGCACGAAACCACTGACTTTCAGACTAATTGTATTTCTGAAGAATTCGTATGTTCATAGTGTTTAGCTTCAGTTATGTGTTTTGATAGTATCAAAAGAGAACTCGTAGCTCTAGCTGATATCGAGTTAGTTAAGTTGAGGGGGAGAACGGGCGTGTGTTGAGGGGGTTGGAGATTGTTTCCATAGCAACGTTAAGACGCCCTTGACGCCCGGACGTCATCTCTTTGCAGGATCATAATTTCACAATACCTACCGAAATAATCAGATTTCATTAGAATTGAAGGAAACATGATTTTCTATATTTCCTTTAGTTGTTTTTTTTTTGCAGCAAACAATAAGTTGTATTGAATTTACTTCACAATGATACGATCTATGTTACTCGTACAAGAGGGGGTGTGGCATTGCGAAATTTCGCAAATTGCCTTGGTGGCGTGGTACACTGTGCACTTTCGGTTGTTTTTCCGCTTAGGCTGTTTTAGGAAGTTTTTCTCTTAAACTTTATTTTAATTGTTAAGTCTCGAATTTGATTCCTTATCGATTCGTAATTTTTTTTGTGTTAGTATTTCGTGCGAGATTCATACCCGGAGTTGGTATGCTGTAGACCAAAAAAATCACTTCTGCTGCAATAGGTATTTATATATGCATACCTACTTCCTATTAACAAAAATTTTATAAGTTTTAAAACCAGAAGTTTTAACTTAAAAATGAAGTTCGAACCAAACATCTTAAGGGGAATTATAACGCTAAAAAAAATATTATGTAAATGAGACAAATTCTAATTAGTATTAAGAGCAGTCTTCATATTTTCCGCAACTTAGGTGGGTATGTATCTACAAGTAACTATGGTATTTTTTGAGAAATTTTGAGAGACGTTCCAGAAAAAAGTGAAGTACCCACCTACTCAAAATGCATGCTCATCTAGAGCTACTCTGATTAATTTATTGATAAGTTCATTCTACAATAAAACATAATAACTATTTGAGCAAACCACCCTTAAATCTCACATATTATATTTGACTATTTCTTAGCTTAAACTTTTTCGTGAATACAACCAACAATTTGAGGTGGTTGGTAGACCAGCGGTTACGACGCCGGCTTTCGCACTGTTTCGTGCGGAGGTCGTGGGTTCGAATCCCGGCCGTGTCGACCATTTCCGCTTTCACGACACAAGCATTTGCTTAGTGTGAAAGATGTCAAAAAGTGTATTTGTGTTCACTTCGAGTGAGCACAGATTCATTAAAAAAAAAAACAAAACCCTGAAGCTTATTTGTCGTTCTCAATAGCCGGTAAATAATGGCGGCCATATGAATTAAAAATAATACGTAGAGATAATAATATTATTTCGGTATAGTTATGGTGAGGGGTGTATAAAAATATAGACGATATTTTGTTGTTGTCAGCATTGTAAGCTGAAGCTATTCGCCGAATTGAATTTTGACATGTACTAAATTAAACTGGGTCAACATATCCCATACTGACTTGTAACATAATATTACATAGTAGGTATTATTTAACATCGTAAAAATATTTTTGGCACGAGATGAACCCTTACCAATAGTAAAAAAACAGCTTTTGCCTTTTCAAAATAATGTTCAGAAAAGTGTATGGAGTACCTAATATAAATATTTACTGGAGTGTATTTTTTATACCTACATATAATGTGCTGTGTATGCTTTATACATACTAAGCAACAATTTGTTTAATGGTTTTTTTATGGTTTCTGCAACGTGTTAATGAATTGTCGTAAATATTTGGCGACTTTCAAACAGATTTTTTGCCTTGTACCTATCCGTGAATTCCGTTTCAAACAGGTAACGTCACCCAATTCGAACAGCGTCGACAACATTTTGCCTAAGCCCCTAAAGTTAGGGTCTCGTTTGTGCATTTTTAAATCTGCCCTACTAGTTTTTATTCTAGTATTTTGAGTTTTTAACAATAAATTTCTATACATAGGTACCTAATTCAGTTTTGAAAGTGATTGTATTTTGAAACAAACAATCAGATGTATGCTATTTTTATTCAAAGGTGAGTGGGTAATTTTTACACATAATAAAATTGAGCAAATTTAGTTGATTTTGTCAGTTTACATTCAAAATTATTCTTCTCTTAACGTAAGAAAAATATATTTTAAGATCAGAGATGCCATTCACATTTAAAAAATCTCTTGGGTGCAAATAGGTAGGTGAAATATCCAAATACACTAGTTCATAATAATATTACTTATTCCCTCAAACACACATTCACTCCCTCATACAAAACACCGTGTCATGGGAAATTCGAGAATGTTTGAATAGATGAATGGGATTGTTATAGCTACCTATCATCGAATTGTTTTATTTGGTATAAATTTTCCTACTGGCGCATACAAAACAGTAACATACGAGAAATAACATGTTGTAGAAAGATGGAATTTGGTGTAAAATAAATTAAACAATAGTTTTGTGACTACAGCATAATTCAAACGCTGACAATACACCAAATATTATTTGTATTTCAGTGCATTGAGAAGCCAGCATGACTGGATTACAAGCGAATTAATTACGATATGGCAAGCTTTCAACTGTAAAGCTTGTGTTTACAGCCTCTTGTAGGGTAGCTCAGTACAAGATGAGTGCGCAGTGTACAAGAGTACGCACTACATATCTCCGGATCAGTAAGGTTTGCTGCTAAGTGCAGTGTGTATTTTATTCTAGAAGTAGAGCGTTCGTCGGTGGCCATTTTTTGCGAGTTTTAATTCATTATTACAGACTCCAGGTAAGAATATCGTTTTTTCATCCATTTGTTAAAAATTTTAAGCCTTTTTTGAGACCGTGTCAAATAAAATCTATTTATATCAAAACACATTTATTTCATTATTTCGATTTATTTGTCATCTACAATTTATTGTACACTCGCATGCTGAATGACGCCGTCATGACATGTTGGCGGGAATTTTATAATATATAAGCTTTCCCGACAGACGTTGTACTGTGTTCTGAACTATGAATATTGAATTCGAATTTGTATGGTGATGAATTCAATATCATTTGACCAAGGTCATTTCGAACGATGCGTCTATTTTAAACCATTTTTATTCCATCCGCATTCTGTCAATCGCACCGATTGACAATTTCTGTCAAATATTCAAAATTGGAATAAAAATTATAAGGTAAAAAGTATTAATAAGGTTGTCTACTTAGAGTTTTCTTTAATTTTCTAATTTTCCATGAATTTTTCTTAATTTTTTTCTTCCAAAATGACATTTTCCTGATAAAAGCCTACACGACAAAAAAAAAACAATTAGCGAAATCGGTTCAGCCGTTTAGGCGTGATGCGATGACATCGGGAAATAGCTCTCCATTTTTATATATAAGATTTGTAATGTCCACTGTGTGCAAGAGTGCGCACTAGAATTTTGTACAAGAGTGCGCGCGCACTCTTGTAGTAGGTATACCTAAATACGTATTATTTTTTTTTTATATATTCTTGATAATTTTTGGTAAATGTAGGAAAGTTTCATAGACATTTTTTGCTCATTTGCATGTAGGTAATATTTTTTTTAAATAATTTATTAAATTAACCCTACTTAAAAATTCACTTCTGATGTGTTTTTCATGCATAAATATTTTACATAATATTTTAAGGATGACAAGACGCCAACTTACAACCGAAGAAATAACTTCAGCCATCTCTCCACTGCCTATATCCAGCAGTGGAGAGATTTTATTTATTTATTCCCAACCATACACCAACAGGTACAACATAAAAATAGTAACACATGAACAAACATCAATAAACAGATCATGCTGCACCCCATTACAGGTGTAAATATATTATGACTCAGGCCATCCACCCCCGAACCCAATGCCCACCCCGGCACCCCAAAGCGCCCACCAAACCCCCAGATCCTAAAGCCCCGGAGGTCCCACAGCCGCAATAGGGAGCCAAAGCAGACAAGGAGAACCAAGGGGAAGACGGCCCGAGTTCATCAACATACATATTATACAAAAATTAACAAACTTAAATAATGTCAACTTATATACTAAGGTTAGAAAAAGAAGAAAAATTGAAAATAGATTAATATTTGGAATTTAAAAATAATAAAAGAGTTCAAAAAGTAGTGGGGAAGAAAGGAAGGGGGAGGGATACTCACTGCTCAAGTATAGATAATATTGATCTCCTGAATGTATCGGAGCTACCGTGAAACATATCGACATCTTTAAATTTATTATTGTAGTTTTTAGTTAGATGGCTGTAGAAGAAGAAGAACATTTCCTTGGACTCCTATTAATTAACATTCATACCATTTATTATACAAATAATTCAATATTCCTAGTAAAGACAGTACACAATGTTCGTCGGGAAAGCTAGTATTTTCGATAGGTAATTAACCGTGGTGCTTACTTTACCACGTTTAGAACTGCGGATGATTTTTTCTTCAAGTTTTGTAGGTTCATACCTCTGATGACTTATCACAAATTTACCCGATATGACATTTCCCGCAAACACAAATGTAATAGTTTTTAATTACCACAGCAACAATATTTCGACTAACAGAAGAATATCTACTTTTTGTATACAAAAAAAATAATATTCCGTAGTCGTCTTGGTTTTGTCATATCTATGAAAAATAATACATGTGGGATTAGAATATTAGAATCAATAAAGATATCGAGTTATGGAAGAAGACACAATAACATTATAATAAAGGATTACAAAATGGAATAAAGTATAAAGAAAAACAGAAGTTTCGAGAAGGAAACTGTGTATGTAGTCTTGGAAGAGTATCGACTTATGCAGGATTTCAAGTCTCGCGGATTAAGACCGTGTTAACATTACAATAACCTGCTTCTATGTACCCACCTACTCTCAGACTACCGCTGTGAGAAGGTTCTGAAACGGGTAACGTTTTATTGTTTAATACACTCTATTATTACGCATACGTACTTGTTTACAACTAGTAAAGTGCTGAAATACTATAAGTACCTTCTTATAGAAATAAAATGTTTTTAGCTCTCCGCATATGGTGTGAATGGTGTTTAATTCGTAGTTTTTATGGTTCAGATTTTCCTAGTAATAAAATACGCTTTGTACCTAATCGTAGCATTACAAAATAATGTCATGCGGGCTGTAGGAAAACTCTTTCCGTTTAGTTGAATTGATCGCCATTCTACAACAACGGCTGAAGAAAAGGGAGAGACGGATAGTTTATAAAAAAGTCAATAACTTTTTTGCATATTATTATTACGTGAGAACCTAGCCATATTTTTTGATAGAACTGAATCCATATTATATCTTCCACTTAGATCAATTATAAGGGTTTTTTAAAGGAGGCGGACTCAGTGAATTTTGATCATAAAGAGTGGACGTAAAGGTTTTCTAAAATAATATGTTGTTGTCCAATGCTCTAAAATTAAAGATTACAATATGAACAAAATCAGTGCAAATATTTTGAGAAAAGTGACCATTTCCTGTTTATTTTGTTAGAAACGAATAGTTTTTATGTAGAGATTTAAGGCAAGGTGTGAAATGGAGATTGAAAAAAAATCTTGGATGGATTTGTTGAGCACTTGGACCTGGACCCCCAAAGAGGTATTAGAAATTCTCTCGAAAATCGAAACAGTTGATGCACAATATAATCCTGATTCCATCAATGGTGTATGGAGATAAAACTGAAATGGACGAAAAATCTGGAAGTAGATATAAATGCGTTAGAAAATGAAGAAGTGGTTGGTAGTCTAGCGGCTACGAGCTACGACGCCGGCTTTCGTACTGTTTCGTTCGGAGGTCGTGGGTTTGATCCCAGGTGCCGACCATCTTCCTCTTTCACCACACAAGCTTTATGTAGCTTACTGTGAAAGAGTCAAAGAGTGTATTTGTGTTCACTTTGAGTGAGCACAGATTCATTTAAAAAAATTGAGATATTCAAGTAAGACTGATTGATAAGTTGTGGAATAATTATGAATATTAAAAAGGAATGTGGAGTTATGACTAGAAAGATAGTGAATAAATTGAGGTGGCACATGCAGGTTGAAAGAAAGAATGACAAAAAGGATCTATAAAATCT
Source organism: Mystacides longicornis (assembly GCA_963576905.1). Classification (NCBI taxonomy): domain Eukaryota; kingdom Metazoa; phylum Arthropoda; class Insecta; order Trichoptera; family Leptoceridae; genus Mystacides; species Mystacides longicornis. Next base: position 23,549,481 of record OY756421.1, on the reverse strand, counting down.
GAAAGAATGGGTGCACGGAGACGTGGCCAACTGGCCAATCTAGATTGACGTGGGCCAAGTCAGATGCAAAATAAATAAGAGACAATGTATACGGAATGTTATGCCCATGAATGAAGCGAAACAGTATACAAATGAATGGAAATCCGTGCTCTGGATACGGCGTGATGGGTAAAAACATTCATTTTGTAATCCCTTTTGAATACCTACTAATGATTTTTTCACCACTCACACAGAATAAAAACATAAAATTAAAACAAAAATTCGTGGTCTCCGGAGAGTTTAACCTCTAAACCTACGTATAAGTTTTTATGATTACGAAAGGAGAAATATTTCATCTCTCAGAAAAAAGTACAATATGTAGTACCTACGACTTACAAACCAAGGAATCGTATTGTATGGGGACTGTCATGTTATTCTAAGAATAATGGGAACTTTGTTTGGATAGGAATGAAGGAACATGCTTTTCCCCATATAGTGAAAAAAAAAAACAACTTTTATGGACTTGCATACATGAACTTTGCGAGCTTTCAATGATGTGAGCCATCTACGTGCCTTGAGTAGGTATATCTAGATAGGTACTATTTATATGCCCCACTATATTGTATGCAGTCAGCTAGAGAATATTTAGCGCATATTGTTTCATACAGCCGTGTTCAGAATTCCATCAAATACGTAATATTATGTTAGAAATTCAAAGCATATTATGCGCTTTAACTCTGGAATAGATAATAATCAATTCTGATATTTAGAATAATTAATCTAATGCAGCGAATCACTAAATTGATGAAATATTACGTGAAGAATCTCGCTGCATTATTTCACGTTAAATTAGTCGTATCAATTTAACATTGTTGCTTAATTCTCGTTCCCTAGGAACCCAGTGCATAACAGTTATTTAAGTAGACAAGAACTTAAGGTACCTACAGCCGTCATTAACCCCTTGAATCGAAAATCAAAACTCGCACAACATAGATTTATCCAAATTTACTTAGGTACTTATCAATAATAAGAATTACCCGTTAGCGCATCATTGGCAACGTAGTCCGTTTTCAATAATGAAGATTGTTTACGCTTTTAATGCAAAAAAAATTGTGAATAATGTCACACTACGATTAAATTGAATAATTTTAATCGTTATAAAAAAATCAATTTACCTAAGTCAAATGTTCACCTTTATAAAATATGTTTAGTTTTCGTATTGAAAAAATGGAATAAATGTAAGATTTGAGGTCGATCGAAGATAAAGTAAGATGGGGAAGGCAACGAAGAAGGTTCTGGTATGCAGAGGAGAATAGAATGGATTCTTTCAGACTCCCTCACATGGCATTTCACGGACAACCCCATGGAAGACGATTCCCAGGCAGACCACCGAAGAGGTAGCTGGGAGTCGACCTCGCAGGAGTCTTACCCCACTTCTTGAATTACAGTCTACAGTCTAAATTAAAAAGAAGAAGAAAAAGTATTAAAAAAAATACTTACCCATTGGACTAGGAGTTAGCTCTTTCATGTCATATCGGACCTTCAACTCGTACTTCTTGAAGAGGTTGAGCTTTCTTTGAAGACCATTTATGGCTAAAGTGACAGCCTTCAGATAGTCTCTGGTGCCGAATGATCTGTACGGCACTACAAGTCCAATTTGAAGTTCTCTCCCCATCTGAAACAAAATACATTTTTCAACACTTTTAACAGGTTTATTTTTACTGGCGTATTTTGATGTTGGGTATTATTAGTTGTATTTCTTTAGCTATGAGTTTATATTGTGATTAGATTTTGCATTTAAGAACATTTAAAGAACATCGAATAATATAATTATATTGTATCTACACCTTCATGACTCTTCGACGAAACAGCACGCTATAGCCTTTGAGTCAATGCCAGTTAGACCGGACCTCATGGTGAATAACGCCTGCCCCAAAAAACAGCTGCCGTTGCTACAATAGCTCTGTTGTTATGGAATGCAGCAAAAAGAAAGTAAACTTATTGAAACGCGACGTTTATGAAAAAAAAAAAAAAAAAAAAAAACAATATATATATTTTGTAATAAGTACCTTCTTCACACTTTGATACATTATTTAAAAAATACTGTGGGGATGTTTTCAAAAAAGAAATATTTAATATGAATATTAATAATTACCAACGTTTTCGTGTTACACTATTGATAATGAAATGCCAAAAAAGGAAAAAAAAACGATTGACAAATAGGTACATAATAGGTACTTAATCTGCGTATCACAGGAAAAATGATTGAGAGTAGAATTTCGAGGTATTGGGAAAAGTGGTTTCGTAGCTGAAAATCCAAAAGGTCAAAAATCACAATCCTATAAATTGGAGGACTGTGGAGAAGCTCTTTTGAGTAGTCCAAGATGGCACATGGCACACCTAGAAAATAATAACTGTCACCGTTTAACTAAATTTCCACTACGAACAAAACACATTTCTACAACTTTTATGCTTATTACCTAGTGTGATGGGACCTCCCTCAACGAAAGGCTATTACTAACTAGATTTCCGCTAAACTAATCTACCTAACTTCGGAACTACACCTAATCTGGCTAAATAAACGTTTACCAAAACCGTGTAAACCGAGTCGACTGAAAGAATGCATCAATGTATCTATATAATAGGTAGATGACTCTAAGACGAAGACTTACGAACCCAAAATGAAGGGGTTAACAACCTTCATGATACGCTCCTGAAATCACGGTTAAGGAAATCGTATGTGTTTTCAAGAAGACTTCTGATCGCTACGTGGAATCTAATGGCCATGATGATATTGTCATCGTCTAGTAACCTAAATTCAAGGACCCAATACGTTGTGTACGAAATTGATCATAACAATCATTCAACTATATAAACCTGTAAACATTTGATCAGCCCTAAAATAAAGGTGATATAATAGAACACATTTATATAACCAAACAAATCGCAGGATGCTCCACCATTTGTGATGTTAGTAATAATGAAATGAAAGAGTCCTACCTTAAATCCTCAGTTCTGTGGAATGACATGAGAAGTATTCAAAACAAGATGAAACAAAATATTCGACAATTTATAACATGATTGAAAGTTTTCACAAGTGGTGGTCGTCGATAACTGAAAATATTAGTAGATAAGCATGCAATCAATCCTAGCCTACCATGACCTTTATAAAACTTTACCAACCCCCCCCCCCCCTGAAATCAAGATAGAACCATTACGGGCTTACGACCGTCTTCTACTTGGTTTCGAAGTCTGGCTTATGCGCGCTTTACGTTAACAACGTTCGCCATTACACTTTGCAGTGAATGGTTCTTCTTGATAAAACACAAGCCCTCCCCAAACTAAGCAAACAAATTAAAATAAATAATAAAATAAAGTAAGACTTATCGATGATCAGAGTTGCTATTTCTTTCTTGAATACACTGACTCTATGTTTTAAAAGATTCTAATTCAAATCGGTTCCCAGATAACACTTAATAATTATGTAAAATATTAATTAAAAATGCAACACTGAATTTAAATTTATGCTTGAATCTAAAAGGAATTTAATACAAATAGATTTCACCACCCAGGAGCACACAAAATTAATATGTTATAAAATGTCCAAAATAATCAATGAAATAAACCACTAACTGAAAACAGGGCTACCTAAAGGATTTCGCACGAGAACGACCCCCTGCACTCCCGTCGACGATACAACCCGAACTGTCCCGAGATCAACTCAGGCGCATAATTTATCTAATACAAAATCCTTCGTATCCCATTTTCAGTCAATGTTTCATGACTCTATCCAAAAGCGTTCCAAACAATCAAGATTATATGTGAAGTGTTTGAATCATTTCTCCATGTATAATTTGGAAGACTTCGATCCCTAATTAAGTAAAAGATATCAATATGAATATTAGACTAACATAAAATAGTATTTATGTTTATAAAATAAACTACAATATTTCAATAAAATGAATGGCCATGACACTAGGCACTCATTTATTGTTTCTGTTTTTAATCATTACAATCCCGAAGAGGTACCTTATATCTGGGTCATATTGTATTAACTTGGAGAAGTGAAACCTTACCTTATCTGATAAGGGAAAAATCGAGAGATCCTACTAAAGACCCATATAAAGACTGCTTACTTTCACAACACGTCTTAGCTGTGCAAACTGCAGGGATTTGACTTGACAATGAAAATGCTTTCGAACACGAACTGTACTAGATCAGGTGTTTTGATCACGAGTTTACTTAACGTTGGAGAGACCCATATCATGAAGAATAAATTATAAGTAATACAATATTACTTTAGTTTTGATGTTTATTATGTATTAACAGCTCAAAGACGACTAAAAGTAAAAAAAAAACACATTCACTGATGTATCATTTGATATTGACAAAAAGAAACTAAAAACTAACACAATGTGTATCTTGAAGAACTTCTTACGTATTGGCTGCGTAAATACAATATTATATGAACGAGAATAGAATACTTACTGACAAATTTATTATCAAAATAAGCCAAGAAAAATCAACAAAAAGTCTTTACGGAGTCACGTCCTACGAAACGAGGTTATTTCGTGAAGATACTCATGAAGATTGAGCGTCTTAGAACATAGGTACTTATCCCCAACGCCTTGCCAATACTTTTATAGCTTCTACTAGAAGTAACGTTTAACCATGAGCTACGAAGACCTTCATATTACAAGGAGAGGTGAAATCGATTCTATTTTATTATATTAATCCATTCTATAAAAAAATATTATATCTTTGAGCATGTTATGTGAATCGAATTGAATGATTAATTCGTATAAATTCAACGATCATCGTGATTGTGAAAAATATTTAAATAGGCTGGTAGGTATCTGATTTACATCGTGACTGACTTAATAATAGAATCACCTATCTAAAATTTCCTATGAAATATTCCTTTTCTCGTTTCAACTACCTATTATAAAATTTATCCTTTTGGAACGTCCAAAGCTATTTTAAATGAAACTAGCTTTCCCGACAAACGTTGTCCTATGTTCCTAAGTATGAATATTGAATTCGAATTTGTATAATGATAAGCTTTTTACCTTTAAACCAATGTAATTTAGATCGATGCATCTGTATCAAACTGACAGTTCCTGTCAATCTTTAATTTAATTTCAATTTTTACAATTTTGAATAAAAATTATTATATTTTTAAAAGTACAAAGAAGGTTACCTACTTAGAGTTTTCTTTAATTTTATAATTATCCACGCAATTTTCTTATTTTTTTCTTACATAAAAACCTTCCCCTGACAAAAGCCTACACGACAAAAAAATAGTTAGCGAAATCGGTCCAGCCGTTTAGGAGTGATGCGATGACTACGGAAAATAGCTATACATTTTTATGTGTAAGATAAGGTACCTGACGCAATATACATAGGTAATATTATTCAAAAACTCAAAAATATAATGTAACTTTACTCTTATTAGAAACAATTTTTTATATTATTTTGCAAGAAGTATATTGTTTGTTAAAAAAACTTGATGTCTATGTTCAATGTTCATTATAATTTTGATAATAATTCCTTCAGAAATAATCGAATTTTCTGAAAATTATTGACCTTGGCAGGATTTACGAAAATAGTCATACTTCAGAAAATATTTTGATTCAAAGTATCACCGTTAGATTACTGATTGATACGTTTAACGGCCGGTTTCAATAACCTATCCGTAGTAATCAGTTAAACGCTATCCGTCAATTAACCGCAGTTAATATTCTATCCTTATCCGCGTTTCAATAAACAAACAACAGATAGATAGTATTTATGTCAGTTACCATGAAAACTATCCGCGTTTGATCATAGAAATTGTCAATTTTCGAATATACGTCAGAGTTTCAATATCAATAATATTATTATATTGTCTATGGACAATAATATATCTATGCGCCAGAGAGACACAACATTCGCCCACCATTATTTTTCGCGACTCTTCGTCGTATATTGTTTATAAGAAAATAATTTATAAAAAATAAATCATTTACGACGGTTTTGGTTAACCGAAAACTGAGAAGAAAATCTTTGTTCGACAATATCGGCATGAAATTTATCCGTGAATATAACATCCGGGGTTCTTCGTCCTCGTCAGAGTCGAATACTCCGTCTTCAAATAACTCCAAATCGCTCTCGTCACTTGAAAAAGCCATTATTTTCAAAAAAACTTGTTGCTATACCAAACACTTGCCGTCGAAATCGGGGGATAGGAAAAACAAACCGCCGAAATCGGGGGTTATGAAAACCATAGAAAAACAGTAATCACAAATGTTACAAAGCTACTAGAGATAGGTTATTGAAACGCTTTATCGCCGATTTCTATACAAATGATATAATGAAAGACAGAAAGTTTAGATAGAAATTCTATCTATCCTTTGTTTATTGAAACATCAAAGTGTAAAGATAGATAGATTTTTAACCATAGATAGGAGATAGATAGGTTATTGAAACCGGCCGTTAGTCAATTATTTGCTATGAGTTGCCAAGTTAAATCGCTATTAAAAAAATATAGGTACCTACTTCTCTTTTGCATGTATCGTTACTATGAAAATATTGATAGGTAACATATTATATTTTACACTATTTTGTAAATCAAAAAAGTATAGAATTATTACTAAGAGAAATTATTATGACTGTGAAAAATCCTAGAACTCATTTTTCGTGATCGATCTTGTTGAACAATACTAAATTTCGGAACATACTTTTGATGTAGGTATTCAGACAAATAAATAGAAGATATATAGCTTTCTTTAAGTGATCCTAGATTTATTTATTAACTAAACCACGTAACCCAAACAGTTCTATTCTTCTCAAAATAGAAAAAATACTTAGGAATAAACCTTAGCAAGTAAACGAACTTTATATCAGCAGTAGCCTAGTATAAGTTTTCGATGATCGAATATCGAAACGATCATTGAAATAGTTTCGAAAATTTTTCATACAAAAATGTTCGAATTATTCGATCGTTTGATTTAAGAACACTATTTGCACGCTAATAAGCGCTTATTTGCGTGCAATGAGCTTTCGATAAAACTCGTACTAGCCCCACAGGTGTAGTTAAGAAGTGTTATTATACTTGAAGTAAAACCTGTCGGACGATAGGCATAGGAAAGATTCATATTTTTGTCTTTTATGTCGTCCCTTAAAGGATCCCAATTTCTTTTTACCGCGTTAAGAACTACAGAACTACGGATTATTTGACATTCTTCTCGTAACTACAGTTATGAGTAGTAAATGTTATCACCGATGAAATTTATGAGTATGATTTTTTTTCATTGAATTAGATATGAAAAATGTAACGCGTGGAGTTCTGTACAGTATTTAAAAACGAAACTATTGAGTAACGGGTGATTTTCCCAAATAAGAGATTTTTAATTATATTTTTTTCTTAACTGTAAAGTGATTTTTTTTTAAACATTAAAAAAAATCATTTCTCAGCATAACAGGTACAAACCCTTTGCGCTGAGCAATGAGAGACAACAAAGATTATGTTATGTTCTGATTTAAATATTAGTCTTTGAAAGGTACATGATGTATGTATTGTAACTAAAAAATAAATGATATATTTTTGTAGCTAGCTCTGCCTTTAAATATTCGGTACACGAGTAGTAACATATCCTAAGGGAAATTACTCTTTGATAAAGGATGTATCTATCTGTTATGATAACTGTATACCTATGAAGATTCCTCTCTTACATACTCTGAAAAAAAAATCAATTATTTTGATATCTATGTAAAAGATTTCTGTATGTACCTTATAAGGCAATGCTTTTCGAGAATAAATTGGGATTTTGGTGCTCGTTATGTGAATTATTAGTTGTAAATATTTTTGTAGAGCTAGATAGGTAGGTACTACACGACATTTAGCTGAAATCAAATTAAAACATTAAACGGCTCAAGATCAGACCGAGACCACGAGATTGACCATCTCAATTCCTCAAGCCCCAAAAGGTCTGAATGAAACAAGCCTCGGAATGCTGGACCCCCGTCAGGTGGGGTTTTGGCAGGCAGCTGGTGTCTTGCTGTGATGGTGCAAGATAGGGTGCAGTGGAGAGCTCTTATAGCCTCCATATGCTTCTAAGTTTGGTAAACATTTTTTTTTTTTTGAAAAATAATGAGGTGTGTAAAAAGACGTGATACAGCAACTTTTGAAACACTATCGGATACTAACGATATATCAACAACTGATACTGTTCGATTTTTAATGGTATGAACAAACCACTACGGGCTTTCGATCGTCTTCTACTGTTATTTCGATGGCTGGCTTAGTGTGATCACTATACGTTCCCAACGTTCGCCATTAGGTGGTAATGTTCAAAATCCCGAATATTATGAGAAATTTCAACATGTTCAACATGTGGAAAATTCCAGTTGCCTCGGGCAGGATTCGAACCTGCGTCCCTCGTCGTACCGTGCCGAGACGGTAACCACTGAACCAACTGCCCCGATGCTAATTCCTTTATTATACGTGTATATAACAAGTAACTAGCTGATGTTAATTAGTTGTAGAGCCATCTTTTGTATTTTTTTTAGAACAACTAGGCAACCACGAGACCACGGGGCAGATCGCCGATGCGCTGGACCGACCAAATAAAACAAAATATCCACGCGACGACACTTCATTGAGCCGTGCATCTGGCGGCGGACAGAACATCCTGGAGAGCAATGGTGCGAGAGAGAATTCATGATGGCCACGACCCTCAGCAATGAGAACGACGACTGGTGAGGTAAGGAAAGAGCAACCAACTTTTTTTTTAGTCAGCTACTGCTGTCATATTATATCGCCTCCCCTTTATTAATAAATTACCCCGTGAGCTGAGAGATTGTGAGAGTGTGAGAGTATTCAGGGTGTCTCTGACTGAGTGGTTGATGATGATTGGAAGAGAAAAATCACAGACTGAACTATTTCACACATTATTATAGAGTGAAAGATGAATGTATTATAAATAAATTATATTGATTAATTATGTATTGTGCTCAAATCGCCTCAACACAGGCATACGCCTAGTGAGGCTATCAAATATGTATATATTGTATCATCATGTAATGTTGTACATTTTGTATAAAAAAATAAAAAAATAAATAAAAATAAAATAAAAAATAAATAAATAAATATTATACTATCGGATATTGTTGTAGACGACGAGTTTGACTACGTAAAATTCTACAATAATTAACTATAAGGTGGTATTTTCATTTCATAAAATTGCTCATAAGTATATTTTTGTTATTAAAGATTTTATTATTTAATAAGTAGGTACTTTTTTGTTGTTTTTTTTTTTGTAAGTTTTAACGTTTGACCTAATAGTTTTTACTGAACAAGCTTCCATTAAAGTATCATCTCCTAAAACTGTACTTTTGAGAAAAATCATCATTAATTAACAGATACCTACCACTCAGTGAACAGAAATAAAAAAAAAAGTTTATGTAGGCATATTACGTACATAACATGCCAAAAGCTGTGCCTTTATAGGCTTAACTTAACTCAAAAGTTCCCTTGAAGTGATCATCGTACTTCTATACTACGTACCTATAGCTTATACTTCAGTTGCCGACATAACCGGATTCCAAACTATTTGTAAACTCATTAAAATAGGAAATTAGTTCTTAGACAATATGTACGCATGTCCTGTATTCCAACTCACCTACATAATAATATGTACAATATATTAAACTCGCCTGTTCCAAGATGTAGTATAATAATTATATTAAATCATTCACGTTAGGTACATATATATGTATGTAGATTGTAGTTACATACTGTCTACATACCTTTTACTTCTAATATACGTAAATTGATGGATATCAATCCCCATTTCAAGCAGGGAAGTTAAGCTCATATGAACGCTTTACATTTTATTCTACCTCGCTTGCAAACTGAATTACGTACACGTGTTAATAAATATTTTAAGTATAAAAGAATTTTTTGTGACAAGACTTTTAAGGACTTAATAATAAAAGAACACACTACTTATAACTTTGTTTGAAGACAGCTTAGTAAAAAAACTTTGTTCTACTATTCAAGTCATTTTTTCTTTATTCATATTGATAAATAAAGAAAATTAATTCGGATAATAAGATCAAATTAAATACATAGATAGTCATTTGAAATGTTTTATGAAATTTTAAAATCCTTTAGTATAGAGCCCATAGAAATGATCCCAAATGAGGAAATCCGCAGGGTATGCAACATTCGAGATGTTGTTAGGTGGGGTATAGACAAGAGACGCCACTGAAGAGACAACGTTGGCAAAATGGGAGAGAATTCCGAAAAAAGTATCGGGAAAACTACCAGAGGGACGAAGACCACCGGGTAGACCATCAGTGAAGAGTTGGAGAGATCTCAAGAATCAGAAAGTTGGGTTAGTGCGAACACTAACTCGAGTTCTGCTGAACATATTTTTATGATACTTGGTTTATTGGATTCTATTCCGCTCCGGATAACATAATAATTATTAAAAATTGATAGCAAATAGTATAAAATATAATGTTAAAGTTAGTATGAACAACAACACCATCTGTCAAAAATTCATAACAACAAAATTTTTATTTACTTGACATTGAGATTTAAAAAATTGGTACACATATTTTTGATAGAATTTCTTTGAAGCTTTCAGAAATATTTTTTTAACATTCAAACAAATTTCAAACGAAGGTACTTATTTTTATATAAAATAAAAATTGAAATCAATATTCATGATAAGGACTACAGGACAATGTCTGTCGGGAAAGCTAGTTCCAGATAAAACAGATCCAAGGAAGAAGATGAATGAAGCCTCCTCAATCCCGAATACAGCGTTCTTGATAAAATAAAATTGAAATTTGAAAGTCATAAAATTTCCTAAAAATATTGGATGAATGCAATGATTATGCATTATTCTCATCCAATCTCACCACTTCACCCATTATGATGGGGAAATGAACATGAGTGGGATACGTGTTTAGGATGCCGAATGACCGATGAAAGCACCGTTTTCCTCCATCAGGGTCTCGAAAACGAGAAAGACCCTCTTCCATATTCCGCTTCTTCAAAGCAGAGCTGAGGGGTTGTGGGGGGGGGTAGGACATTGAAGCTGCACAAAATCAAGCCCAACACTGAACCTCAATTGTATTCCTAGGCTCTTAATGTGGTCATAAATGGAGGATGAATAAAATAATATTATTGTGCATTAGCATAAGACAAAAAAGGAAAACTACATAAACTTTGATCTTTTTTTGTTTAAGGTCAACAAAAAAAATGGAATACAAAATAATATAGTAATTTATTGCAATTTTCACACTTTATTACTATCTCTGAAGTATGAAATTGTGAAATGAAATAATTGATCCCGTCATTTCGGCAAGGTATACCAAAATTATCTGGGAGGGTTCTTTAAGAGTCTCATAATGATAAAACACCACTCCAAAGTTATGTAAGCTGTTTGTTGGATACCACCACTGTAATCTGAAATTTACAAGAAGGGGTAAGCATCATTCCACTCAACAAATCGTTTTGAAACTTTGAGAAGTGATGGTTGTATTATGTGTATAGATTACTTTAATTTAAAGTTTGGAAACATTCACGTTTGAGATTCCAAGTTACATGGATCATTTCGTTTTGTAGTTCTTTATGAACGTCGTATTCTTTAAACCAAATTGCAGTCATATTATTATGTTTAGTTTTACAAAAGTGAGTAACTTCAATTAACCAGTAATTTTGTAGATTGACTGAAAAGATCTTCTTCTTTGAGTGCCACTCCTAACCTTATCGACAATCTGCAAATAAGTCTCATGCTCCTTGGCAAGTCGCACTAGCCTTGAAACCACTGTTATTATGTCTGATTATTTGGACACGAGGCTCTTTTACTTTCCATCATACCTCGCCCGCCCTCCATATTCCATCCAGAATCAATTATAGAAGATAATATTTTTGTCAAAGAATGCGGCTTTTCTTGTTTTTGACAATGGTCAAAAATGAAAGAAATATAAGTATCAATGGTAGATAAAAAAAAATTCTGAAGAAGTGGTCACTGGTCAGTGTTACGGTAATGAAAAACAGAGTAAAAGCAAAGACGTTTATCAATGATTTCATCTATTCAAAACCAAAAATTTTGTACTTTTATATGCCTATTCACGATATTACATAGTTGGTGGGTATCAGCATTTTGAATGTAAGATATGTATTGTATCTTTCACGTTTGACATTCAATATGAGGTAGAGGTCATCCGTCGAAAATATCATACATTCTAAAAAGCGAAATGTTGAACCAAAATTATACCGAAAAAGCTTTATTTTGCGTCCATTTATCTAAAACAATGTCTTAAAAAAAGTGAATCTCAAACAAGATTTAGGAATTGTTATGTTTATTTTTTGCAGTAAGTAAACAATATTCTATAAAAAATCTACTAGGAATACAATAAAATAAATTCGCTCATTAACAAAGGAGAATATCTTTTCATAACGTCAAGAGCCATCTGTGCATTGAAAAAGAAAACTGAATGAAAACAACAGTGAAATACACGTTTGATGAACTCTAAGTGGTTAAAATTTTCTACAACAGATGGCAAGAATCTTTGGGAAAATGTTTATTTTTGAGCTTTGAGAAAATTTCAAGGATGTCGCTTTGTACAGTATTTTACTGTGGTCATAGAATTACGGTTGTTTCATTAATGGGTACTTTAAATTATTGAATTATATTATAGTCGGTTTATTTTTAAATCCTGTTATATGCAAATGGAAAATATTGTAAATTGGAATAGAAAAAGAATATTTAATTTAAAATTCTGAAAAGTCGACGATGATAAGGAGGCTTTGTCGATAGAACCGGCAGTTATCTTTTGACTAAATTGTTTTTTTTTACCAATGTGGATGATAATATTCTAACTGATATTAATTGTGAGGTTGTATTGATCAGTTGGATCCTTTAACCAGCAATTTATTGATCTTAGAACTCTGTAGTTCATAAAAAACATATTAATTTCTTCTCGGCAACGTGCTAGTGATAATTTAATTAAATTTGTACCATCTAATGATCTAAAATATGAGGATATATTTTAAGCCCTAGTTTACTATTCATTATCCACCAAAAATTGAATCAACATCAAACATAATAGGTAGATTTACCTACAATACATTTATACAGATTTTATCCTAACTAATATTTTGATTTCCGTTGGCTTAACGATATTATTTTTCCATGTTCTCCCTCGCTCGTATCATCTTTATGCAAATTTTACAGTGCATAACACATGTGTTCTTTTTGGATAGGTACCTACATATGTTAAAATGAAATAGCTAAAAATCGTTAGTACATAACTATTTTTTAAATAGAATCAGTTCGTAGTAAAATATAATATGTACGTACACATAACTCTTTTTCATTAGGTAAGTAGGTTTATCACGGAGAAAGGTAAATATTACTTTATTTGCATACCTACTCACTTTTTTTACCAACTGAAGATGTATGCAACAAAATTTTCATCATGATTATCCGAACAACAATATTAATAGGCTCTTATGTAGACTTCATTGTATTTATGTTTCAATTCAGATATGGTATGGATGTTTTAAACTGATATTACTTACCGAACTCCCTCCAATGGCACTACAGCCAAGGGCGGATCCAGGTCTAGCTAAATCACTAATTAAAATTGTTAAACATATGTAATATTTATATTATATATTTTTGTCTATTTTAAGTACAGTTCTAACATCTTATATATAAAAATGGAGAGCTATTTCGCGTTGTCATCGGATGGCGCCTAAACGGCTGGACCGATTTCGCTAATTCTTTTTTTGTCGTGTAGGCTTTTACCAGGAGAGTGTCCTTTTAGAACAAAAAATTAAGAAAAATGCAAAGGAAATTAGAAAATTTAAGAAAACTATAAAAATGGAGATTTATTTCCCGATATCATCGCATCACGCCTAAACGGCTGGACTGATTTCGCTAATTCTTTTTTTGTCGTGTAGGTTTTTATCGGGAGAAGGTTGATTTAGAAGAAAAAATTAAGAAAAATGCGTGGAAAATTAGAAAATTTAAGAACACTATAAAAATGAAGATTTATTTCCCGATATCATCGCATCACGCCTAAACGGCTGGACCGATTTCGCTAATTCTTTCTTTGTCGTGTAGGCTTTTATCGGGAGAAGGTTGATTTAGAAGAAAAAAAATATTAAAAATGCATGGAATTTTAGAAAATTTAAGAAAACTATGGAGAACTATTTCTCGATGTTATCGCATCACGCCTAAACGGCTGGACCGATTTCGCTTATTCTTTTTTGTCGTGTAGGCTTTTATCAGGAGAAGGTTGATTTTGAAGAAAAAACATAAGAAAAATGCATGAAAAATTTGAAAAGTAAAGAAAACACAGTAATAGGTAATCTTTTTAGTACTTCTTCAATATAATTTGGTCTACTTTTGAATTTTAATTAATTGACATTTGAAAGAACTGTCAGTGGATTGATTGTTGTTATAGGATAAGTCATATTATATTTTAGAGTTTTGCTAAGTTTTAATACAAGGAATACATTATTGTAATGAAGCGTTAGGAGTTTCGAAAATTATCTTTATTTACAGAGATTTTTAAAACCGCCAGCAAACAAATTCGTATACATAATATTGCTATTAAGGATTTATACTTAATTGAAGTTCATTTTACAAGGAGTTTTGGTAAGTTTAACACAAGGAATACATGATTATAATGAAGACCAAGTAGAATATTTTTTTGTTTGCTTACAGAGATTTATAAAACCGCCAGAAAACTGAATTGTTTAAATGATTGACAAGGAATACTGATTATAAACTTAATTGAAAAAAAAAAAACTAAAACACGTCCGACAAGGTTGAAATAGAAGAAATGTATGAAAAAATTATAGGTACCTACTGCACTTAATAATCTTTTTATATATTCCCACTGTTTCAGATCAATAAATATCATTTCAACTTGAACTATATGCTTCCATTATTTATAGGTGAAAAATATTAATAAGAACGATGAAAATCAATTCTTCCTTTATCGGCTAATTTTTACAGGGGATTACATACATATAACTTAAATATAATCTGCATCGTTAATATGTTAAAAAAAATGCAGATTATTTGCTGATGACCTAGCGTTTTGTTCTTAATTGAAAATAAAAATTACTACACTTCCACCATGTTGTAATAGAAGATAGAAAAAAAATCACAAATACTGCGTTAAATGAGCTTTTTAATTATTTCTGCTGTTTTGAAAGAGAAGATTTAAGAACGCAATGTTATGTGAAAGTGATTGTTGAGAACTTGGAAGTATGTCTATAGAGATAGTTTATTAAGAAGAGATGAAAGGTGTGAAAAAGAGATTGAAAGAAGGAAATTGGCTGGGAGAAGGGTTGGCGGTGCACTAAGACCTCTAAGAAGGTATCTCTTAAAACCACAGTTGATGCAAAATACAATCCTTATACCATCCTTGATTTATGGCAGTGAAACTTAGACGTGGACAAATTATTTGGAAGTTGGAATAAATGTTGTGGAATTAAGATCACTGCGTAGGATATGCGGAAAGAGACTGATTGCTAAGGTGAGGAATGATAATATTAGAAAGGAATGTGGATTGGATGTTAGTGTAGTGACTAGAATGAAAGTGAATAAAGGGAGGTTTGGGCATGTAAAGAAAATGAACGAAGAGAGAATTACTAAAAGGATATATGAATCTGAAAGAATAGGTGCACGCAGACGAGGCCGACCTCGAATGACATAGACCGACCATATCGTTGCCGTCTTACAGGAGGGCCAAGTCATATAAGAGCATGTATCCGGAATGTTATGCGTTTGGAGGAAGCGAATGAGTTTGGATTGGAAAGAATGGAAGTCCATACTCTCTGCCTACCTCCTTCGGGAATCATCGTGATGGGTAAAAAAAAGTATTGACACCTCAATGCGTATTTTGAATCGGTACGGAGATATTCCTTATCGTACTTTGATTAATCAATCAATATTATTTTAACTGAGCTACATAACCATTAAAATATCGAATATAATGACAAACCTAAATTCTCTTTTTTACATATTAACATCAAAATTAAAACTCCCTTTGAACTCCACTCAGGAGCAAAGTGAAGCAATAAGAGCTCTCCAGTGCACTCGATCTTGCGCAATGATGACCTCCTCCCACACCATATTAACATAGGTTAAAAGTTTTTGAAATGAAAAAATAAACTCAGACCCAATGAATGCAGGTTTTGCTAATGCCAGTAAATAGTTATTCGTGTTATATAACTAAAAAACGAATTTGAGCTCTGTTGCATAAAATCTAGAGTTCCCATATTATTTGTTTCGATACGAAGTTCGACGGGTCAGCTAGTTTATTAATAAAATACCTACTTTTTACTTGTTTCTATTATTATCAAAATTAAATTATAACTTCTTGTGACTTAACCACGAGTATGTCAGCCCCCCCCCCCCTAATTGACTCCAGCCCAAATTGAGCCTTGGCCTCCGCTATTCTTCGCCTCCAACAGTCTGAATCCATGAATTACGCGGCCACCTTCACTTAATCACCACATCATCCCTGAAGTGGTTATGCTACATCCTCTACATTTCGTCCTCCCACCATGCTTTGGTCTTAATACCCCTTTATTTCCACCCGGGAGACGGCGAGTCGGACATATTATATGGATGTTTTGGGGGATGTGTATATCAGGTTCCCATCGTGGCGTCGAATGCGCCATTGCTCTCCTTCTCTCAATGATCCGCTTTTTTTTCTGAATCCGAATCAGGTATCAATCAAACCTTTGTCATCAAATCCTTTCTTTCGAAGCTATTAAACCATTTTATTGCACTTGACTTCGACTTCAGGAAGGTATCTATGAATTATTAATTGAAACAAACGTCCCTTCAAACATAATACTATATCGAATGAAGATATAGTGATAAAATTATTAAAACAAAACATATATACGTACTACATAAAGTTGTAAATATAGTACACAGATCAACTCATAGAGGAAAATATTTTAAAGAAAAAAAAAAAACAAAAGTACTTTAGTATTTGCATATAAAAGGTTGTAAAAATGTTTATTACTCGTTGACGTCAAGATATCTAGACTACTCTGTGACGCTAAATCACAAAGGCGCCCTCCATTACCCCGGGCACTTTCTGACTCTTTATACATACCAGTTGAGTAGTTTTCATTTCGATAAAAAAAGAATCCATGACCATCCTACAAAGTTAGCTCGAACATCTTATGTCAAGCTTGAGTAAATAAAATTTAAATAAATTCCTTCTAAGCATAGAGGAGCATTGGAGCATTGCTGGGAGATGACGTGTGACGTGTGCCGAAAAACAGTTGGCTATTCTTCCTCCCATTATGGTCTCGAAGATGATGAAGGCCCTATTAAACCGTATTCCGTATATTTGAAACAGTGATGAAGGATTTAGAGAACATGAAGGGAAGGAGGTTATTGCAAGTGCGGGTAACCCAGCGCAGTGGAGAGGACTCTTGTAGCCGCTTTATGCCCGTGCGATTGATTGTTTGATTAAAACTTAAAGGAGATGATGGAAACCTTTAGGAATAGGTTGGGATTAGACTGAAAGCGAAGGAGTATAATGGCTTCCAACCTTATTATAGACCCCATAGTATTATTTACCAAATCTTAATGAGTTTCTATAATACTAACTGCTGTAACGATTACGAAATAATGCTTTTGATTTTGAAAAGTTTTTTGTTTCGTAACTCTTGCGGAAGTTGCGAGTCAATGAGTTTTGTGTTTTTAGTGTCGTTACAAATACATTTTCAATATTTATTCAACAAACCATATGATATGACGATAATGGATATAAAATTGAATTTCTGTTTAGCAAAAAAAATCTGTATAAAAAACTGATTTTATTACCTTAAGCGTATCGATGCGTGATGATATAAACTGACTTTTACGATAAGAATCCAGATCAAAAGACAGAATTAATATTGTCTTTTCAGACACAATAAACGTCACTGGAGACGCCTGCCAATAATAATTCCAACAACATCAAGCCAGGCTTGTGATTCAATATTTTGATAAAAGACATGTTGAGAGGGGTTCTGTTAGTATACCTACTTACATTATTTTAATATTGAATGACACTTTTCGTATGAACGGGACTATTCATATTAAAAATGTCGATAAACTATATACCAAACAATATATTTTTTTGTAACTACATACTAACATCACTTTTATAACAATCGTTTGCTTAATGCTTAGCGTCTAGAGTCTATTGACGCATCTTCCAGTTACCACAATGACAACAGATTTGTTTCCTTGGATACACAGGGATACACCAAGTACTCATCGGGCGGGTTGCGAACATTTTAGAATATTTCTGTCAGTAAACTACTCACCAGGTGACTGGTTAGAATCTAGGCGCAAAGGAAGCCACATGTCAGTGCGACAGAACCACTAGGCTACCAACCAGTTCATATTCATTCAATGACTGGTGTTCTCAAATTCACGTTCCAACTCAACGCAAGAGGCTCTTGCTTAGAACTTAATCGTTTGCCAGTAGTTACGCAACTAATGTATTGGATAAAAAATTTTCAGAGTACAGAAATAATGTCAAAAGTCTCAATAAAAATTGGATACGACGCAACTCAATCTGTTTCAGTCTGTTTTTCATTTCAAAATAATGGTCGACAAATTTTCTCAAACAAATAGAATATAGTGAAGTAGTTTTGAAAAACCTTTGTAAAGGGCAATTTTTTTATTCATTTCACCAAGTTAAATTTAAAATAATAACTTATTTATGGAAATAATTTGCGTCTAACAAAGAGTTCAAATATTAATATTCCGTTTTTTATTATTATACCTACAAAATCAATTTTACAAAATGTCAACCAGATGTCTACTGTTATATTTTAAATAAAGGTAAACCAAAGAAAGAGCAGATGTTTCCAGCCACATAAAATGGAATACAAATTGGAAAATAATAAGAAACGAAAATAATATGTAATCCAGCTTATTATATCGGCTAAACATTTTTTTTCGCAGAGGCAAACAACACTTCAGTACAATTGACGTATACAAAATAATATTAATTAAAAAAAAAGATGTAGGTACCTATATTAGATTTTTTTCTGCAATGCTATTCACATTGAGTGATTTATATAGGTACTTACTAGCTTTCTAAACAGACGTTGTTCTATTCTATGGTACTATAATGATTGATAAATGACTTTTAACTAATGTAAGTAATTCCGATTGATGCATCTGTTTTAAGCCATATAATTTCCATCAGCACTCTGATAATTGCACCAATTATTAAACAACCGACAGTTTCTGTCAAACGCCAATTTGATTTTAAAACTGGAATAAAATTTAACTGTAAAAAAAACTACTTTTAAGTTACTTTTAGTTTACACGCTATTTTCTTTTTTTTTCTTTCATAAGAAACTTCTCCTGATAAATTCCAACACGACTAAAAAATATTTGCGAAATCGGTCCAGCCGTTTAGGCGTGATGCGATGAACACAGAAAATAGCTCTCATTTTTTATAATATTATAGAAAATATGATTTTAGAGAGCAGTCTCAGCGACCGTATATGAATCAATACTCCATTAAAGTAAATTTCTATAGTACTCTATAAAATATTTTTTTTTAATACCAATACGAAATATAGGTTCATTCAGACTTCATCACGTGGGAAGGTACGGCCAATGACGCCGTCTCCCAATCAGACCATCAAAGAGGTTGAGGGACAGCTGTGAGTCGACCTCATGGGAGGACAGCCCCACCTTTTGAATTGAAGAAGAATAATAATAAGACTTAAGACTAAAGTAAGGCAATAAGTTATCAAAGAAAACCATTCTTTTTAACGATACACGTTTCAATTAGGAAAACCGTTCCTTTTCTGACCCAATTCTATTTTCCCCAATTTATGTCATCCTTTAGGACGTTTTAATGGATGTCTCATATAATAAAACCCAGCGACACTACTTTTGTCGACCCCATGGCATGGTGTCAGCAAGATGAGTAGGTAGATATCGTTTTAAGACACAAAATCATATGATATCCTCCAGACAAATATTACGCGAAAACTCGTATTGGCTCTTAAAAGGCAGTGAACATTATAAATTGTTCAATTATTCAACAATTTTTGGGCTCTCTTAATTTCAAAACATTTCGATCAACTTGAGTATACGTACATATAAACTGGGTTATGATAAAAAGAAACAATCGTGTTAAAAAAATGACAAAAAGACTAAACATTTTTTTTTAAAAGAATCTGTGCTCCTCGAAGCGAACAAAAATACACTTTCAACATCTTTCACACTAAGCAAAAATGCTTGTGTCATGAAAGCGGAAATGGTCGGCACGGCAGGGATTCAAACCTACGACCTCCAATACGCTGTACGTACAAAAATCGCCGATTGATACCACTGGACTACTAACCACCTCAATATACCTAGATAAATGCAAGACAAAGTGCATTTTTATGCTTTTATGTATAAGAAGCTCATAAATGCATATTTTGTATAGTATCGAAATCAATACCCGTAGATACTTACTCAAAGTACCTACCTACTTGTATTAAACACATTTACATTTTAAACTAAATTTATACATTGATAATCTTATCTTTTGGATGTGAGGTCGTGGTCAGGGGCGTATATGATGCTTCGCCAACGTTTCGCCTGCAGATTTTTTGTGGTCTTAATCCATACGTACCTACCTATGTGTTGGAGTCTCAACGCGGCCGGCGGTGGTGCTCGGCGTGCTTCGTCGTGTTCGAGTGTGATGAGTCCCGTGCAGGGGTAATAATCATGTCCGATCGTGAAAGCCTTATGAATAATATCTATTTGAACTATTTTTATTCCTAGCTACCAATATCTAAATTTAATAATGGTAGTGTTATTAAGAAAGTAATTGGAACGATATTGCGATTTCAATGCAGAGTAACGCCTCAGGTAAATTCAGTACCTAAGATTATGCATCCATAAGACGAATTTTGAGAACTCAAAGAGTGTATTTTGTTTTTAGTTTTATCATGATATCTCAGTTTGCTGACTATACTTTTGGATATCTATATCCTAACAACTTCAGTAAGTATATAAGCTCTGAGTTATAGCTAAGTCGCAATGATGTTTTGAAAGTTAGAAAATGATCAAACTGCTTTATATATGTACCTACATAAATGCAAGATAAAGTGCATTTTTATATTTTTATAAGAGGCTCATAGATGCATATTTTCTAGAAAAGAAATTGATAAGTTGTCTTTTGGTTATATTATAGAATTTTTATTGTAAAGTTTTATTAAAAGATGAAACTTTACCCGATGTGGGTCACATTCGTTTATGTTCGCCGCCATACAGGTTCCCTGGGGACGAGAGTTTTATTACTCCTGTCGGATGCAGCGGGACATTTTCATGGCTATCCACACTACTCTCGAATATTACAATGGCTATGATTTCAACCGAATCACTCCTAGTTTATTACCGACCATTTCCTTGTTCGGTTTCATTCCACTAGTTTAAGCCTAATTCGGTCATAAGAATTCACTTGTCTATGTCGAATTGTACACAACATATACCTAGATACTTACGTTTATTCCGTTTTTCAAAACACTAAAAAAAGTTGTTTTTGAATTAGTCGATGAAAATGTTGAGGTACAGATGACATTGTTATCGTTTCTCTTTTTTTTCCAGTCTTAAAAAAGTAGGTACCATAGATCTGTCATAACGTTTGAGACCGAGCTTCATTTTTACAGTGTTTCGGGTTGGGATCGCCTATCACCTTTAAGAATCTTTTAATGTATGTTCAAAATGCCTGTCAAACAGTTTCACATCAGATTGTCATTCAGTGTCTTTTCTAAAAAAAAAAAAAACAAAATATTTGTTCATTTTTTTAAGGAAAACCTACTTTTAAACAAAGCAATATTTTCTTTGATGTTTATAATATTATTATGTCTAAGGATTTATGCCGTTTCAACCGTGTTAGTTGTCGCAGAAATAAAAAGTCTATATTTTGATTTAAACCGTTCAAAACTTATACTGCTCAGTAAGAGAATGAGCAAATTATTTATACTCTTCAAACTAAAATCGTAAATATTTAGGTAAACATAAGTCGTCAAATTTAACCATTAGATAAAATATCATCTACTATATAAATTAAAGTCGGGTTAGTGCGAACACTTATAACTCGAGATTGGCTCAACAGATTCTTCTGATGTTTGATTTATTGGATTCTTCTCCGCTCCGGATAACAGAATAACTAATAAAAAGTTAAAAAAATGGATAACAAATGATGTAAAATACAATATTTTAGTTTGTATGGAAAGGTTACTGGAACGCGCCCACGACATCGCGGGTAGTTCCCTCTCATTCTCGCATACGCTCTTACAGTAGCCCATCCCACTTACTCCACCGCACTGTTTCGATAATTTTAGAAATTTTTCATACAAAGTCAACAATATTATCGGGCATATTCGTGTTGGTAATAGGCGAGGTAGGGTGTGTGCGAGAGCGCATTTTTCTCAAGTTGTTCTCGCCAGAGCTTTGAATAGGGATGTTATGAATTAATTTTGTATTGTTTAACGGGGGCGCAGTGCACATCATGTACATATTAACGGGCCACTTCGGGCTAGAACCACAGGACAACGTCTGTCGGGAAAGCTAGTAAGAAATAAAAAAATATTTGCTTAAGAGGACTGAAAAATCCATCTTTTAATTCAAATTTGTTGGTACTCTCAGCAAACAATATTACCTTTATTATTTTAAAACTTACGGGATCGGTTTTTATCAGGCGTGACGATTGCATCACATTGCATCAATTTAATCGAAAGGTTAAGTGTATACATGATTCGAAAAAGCGAACGCGAGCGGAACACATGCATCCTTTTGATAAAATTGACGTAGGTAACAATACACGTTCGCGGCGCAAGTGAGTACCGAGCTTAATAGCGAACGGCTTGACTCCCTTAGGAACACCTTTATGTTTGTAAGAATGTGTTTTCTTTATAATAGAAAAAAAGCTGTATTTACTCTTAAAAACACAGATAGAAATAAAAAATTAAATAATATTATTGTTCTTTTTTTCGACGTAAATTGTTTAGATAAAAATACAATTTCGTTGAAGCGGTTGAATCCGTTATACGAAGAAAACTAATGAATAATTCCGAAAAAAAAAAACAGCTTTTGAAAGGGGAGACTGAGCGATGTATTTGTATTACTTACATTGTGAACAAACAAGTCGGAGGTTTTTCCAGAGAAACGAGAAAATAATCAAACATGAGCAGATCATTCGAAGAGTTTTGAAGCTAGCATTTAAATGTGCTGTGTGCGATGTACCTTTTCAGAGAAATATGCTTAAAAAGCACTTAAAATATTGGAAATATTTAGCAATACTTGAAAGCAGACAAAACCTTTCAATCATATACCTAAGGATTGTAAAAATAAATAAATAATATTGCAAAATATAAATCCCTAAACGTATTTTATAAAATACTAGCTTTCCCGACAGACGTTGTCCTGTAGACCCTTTGGTCCTTACCAGAGGCGGCCCGTTCATTGTGCACTGCGCCTCCGGAAACAAAAATAAACTAACTAAATAATAACATTAAAATATTAATTCTAAAACGTCCATATTTCATTCGTATTCAAAGCTCAGACGGGATTAACGCGAGAATATAATTATATGTGCGCAATTTGGTTGACTTTGTATGAAAAATTTCTAAAACGCCAGAAACGGTGGAGTAAGTGAAATGAGCTACTGTTAGAATGGACAATTACGTATTTGAGAATGACAGGGTGCAGGTGCAGAATACAATAATTTTGTTAGATTATTTAGATTAGATTATTTCAAAGATGGCGTCGCATCATATTCGTTCCATACAAACTTTAATATCATATTTTATATTATTACTTATCCATTTTTCAACTTTTTATTAGTTATTCTGTTATCCGGAGTGGAGAAGAATCCAATACATCACACATTGGAAGAATCTGTTGAGCCAATCGCGAGTTATAAGTTTAGTGTTCGCACTAACCCGAGTTTAATTTATATTAGAGATGATATCGAACCAATGAAAAACATAATATATATTGTAAACGGCAAATTTGGAAACATTTTGAAAATCAATACAAAAAGTTTTTTTAATTTTAAATTGTTGTTTTTTTTAAAATAGGATCTCCAGAGATTTCCACACGAAAAACTTCTCTGAATATTAGATTAGGACAAACTTAGTTGAGATTGCAGAGTGTTTATCGTGAATTTCAAAATAAAAACAATATTAGGTAGGTACATACCTATTGATTTCCTAACTTTTATGAAAAAAAAAAAACCATACACCGAATCGTTTGTAGATATACCAATAATTGAACAATAGACCATTAACGGCCACGTGGATTTTGACATTAGCCGGGAGGCAAAAACATAAACAAAAAAGTTTAAGAGTTCGTATGAGTGTGTTTATACATAAACCCATCACTATGGTTTGTGTATGTGTGGAGTGTGTGTGTCGCCATGACCGCCATTTTGCATCCAGCCTAACGTCAGATGACGTCATCCTTTAATGGTCTATATATTACTAGCTAGTTACCCGTGGCTTCGCTCACGTGTTACTGTATTTGCTTTCGCTTCCTAAACAATGCAGAATTAATTATATTCGCATCAAAATTAATAATAATAAGAAACATCATCAACATTTCTTTTTTTAAATATATATTCTAAAATTTCCATTAAATTACTATATTTTTATTTATATTTGTCGTTATTAATCTGTATTTAAAAAATATGGGCTTCTTATACAAATAGAATCAGCCCGCGAACTTAAAAATTTCGCTAACTTGACTGACATTGTTCTATGAGAATCCCAAAAAATAACTCGAATAACTTTTATTCCATCAAATGACGTTATTTGAAATCAATTTTTATATTGCTGGATATGAATAAAAAAATATTCAGGTCTCGAAAAGCAATGAAATTAGTGATCTTTAAAACACTTATTTCTATCTGCTTTGGGAATTTTTCAAGTTACAGACGTTTTTTTTAACATTTCAATTTATATCTTTCACGTTGATTTGTTGTTGTTTGTCTGGTCGTAGGTTCGAAATTTAGTTCATAAATATCTTATCCTGAGCAAACACGACATAAAAAGAATAAACGATATCGGTCCAGCCGTTCAGGTCGAAATAAATAACGTTAAACGTGAAAACTGTTAACGTTCCGAACGTTAACGTTTACCAAATTGAAAATGGTTTCCAAACAAAAAAAAAAATGCGTTTCGTCTTCAATATAATAGCAGCGTCGTAATACTTCCAAAGATTTTGAGGTAACGTTTAACGTTAATTTTGAATAACTGACAGAATTATTTTTTTGACTCGGAATTTGGAACAGCATTGTTTAACGCACGTTGAACAACAGTTTTTACGTTATCTCTATGGAAATAACAACAAATTGTTAACGTTGGAGCTGTCGTTAATATTTCGACTTGGCCTCCAGGCGTGATGCGATGACCACGTAAAGTAGGTCTCCATTTTTATAATAACGTAATATTCTCCCTTTTAAGCCCCCCCGCTCACCGCAAGCCAGCCCGGAGGAAACTAAACCGCAGCAAACCCTAGCCCGATTGCCAAAAAGCCAGCCGCACACAAATCAAGCCCGTGGCGGTTCCCCCCAAACCACCCCATAATACGCGAGGCCTTGGACCCACTCAGGAGAATAGGTTAGGCATAAAGAACTCTCCATTGCGCTCGAAGTCGTCCGAGGCTCATTGTGCCTTTTCTAACCGGTTGAGTTTTAAGGAAGTGAGGTGGTCAACCTCAGTATTCTAATGGTATAAGTAATTGGCGTTCGACTGTAAACGAATTTTTGACAATGTAGAGTAGGAAGAAAATTAACTGTCCACTGTTTATATTTTTTATTAGATGAAACGTATATCGGCAACTATCCGATATCCGGTCTGTCCGGCGGCGTAAATAATATCCTGCCGGATACCGAATAGTAAAAAGAGACATGTTTGGATAACTCATTGATTTGTTTATTAAAGTATCACTTAAGAAATACACCTTATAATCACAAAATAAATTCTACAACTTAGAAAATTGATTATCAAGCATAAGGTAAATTATGGAGAGTAATTCTATATAATATTTCGTTATATAGACTATTAGACTATATAGAGGAAAACAGCAGCTTTGCTGGTCTTCGTAAGTAAGGGAAGTTTAATAAAACAACGTTTCGTCATATATCATCCTGGCTGAAGATGCAGATAGTTTCCGCGATTTTTGGAACAATAACGTTCCGGCAACGGAGTCAGTCCAATTTGTTTATACCGCCTACGTAAGCATAATTCATGCGTTGTACCCATGGTAATTTACGCACTGGCCGGGCTCTAGTAAGGACTTCTTTAGCATTCTACGAATTTTATAAATTTTTGAAAATAAAAACACCGATATTTCAAGGGGAGCGCTTTTCTTCCTCCCGCAAGGGTTCCGAAGATAAAGAAGATCTTCTCATACCGAGAGGGTCTTCCTCGTGTTCTGCTCCTTCGAAGCAGAGCTGAGGGATCTGGAAATGGTGTGTGAGGAGGTCATAATATCCGGCTAACTGCTATCCCTTTCGTCTCTATTTTTTATACGTTCCAGTGGACAGTTAATTTTTTCGCACTATACAGTGACGAAATGATATGGTCATTGACTTGCCAGTGTTTTCAAAACAATTATTTACGATCTATCCTAAAATGATGTGAGGATTTTGTAGATAATTTTAAAATTTAATATTTTGCACTTTTACTACATTTGATATAAAATAATTTACCTATTGACTTCATAATACTATTTACCTTTTTTCAACATAATATTATATCAACTTGCTATTCATGGTTTACGCAATAAATTCAAAAAAATTCAAAATTCTGAGTATACAAATTTTGTAAGCTTAAAGTATTCAATAGTTTCTGAAATTTTAGGATCTGTGCATCAAGCGAATCAAAAGTTATATAGAGGGGACGGATACACACACATACACGTTGGAAAAGTGCCCCTCACCCCCTACCCTCTAATTAATGATATCTTTTGAAAACGAAATAGTATAATTTGACTCTTTCTGAAGAAATCATTTTTTTGAAATTTCGATAAAACCAGTTTTAAACTTTTTAGGAGGCACTTAAAAATCATCCCTTTTTATATGTGCCCTTTTTCGTCCCTTTTAGTTAAATTTTGGAAAAATTGCCAAATACGCTAACACTCATTTCTATAGAAGAATTTATATGCCAAATCTCAAGTTCGTACCATGTCTAGTTTCCGAGATATTCGCATACTTTGAAAAACATTCAACCCTTATTTTCACCCCCTTAGGGGTGGAATTTCCAAAAATCCTTTCTTAGTGGAAGGTTTTGTATTGAGACCTACCTGATTTCCAAATTTCACTTCTCTACGATTAGCCGTTTGGGCTGTGCGTTGATGAGTCAGTCAGTATATCAGTCAGTCAATCAGTCAGTCAGTCAGGCACTTTCCTTTATTATTATAGATAAATGTCATTTCTTTCTGTTAAAAAGTATAATTTAATGAAACCGATGGAATGTTCCTTTAAGGTAGGTAAGTACCTATGAACTTTTAACTTCATATTATGAGACATGTGAGAATGAAAAAACACTTGTCTTATATATCTACTACACAAATGTATAGTGGAAATAAAATACACACTAAACGCCAAAAAATAATTCATTTTGAGATAATCTAATAAAACTGATTTTTCCCCCATACTACGATGATTTTTGGATCTGTTTTTTTACGCCTTTAGATCATCGATATGAACTTAGAGCAATATTAATTATTATGCTATTGGCAATGATTTATAGAACATTTCCTCATACTCAACTCATTTTTTTCATTTTTGGCGCTTAGTGCGTATTTTATTTCCACTATACAAATTATTTTATTCCAGAGACGCATTTCGTTCTGTTAGAACATTTTCGATCTAATTAAAAAAAAAATACAATGTTTGAATTTGAAGATATTATTGCTAAAATGTGTGGCTAATTGAATGAGAGGGAATAAAATAATTTGTGTAGTTTAAGACAAGTGTTTTTTTTTCATTCTCATTATGAATTACTACACGGTAAACACCAATAATATAAATTATCATACAATCATGTCAAATTATGCAAATGACAATAATAAACAATTGGTTGGTAGTCCAGTGGTATCAATCGCCGGCTTTCATGCGCACAGCGTATTGGAGGTCGTAGGTTCGAATCCCGGCCGTGCCGACCATTTCCGCTTTCACGACACAACCCTTTGGTTAGTGTGTAAGATGTCAAAAAGTGTATTTGTGTTCACTTCGAGTGAGCACAGATTCATTTTATAAAAAAAAAATTATATATCGCAGAAAGTTTTGATGAATATGTAAGAAGGCATCACTCAAAAGTTGAAAAAAATCAGCACATTTCAATGAACTTTCTTTATTCATAATATAATTTGTTGTAATATTTTTTTTAAATATTCAATTGCGTGGGCCGAAGGTGCTTGGAGTTGCTTAATATTAGATATGAAAAAACTGGCGTCAAGTTTTTTCCTCATTATAAATACCTATAATAATGAAAAAAAAAAACAATGTAAACTTATTTTATGTCCCTTTTGAAGGTATGGTCTTCAAACCATTAAAAAAAAACTTTTAAAGTTTATTATTAGAGATGGCTCATGCCCACGATTTTGTGGAATATACAAAATAAAATAAGTGAACAAAAAAAAGAACATTCATTGAAGACAGTGACATAATTATATAAACAACTTTTTTCGGGCAATTAGCCAGGTTAATAATTAAGTATAATTAGGTTTAATTTGAATAATTACCTCATACTCACCAAATATTCATACAGTTGTTTTGTACAGTTGTTTTCTTTTCCAAAAGAAATTCCGGCCCGATTCCGGATCCAAACTCCAATTTATAATTTCCAGGTGCCGGAGTTGAACGAGTTGGGGTGGTAAGGGCTGCGATGAATAGGGTGGATTTTTAGTAGTCCATATACTCCAACTAGAGGTCGAACATGATCGAAGATGAAAAATATTTTACTACGTTATTCGTCATCGGGAGATAATAATGCCCTCTTTTTGGATTATTTATTAAACAAAGGACACACGTAATATGTAAATAATGTATAAAACAACACATATTTCCTTTAAAACTCAAAAAAATATTGTTTATCAAGCCTTAATGAAATCGGCTTGAATCATAATAAATTGGGTTTTCAGTTTTTTACTCAGCTTACTGACTTTTTATTTCAGGAAATTAAACATTCCTCTCATCACAATGGGATATAATAATAATGTCGGAGATGATAATATAAAAATGATTGATGACTTTTAAATTGAAGTAAAAAATAAATGAGATCATAAAATACGAGATCTAATTGGAATGAAGAGTAAAACAGATTTTGTTACGATGGTTTTTATAAATTTCATTTGATATTTTTTTTTTATATTACCAACGGAGAAGTTAGCGAAATTGCAGAATCACACGAAAACAAGTTCAGAGCTAAAAAAAAGTAAGCAAAATGTATACAAGTTCTTCTTCATGAGTCTGCTGATGCCGAGTTACGACCTCATGACCATGGTACATTCCCAGTCATCATCACTCATTCGTTACCAATCATCATCACTCGTTCACCGTTGCCTGCTTGACGAGATAGGATTATCATGAGGAATCACACTTATTTTCCCGATCTTGACCATCCCCACTTTGATTCAAAATTTTCTCAAATTCATACACTTTTAAATACATACAAAAATGAGAACGTAGAGAGGCAACGACAGACTAATGATAATGAATATAATAAATCATTAAAGCATTATGAAATTTGTAAGTTTGCATGATATGTATACACTACCTACTCAAAAGTTAAATAGGTACTAAATACACTCTGTCTGAAAAATTTTCCGAACATTGCAATCAACATAATTATATTAAAACACACTTTTTACTGATTCATACTCGTACTTAAATATTATAGCATACATAATATTATTTACAATCGTATCATCTTTAGTCGAATCAACAGTATTTGGGTTTTGTCTGCTACATCTGCATCAATCATCTACATTATCAATTTTGGGAGGTGTGGAAAAATTATTTAGACACTTTTTTTTAACTATTTAGGGATAAAGTCACTAGGTCTGTGGAAATCACCCTCACTTCAGCATTTTTCAATTCTGAAAACCATTCTTTGATCGAACAACCTCTGTAAACATTTATGTTGAACTTGGAAGGTAACCCCTAGCATAATTACTATGCATCGTTCAATTCACAAGGCTTTGAGGGAGACCGTCATCCAAAAGTGGGTGGCTACAACTGAAAGAGTAAGAAGGATGGTATATAATATGACTGAACCTCTTACCTCCTTTCATTCCATAATTTAACATGAGCATTGAGCAATCGCATTTTTGTTAACATATTATGT
This sequence comes from Mystacides longicornis, assembly GCA_963576905.1. NCBI lineage: Eukaryota > Metazoa > Arthropoda > Insecta > Trichoptera > Leptoceridae > Mystacides > Mystacides longicornis. The sequence continues at coordinate 23,519,093 of OY756421.1, read as the reverse complement.
ACTAGCTTATACCCGTCATGCTTTACGTTTATGATTTCGATTGTCAGGCTTGATCGGTAGGTAATTAAACAGGTTCTAGTCTAGCTTCCCATAGCTTAACAGACCTCTATAACTGACATAAGCACAGGAAAAGAAGAATGACACTTACAATTATTTCTGTTTTACCGACCTCATAATATTATACGAACCTACCGACATAATTTGCAAGTTTTCATAGAGAGAGAGAGAGATAGCTCTGTGGTTTGAATCTTAGCTACATTCCCTAATGTGTGATAATTAATTAGGCTCTCCACCCATAGAGGGTGATTTGCGCTATCTGTCAAACGTCAAATTGGAGGAATCATTTTGCAATTTTTTTCATTAAATCTTTATTTATTGAGAATAATAAGATTTGAATAACATTTATATGTATAACAAATCAATCTACGATTATTTTATTACATTTTCATACCGTAATACCAAGATTCCATTCAACGTTTACATGAGTAATTTTGTTTCCAAAAGATGGCTTACTGTCTTTTTGAGAAATTTGTATGAAGATCCTAAAAAAATAGAGTTTTTTAAATAGCTCTAAATATATTAAAGTTAATGCAGCAAATTGTATTTAAGAACCTTCTCAAGCAAATTGCACCGCTCTGCGCAGATTCATATCTGACGTAGCATTTGTATTTTGAGCGTGATGTTCACATATACGATAGAAAGCAGACAAACATTTCTGAATTATTATGTAGATTTCACTAAACAGTTTCAACAAAAAGTTCAGTTTGAATTTTTTGTATGAAAAAAAAAAAGTTTTCGAAGTCTTTTTTGAAATTGCTCTTCACTGTTTTTTACGAATAAACATTTTAAATAGCTACATACGAAACTACTAGCTGACGTTTTACCGTGGAGCTCGACCAATAATCACATTCCATTAATAATGCTATTGTATGTTTTATTTGCAAGTAACCCCTGCCTAAGTAATTAATTATAGCCTGAAGGTTAACATAGTTTCTGTTCCCACGCATATAAAGACGAAATATTATGTGTAGGCTTAGTATTGTTACCCAGTTATTCAACCGCATTAATCTAATAATAATTCTACATTATTCCATTCTAGTAATAGGTACTTATTTACCTTTAATACATACCTACTGAATTATATTATTAATACGCCTGTGAAGTGTATCTAAATTGAAATTAACATTTAAGTTATTTAAGGTTCAAGTATTTATCTTAAGTACTTACTACCTTTTCGTGTCTTAATCGTCACATCAAGAATTTCCAGTGGTTGGCCACATGTGTGGCCAATAATTAATCGCCATGTCAGGGTTAAATCGATAAGGTAGCTAGCGGTAGAACTTTTAGTTGGTCTCTCCGGTGCCGCGGTGGTGGAAGGATTGGCCGACATGGTGTCGTTAGTCGACAGGTGGCATAAAACCTATTATTTTAGATTAATCGATTGAGCTTGCTTGTCCAAGCGTTTTAAATATTTACCTTATATGCAAGTATTATCTAATAAAGGGCATAAGAAAAAGACAGAAGGAGAATCAAATAATTATTGTACTGAACAATTTTGAGCATTTTCACAAATTACTAATACTTGGAAGTACGTATCTACCTAGTCCTTGTAAGCTATATTATATTTTAGTCAGTTGTTTAAAAACGCCATAATATTCTGTGGTGTAACTGATAGTTAAACTACTCTTACAATTTTGGTACCACGCTTATCACACACACCCATCATTGTCACCTGACTGACAAGCATTTTTGTTGGACGAAAGTGTAACGGCAAGTCATTGATTGCGCAGTTTCATTTTCCTTATAATTGCAACGTTAATTGGAAAATCGTACTTATTTTTTGGGCATTCTCTCCAGAATTTAATAATATACGGCTTCTAAATTGATATCAAAAAGATACATTTTGAAACAAAACATGTTTTCTTGTCACAATCTTACCATTTCTATAATGAAACATCTCACAATTCTTTTATGCGTCATTTATCATACAAGGCATGTTTTTCAAATAGTGTCCGTTCCCACAGGCAACAATTTTCTGGACCTAATAATATTATTTTTTGATAAACGAATCTTTGAAAGAAATCATAATAATAATATAAGATTTATTATCATCCCATAGTTTCCTCAAATATAAAATAATATCGCGTACAACAAGAGTGTTCTTTAGGGAAAATATCACAAACCTCCATGTACTGCGGAAGGAGTAAAAGAGAAAGGAAGTTTTGATAGCCGTCAGAGTGTTGTTAACCCATATATATAGCAATTTATTATACTTTGTTGTATTATATGTGTTATATTATATTTTGTATGATATAGAAAAAAAATCATGAAAAATAATGAAAGAGAAATCCGCAAAATAGAATTACTTATGTACAAGGTAAATCTGACAGATTTTTTTGGAACTGGGTAGCTAGGAAAGTAGGTACCTACAAACTTCAATATAATTTTTCGGTTAAATTAAAATATAAAAGTAATACTCAAAATTATTTTCTTTACTAGCTGACCCGACAGACGTTGTTCGGTCTCAACTATGAATATTGATTGAATAAAAAAATATTTTAGCTCTATGAAGGTTAAGTTAACGGTCAAATTTTTCTTATACTTTCCAATGTTTCGTGCATATACCTTGTGGATGCGATTTTGGGTAATTTTGAAGAAAAAAACATTAGTTGAAATTTCGTTTTCTAGGTAGCTTAAATTGTACTTAATATTTTTTTTTAAATGAATCTGTGCTCACTCAAAGTGAACACAAATACACTCCTTGACTCTTTCACAGTAAGCTACTTATAGCTTGTCTCGTGAAAGAAGGAGATGGTCGGCACCTGGGATCGAACCACGACGTCCGCACCAAACAGTACGAAAGCCGGCGTTGTAACCGCTAGTCTACCAACCACTTCACAAATACCGACCATCTTCCTCTTTCACGACACAATCTTTAAGTACTGTGAAAGAGTCACTTTGAGTGAGCACAGATTCATTTTACATATAAAAAAAAAATAAAAAAATGTTAAGTTTATAGTCTGACCTTATACCTAATTTTTTTCATTTAAATAACTATTTGTATGAAATTTTAAAAACAGATAGGTAAAATTTGCTTTTAAAATAAATACAAAAATAAACCAAATTTACGGACATTTCAATTTTTTTACGGAAACAAAAACATTTTTCTGATAAGAAATCTACCTATATTGCTGCGTTCGGCATTTCGGAGAAAAATATTATATTCGCGGTAAAAAAAGATATTAAATTTTTCACACAAAAGAACGAGTTTATTTGAGCTTTGCTGTCATTTTTGATTATTTTCCGTATTATTATTAGGTATGTAATAATTTATAAGTAGGTATACCTATAAAAAAAAAGATATTTATTATCCCTCGCATCATAATACTTTACATAAGTCTTTTAAAAAAACCCTCTATTATTCAAGGAAATTAGGTATACTCCCCAATCGAACGTTGTCCCTTTTTATAAATCAATCCCGATATACAAACAGAAAACTTATTAAATAATATGTAGGTATGTAAAGTGGTTGTTATTAAACCATAAAATATGAAAGAGTTCACTGATTTATTGATTGATTAACGAATCCGATCACCCATCCACTAGACCACTCCACTCCAATACTATGCAGCTGCAACAGCATTGTATTACTCATGATAAGGTCTCTCATATCACACCTCACAGGCATATCTCGGCAAGTAAGGAGGTGTTCATCAATTTGAGTCTCGCTGCAGCTGCAGGAGACATCCTCTTCCACACTAAAACCCATATGTGCATGTTTTTCTTGCATCTAGTGACACCCACTCGTAATCTGTTGAGTGTCTTCCAGGTTGGGTAAGGTAATTGGTGTCCCGGTCCTAAGCTTTCCGATAGTTCTATAGGCCAGCTTCTTCATGCTTCTTCCTCAGCCTTCTCTAGGACCACTGCTGGAAATATGCTCCTTCAAACTCCTTCAACTTTTCCTCGCTCACTGCCAATTGCAGCCACGACTTTCCAATCGCTACAGTGATGTCATCTGTCCATCTCTTTTGAGGTCTGCCGACGCCCCCACGATTCTCCCGTGGTGACTTCAATACTTACCCTTTACCTTGTGAGTCCATCTGTCAGTATATAAACATCACATTACCAATTAAGACTAGCTATCCGATCCATGAGGTCTGTTTATTTTGCTCGGCTTCTGATTTCTTCGTTTTTTTAACTGATGATTCGTCATTTTTATTTACGCTTACTTGTTTTGAGAAAAAATGAATGTCAGTAATTTAACAAAAAACAAATTGAATATTTTTTACTATGTACTTATTCTGGTAAATACACTAACATCAAATTAATAATATGAGCTATTGCGAATAAAAATATTCATTCAGTGTATGTTAAAGTTGGTTCACATACATTTTCTCAACTCATCAATATTAAACAGTTTCAGTGTTTTGGCTATTGCTTTTGAAAGAAAAGCTGATAAGAAAGTTTCCCAAAGCTTCGGCTTTCCACGCACTTGTTTCAGAAAAAGTGATTTAGACGAGGGAGAAAAGAAAAGGAATACAAAAGTAATTTAGAGACACTAATCTTTTGGCTCGAGGAGAATTATTAGGAAAGCTTTTATTTGACCCGGAGATGAATAACATTCAATAAAACATTTAAAATCATCGTATTTCTTACATACCTAAGAACCTTGTTGAATAATAATTATTATACGTAGGTACCTACTTGAATTAAACTTCGTTTTTTTTTTCAGAAAATACACACAATCAGATTTTGTAACTTATTTATACACTAGCTTTTTTACCCGTCCACAAAAAAAAGTTGTAGAATAATGGGAGTTATAGAACCTGATCTATGGAAGTTAACATACAGAGCTTTATGAAAGTGTGGTGTACCTACATAATGTATATAATTAATTGTACTTATTTATTTGTAACACCTCATCAGCAAGAAGAAAGCGCTGCAAGTCATAATCATAACCTAGTGACTTATTCTCTATGCTTACCCCATAGTTAATAAGACAGAGTACTCGGTTTATATGTGGTGAGCTATGGGCTGTCACCACAATGTTGATTCTATTATTCTGCAATTAAGTACCAACAAAGCTTTTTATGTTCCTTATAATTAACAAATTGTCCAAGTGGATTCATACTCATTTGAAAATAATAAAATTTGTAGAATAAAATATAAATATCTACCTGTATTAATAAAAGTTTTGACTTTTTAATACAGATTTTCATTATTTTTTTAAGAAAATGAATCTGGGCTTTCTTAAGTGAATACAAATACACTTTGACATCTTTCATACTAACCAAAGGGTTGTGTTGTGAAAGTGATAATGGCACCACCAGGACTTGAACCCATGGCCTACAGTGCGCTGTGCAAACGAAAGTCATCAACTGATACCACCGGCTTTCCAACAACCTCTTTGTGCCTAAACTTTATAAAAAAATGTTCAAGTAAAGGCTCTCACTCACTATGGAATATATCTATAAAACTAACCATTATAAAACATCTATTGTTTGGAAGTGGTTCAGAAGAATAATATATTATTAGATGTTTTATAGAAAATTAAAACACAAAATGTATTTTTTTTTTCAGTTTATTTCTGGTTGTAAATAAATGAAAACTTTCTGTTTATTTAATTTCAATTACATATATTTCAATGAATATAATACACAAAAACAACTACCATTTTGTAAAATAAAATAACATTATTTGTTAGATCTAGCAGATTAAAAATAGAAAAAAAAATAAAAAAAGAATAGAAAATACTTAAAATAAAAACAGAATATAGAAAATCATATTGACACCTTCTTTACCAAAAGCATTTGTATTCCATAATCTCTAATATAAATTAAAGTCGGGTTAGTGCGAACACTTATAACTCGAGATCGGCGGAACAGATTTTTTCGATGTTTGATTTATTGGATTCTTCTCCGCTCCGGATAACAGAATAACTAATAAAAAATTGAATAAATCGATGAGAACTTATCTAAAATACAATATTAAAGTTTGTATTCAACGGGTTTGCATCAGTATCGCCACCGACATCTGTTGGGGGAAATAGGGAGATGTCTGGTAGATTGATATTTTGATAGAAACATTCAATGTTTTCCCTATTTTTCTACAGATGGTGGTATAGGTAATGATTAAAATTAAAAATATAATTTTTGATTGTACTTTTTCAAGCTTTTTTATAATTTGTTAACGTCTAAAAATGGATGGAAAATAGTATGAAATAATATAATATTAAAGTTAGTATGGAACGGGGGAGTTTTGGTGCTTTTGAAATAACTGTTTCATAATTACCACATAACTTTTGATTTTTTTACAAAGAGTAGTCATGTATGTTAGCTATGTTATGTTACCCAGCAATATTTTATTGGCTTTTGATTAAAGGCGAGACGAAGTTCGATGGGTCAGCAAGTCAAAAATAAAATTCACATTTAACAGTAGAAACAGCCCCCGTAGACAAATTCAAATTGGCGTTCGACTACAAACGAAGATTTCGCCAATGTATAGTACGAAAAAATTAACTGTCTACTGGAACATATAAACAATTATTTAAACTAAACAAAGACACTTATATAAAAAGTGAATAGTTAATTTTCTTCCTACTCTATATTGTCGAAGAATTTGTTTGTAGTCGATCGCCAAATGCATTTTGTCTAGGCCTACAGACGTGTTGTGAACAATTAATTGTGTTGTGGCACGCCAAAAGCTTATTTTTTCACAAAAAGTAACAACACAATGGTCAACGATAATGTATGAACTAAATGTATGAAACCGATGTTGCTTTTAGCGTGTTACAGCTCAACAAAACACATTTTTATACAAATTAATGAATCTGAACTCACCCAAATTGAACACATATACAGTTTTGACATCTTTCACACAAAACAATGCTTGTATTGTAAAAGTTGAAATGATGGGCACCAGAATTCAAACCAATTCACTATAATTAGGTACTGTTACCGATAGTTATTTATTTATCAAATGTCATCTAGTATTGTAACACCAGTATAATTTGATTCTTCTATCCTCATTCTAGTTAGAGTTTTGGGGGAACTATTTAACATTAATCTGTAACAAAACATTATGGAATTTAAATATAGGTATACAAAAATGAGAGAAAGTACAATTATCAAAGAATAAAACGCGACTTACCGATTTTGCTTTTTCTAGTAATAAAATGCATACATTTTAGAAATTCACTGTTATTGTATCGTTTAAAATATATTGTGATCTGTCTATCCTGTAAAAAATATAGTTACACAAAATAAATTAATGTAATTGGCTAGCTGCATTGTAATTATGCGGTTATTTTGAAACAATATTTACTCAATAAACTTTGCTTACCTGTTTTATTATTCCCAAAAATTTATTTTATATCTAAAGCCGTAGAAAAATTCAATGTTTACATTTATAGTTTGACAACAAAATATGACATAATATCCATACTAATCCATAGATTTTTGATGACATTAAAAAACTCACAGAAAACGCTAAAAAATATCTGGATAAGTGTTAAATATTATAATCGTAATTTATTAAAGAATCTATCAATTAAGATAAGTATCAATAAAAAATTTATTATTCACACATCCTAAACCTGAAAATTAAAAAAGCATTCAATAAAAATAATCATTATTTAATTTTCATTCACATAAAAATACCGCGAATAATATTTTATGGTACCTGGCAGGACCACAGAATTCTATACAAATAAAAATCTATGGGCAGGACCTCTGGCTGTCATCAATATTTTTACATAACAACAAAACATTTATTCGATTTTTGAAATTAGAATATTTTTTTATTTTATTTAACTGCTGTGTGCTGTTATATTTCTAAATAGGTAGGTACCTGATAATATTTAATTATTTATATTACCCCATATACCTACCTAAGTAATATTTACTAAATTATGTAGAATATGTAATGATTTTGGTCTTTATGTAAATTCTCTCTTCTATCTGACATTACTATGATTGCATAGTTTTTATTTGATTTGATTCTGATGTTAATTATATATTTTGTATTTTATAGGCACGGGGTTCCAGACTAAAACATTCTGTACAGTGCACAACCTAATATTAATGAGTATTCGTACAACATTCAAATCTAGATGTTTTATTATGAAGCTCTTAAAAATGAAAGTATGTAACCTCTTTTAATAAGTTATATCTTTAGATTCTAAATTATGTAATAAAGTGAAATACTTAGTTTATGAAATCATATACAACGTAATCGGTTGACTATTTTATTCTTTCATTTCATTGAATTCAATGTTATTTTATTAATTTGTATGCATAAAAAATTCATGAAATGATGTTATCTGTCATTATAGGTACCTAAATCTTTTGTATTTGTTCTAGGATGAATGATTTGTCACAAACCTTGGACAGTTTTAAGAAAAGCTTCAAGTCATCATACATCTCACTGATTGCTTTCTTCAAGAATACTTCTTTTGTCATGATGAAACTCTACGCATATTGTTTTTTTAAACAAATTTTCACGGCAACAATACCATCAGTCTTTTATTTAAATGAACCTTGTATATTATTGTTTTTGCATAATATAATATATGATAAATAAGCTAACATAGTTTTGAGTTTATTTACTATTATATTTCTAAATTATTTTGTGGATAAAACAAAGGTTTTATTAAACTGATTATAATCCTGAAACCATTTAAAGATTCTCAATTATTGTCAATTTTATTTCTTTCTCTCAACAATTCAGTCAAGTTCACTGTACCTAATGATCTAATTTATCGACAACTGTTTTACTGGCCAGTTTGTCTATGGAATGTTCATACCAATTTAAATGTTTATTATTTTACTTGCAAATCTTTTTCGACGACGACGATTTTAAGATTTAAACTTTATTTATATTTCAGAAATATAAAATGATTCAACAATTATTATTGCTAAATTATTTTATACTTATCTACATTTGAATATGATTTTATCAGGTAGCTACATAATTATTACTCATCTAATGGCTACGACGGTTTTACACAAAATGTGGCCATAAATTTTTTAAAATGTGTCAATTTTCAAAATGGAGGATTTTTTTTTCCAAAATTTTTCATTAAATCTTTATTTATTGAGAATAATAAGGTTTGAATAACATTTATATGTATAACGAATCAATCTCCAATTATTTTATAACATTTTCATACCGTAATACCAAGATTCTATTCAACGTTTACATGAGTAATTTTGTTTCCAAAAGATGGCTTTCTGTCTTTTTTGAAAAATTTGTATGAAGATCCTAAAAAAATAAAGTTTTTTAAATAGCTCTTAATATATTAAAGTTAACGTTGTCAATTGTATCTTAGAACGTTCTCGAGCAAATTTCACCGCTCTGCGCAGATTCATATCTGACGTAGCATTTGTATTTTGAGCGTGATGTTCACATATACGGTAAAGTATTGTCAAAAGCACGCAAACATTTCTGAATTATTATGTAGATACATATATACCTACATATCTCCCATTTAAATAAAATTATTAAGATTATATTATACCACAAACCGACCTCGGTAGCCTAGTTGTACTGGCGTGGATTTCAGATCCGACGTCCCGGGTTCAATTCCCGGTCGGGTCAGAGATTTTCTAGGTGTTTTTTCACTTGAAATTTCTACCCGGGGTTGGCCTGTCTCAGATTGGACGGGACCGGTTGACTGGAAAAAATTGCCTCAGACAATAAGTTCCGCCGGCTATACTGACACCTTTGTATAGAAAAGTGTTATATTTATTTATTCATTTAAATATTTTTTTAAGATGGTAAAACTAAATGCAAAAGTAAACGTTTGAAAATAATAATTATTATTTTCAAACGTTTTAACAGAATTATTCTGTTTTTTTTTTTAATAGTTACTTTGTGCAAACACATATGAAAAATGTATTTTAAATCGCTCTGATTTCTTTGAATAAAATTCTAGTGTCTATTTATATGATAAAAGTAGTACATAATATAAAAATCCTAATATTTACAGCAAAATCATTTCAAATAAGTTGGTCCTTCATAGTTCTTCCGCGTATTTTTACATCAATTACCGGTTTTCAGAGACGAACCTCTTCGTCATCAAACGTGTTGTTTTCATTGAATTGAAAACTCAAATAAATAAGGAGTCTTCAATTTGTGCTACAACGAATTATTAATTCGATAATTTGTAATAGCACAAATTGAAGACTCCTTATTTATTTTTACATCAGTGAAAATGAACTACTACCAAGCACCCTCGGCCGAAACTATCAACAGTGAAAACTAAACATTTAGGTACCTTGGTATATTATAAAGATTCATTGCAACAAGACCGAGCGCATTGGAGACCTTTTATTGCCTCCTTTTGATGTTTCTAAATAGGAGTTTAAAGTAAGTATATTTATTGATCTATTGTAAAGGGAGCTACCTCTAAATCAATAGCACTTTGGATTGGAAGCGACAGGCAAAAATGGTGTTTTTGCATGCTGTAACAGGCAATTATGTCAAACTAATGGACTTGAGAAGTTTAATAAGAGAGAAGGTTTGTAGTACCTAACATAGTTTAGCTAATCAATCAAAGTCAAGTAAATGTAGGTTTGTAGGAAAGCACCAAACTAGTAGCGATACATCACCGTCATCTGAGTAGCGAAATAGGAGGAAGTTCAGGGCCGATACAAGTGATAGTTCGGGCGGTGACAGAAAACAGATTTAGTGTGAAATTAGACGAATTTATTGAATCTAAATTCTTACGAAAGGGATCCTAGAGCTATGGTACTTCTCACCTAATCGTAGATTCCATCGACTCTTCAAATAATTTATAGGAAATTCTTTACTTATACGGATCGTATTGTTACACAATATTTATTAGAAATAGATTAATATTATAGCTTCTATGAATAAGCTATGTTTATTCTCAAAATTAGAGGTAGGTACCTATGTTTGGCAACTTTTAAAATCTTTGACTCAATTCATTTAAATGTCAACCAAACAAAGAAAGTTTCGAGGACATCAGTCTTCTCGGGCTGTTAGATGATTAAAAACGTTCACCATTAAGTTGGTAGAAATCACCCAGAGAAACTGCTAATCAGTAGATGGCACCAAGATTTACTTTATCCGTTTTAAGCTGTCTCTATAATTCAATTCCTTTTGACTATGTTGAATACAACGTGTCAAATACTTATGGATTCTTAGTGCTAAGAAACAGTAAAAGTGTAAATTGTAACAAAGAAAATATGGAATTATAAAGGCTGAAAAGAAAAAATTAATTAAACTAATTTCAAAACAGAAATTTCGAAAGAAGATTCAAAGTATTTTTACAAGAAGTTTAGAACTTTAAAACAGTTTCAAACACAAAAGAATTTGGAATTGGCTTACCGTTTTTGATCTGCTTGCGTTCACAAAATATAAGCACAAGCAAAACAATATGCTGTGTAATAAATTGATTGGATGTTCCTGTTAATCATTTAGGTACTTAGTTATTTTGTTAGTTTTATGCGAAATCATTGCTCTATTTCATAATATTTTCGCCAGAATGATCGTTTTACTATCTCGTTTTTCGGCCCTATAACTAAATTACACAGCTTTAGTTACCTACACAAATGTTCAGTTTTGTCTTATTGAAAAAAATATGTCGTCCTAATATCTTTTCGGGGGCGGCCATTTAAACCCGGCGAGGTAATAAAATAAAGTCGTAATAGAAATAAAGTTTTATAAAAAATGTCCAAAGGTTTGAATATTACGTACTGTAAGAGTAGGTATAAAAATATCTTTGGTATCCATCGGGTAACTACCAAACCGTGGTAGATTGTTAGATGTAAAAATGAATCGTTTTACTATGCAGGGAGTATGAAGACTATTTGCCTACAATTTTCATCTGAATTATTCAATGTTACATAGAACTGGAAAGGAGACACTATCCATTATGTAATTATTTAAGCTTCATTATTCTTGATATTGTGAGAAATCAAATTGATTATATTCTTGTAAATCGCAGATTTAGAAATTCAATCAAAAAAGTTACTACATATCCGGGAGCTGATGTTGGGTCCGACCATAACCCTCTTATTGCAGATGTGTCTCTTAGGCTTAAAATTTTACGGCAAAGACAAAACATTCAAAGATTAGACATTTCAAAGCTAGAAGCTACAAGTGTTAAAAGTTCAATTACTAGCCAAATCAATAACAGAATGAACGAACTGTCCGATGACACTAATGAGACAGTACATGAACAGTGGAATAATTTCAAAGCGATATTCACGGATATCTGCAGTGGGGATTTAAGGGCGGGAAGAACCGTAAGGAAAAAGAACTGGATGACCGAACATATACTTTCTTTAATGGATAAACGAAGAAAACTTAAAAAGAGTGAGACCCAATATAAAACCATTCAACGAACTATTAAACGTGAAATAAAAAAGGCTAAAGAAGACTGGATGAGACGTCAATGTGAAGACCTTGAGAACCTTAACCAAATGCATAATGACTTTGAACTTCACAAAAAGGTTAAGGAAATATCTGGGACAACAAGGAAGACCACACCGGCATGTCTGATTGACGAGTCCAATAAACTTATTCTGGATGAAAAGGAGATTCTTAAGACATGGGAAAAACACATTGAAAAGTTGTTTAAAGATAATAGGGTTGACTTGGCCAATGAAAATGACATAATGTTGGAGGGACCCTCAATTCTTGAGTCTGAATTACTTCATGCCATAGCAACATCTGCCAATAGAAAAGCATGCGGCCCTGATGAAATTCCTGCAGAATTATTAAAACTAATTAGCGCAGATAACATTAACCACCTGCTGAGATTGTTCAACAAGATCTATGACACGGGCATTATCCCTCAGGATTGGTTGAGATCCACATTCGTCACACTGCCTAAGAAGCAACACCCAAAAAGTTGTAATGATTATCGTATGATCAGCTTGATGAGTCATGTATTAAAGCTGTTCCTCAAAATCATACATGCTAGAATAAGAAGTAAATGTGAACAAGACCTAGATGATTCCCAATTTGGTTTTAGAAATGCATTTGGTACCAGAGAAGCATTACTAGCAATCAATGTGCTTATACAGAAGTGCAGAGATCAACGAAAGGAGGTGTTTGCGTGTTTCATTGATTATGAAAAGGCCTTTGACAGAGTGAGACACGAGGATTTGATGCGGATGCTCAGGGAATGTGGCATTGATACTAAAGACCTGAATTTCATACAGAATCTATACTGGCACCAGACAGCAGAAATCAGACATGGTAGTGGAAACACTAATGCTATAGCAATACAAAGGGGAGTACGGCAAGGGTGTATTTTGTCCCCCTTACTATTTAATTTGTATTCTAACAAAGTGTTTCAAAAATCGTTGGAAAACTGCAGACTGGGAATAAAGATCAACGGAGTTGCAATAAACAATATAAGGTACGCAGATGATACCGTCATATTGGCCGAAAGTGTACCTGAACTTCAAGATCTCCTAAACAGGATTAATTTGGCCGGAGAGGAACTGGGTCTGTCAATCAATGTTGCAAAGACCAAGTGGATGTCGTTTGGCAGACTTGATTATTCAACATTGTCCTTGCAGCTGAGCGGAGTGAACATAGAAATGGTGGATCGTTTTAAGTACCTTGGCAGCATCATAACAACATCACTTGACCCAGACACAGAAGTAAAATGCAGAATAGAAATTGCACGTACTGCATTTAATAAAATGAGACCCTTCTTCTGCGATGATAACTTAAATTTAAAACTGCGACAGCGTCTCATCAAATGCTATGTATGGTCAACTCTCCTTTATGGATGTGAAACATGGACACTCAAGGTGAACATCATGAACCGGTTAGAGGCATTCGAGATGTGGCTACACAGAAGAATGCTTCGAATACCGTGGACTGACATGATTAGTAACACAGAAGTCTTAGAGAGAGCCAACACCAGGAGAGAATTGCTGTCGCATATCAAAGTGAAGAAGGTGTCATATTTGGGCCATGTGTTGCGAGGGGAGAAGTACCGCCTTCTTCAACTCATACTGCAGGGCAAGATTGAGGGAAGACGGGGAGTGGGCAGGAAGCAGATGTCCTGGCTGCGAAACATCCGGGAATGGACCGGAATAGCAAGGGTCGATGAACTCTTCAGAGCAGCGCAGGACCGAGTGGCTTTTGCAGAGGTGGTCGCCAACGTCGGGGGGACCTGACAGGGCACCCAAAGAAGAGAAGATTCTTGATAAGTTTATACCTATAAGCAACTTTGTCGAGTGGTTACATTGTGTAGGTACTTTACAGATTTCTCAGAGAAAGCCGATCCTCTGTCCAATAAAAATAAACCAACAAAAGTGTCCAAATGAGAATTGGGAATAAATCAATTTTTCGTAGGATTGATTGAATTGATCTCCGATAAAGTTTTCTCTTCACCTTCACTACCCTACTAGAATAAAACTAAATGTTGTAAATTTCTGCTTCTTTAGCCTTTTACTAATTTTCTGGAACTTATCACAAATCCTTATTTTTACCTATTGTGTAAAACCTTAAGAACCAAATTCAAAAAATAATTATAATTTATTCTTAGTGAAATTTTAACTAAAATAAAACCGGTGCACGCTTCGAATCTAAAATGTACGGTAGCTGGACAAAAAAAGATGATTGAGCTATCCTCCGCGACAGCGTCTCTCGAATATTTTAGTATAACAGAAATTCGAACCCAAAATCTCTCAATCAGATGTCGGTTCGATGCATAATATAGCGATATTACGGGACGCTATTGAGGAGGATTGCCAAGGGATGAATGGATTGAGAAATCGCCCTGGATACCAAACGGTCCCGTAATCTTGTTTCCAATATTTCGCAGTTATGTTTATTCTAACAAAATGGTCTTTTAGAATTTCGTGAAATCCCTTTACATTCGTCCCCTAGAACTAAGATATTATTACATCGTGGCAGATCGTAGATAAAATTTGAATAATATTACGTACCTACCCGATATTTCTTAACACACACCCACAGCCTTTACTAGGGTTATCCAAAGCGATACAGTTGTTTTGTTTATGAAACATTTTTTATCTTTCCGATATCTTTACTTGGATACGTTGCATGTTTTCTTTTGGGCATAGAAGTTGATAAATTTAAGAGGGAAAAATTGAAATATATTTTGTTATGGTATGTTTGTATCTTACTTTCCATTTTGAGGATAAAAATATTTCTCGGGCGTAAAGGGGTAACACCAAAATAGCAACAAGTCTATTATTTAACCCTTATCAATCGACGACGATCTAGTGCAAAAAGAGTTAAAGAAACCTATTAAAAAACATCTTAGTTAGTTGTTAGGGACCATAACTTCGTTGTGGTAAGCTCACCCTCTGTTGATTCTGTGATGTCTTTGTTATGTTAAGTTTTATGTGTAACTCATACTACCAATGTACAGTAAAGTATAAAATAAATAAATAAAAAAAATGGTCGATTGACCAAAATATTTATTGAATTCTTCAAACACATTATTTGCAACTATGTAATACTTAGCCATTAAAGCAATTTATACATGAAATTATCTTTACAACATTACGATTACTTTTTATTATCTATCTATCTTTCCACTTTGGTGTTTCAATAAACAAAGGATAGATAGAATTTCTATGTAAACTTTCTATCTATCTTTCATTATATGATTTGTATAGAAATCGGCGATAAAGCGTTTCAATAACCTATCTCTAGTAGCTTGTGACATTTGTGATTACTGTTTTTTCTATGGTTTTCCTATCCCCGATTTCGACGGCAAGAGTTTATTATATTGTCCATCCATAGACAATATTATAATAATGTTGTTGATATTGAAACTCTGGCGTATATTCGAAAATTGACATGGACAAAATTGACAATTTCTATGATCAAACGCGGATAGTTTCCATAGTAACTGACATAAATACTATCTATCTGTGGTTTGTTTATTGAAACGCGGTTAAGGATAGAATATTAACTGCGGTTAATTGACGGATAGCGTTTAACTGATTACTACGGATAGGTTATTGAAACCGGCCGTTAGAGACTGATAATTTCTATTTAGGTACTCAAAATTGCAATATAAGTAAGTATATATGCTTACATTGTTGATAAAAATTAATATTACAAAATAAATTACAAATTACATGGAAAATACTGCCTCACTAGGTGTAGACCTGTATCGACGACTATATTTCGGAATAAAAAGTTATCGTTATAATTCAAAGTTATTTTAACTGATTATTATAAATTGGTATAGGTATTTTTTACTTATAATAGATATTAAATAATTCATTTAAAGCATATATCACTAATCAACTTTTTTGTTTAAATATTTTTCTGGTGATGATAATGTTAACCTTAACGCATGATGGGCTCTTTTTATTTATGCAAAACACGGACATTAGAAGTTAACGTCATAATTGATTTTAAGACAGATAGATCCCAATTACTGATCTATAATAAGAGATAACAATGCGGCTTTGTACCTGGCAAGTCCTGCACGGACCCAATTTTCTGTGCCAGGTGCATCTTTCAGCAGTGCAAAGAGTTTAACTCTCTAGTCGCTTGTTGCTTTATAGATTTTGAAAAGGCCTTCGACAGCCCACATAGACCATCAATATGGAAAATACTTGCACTGTATGGAATACCTCCGAAAATAGTTAAAATGGTGCAGTCCCTGTATGAAGACTCCGAGTGTAGCGTGAAAACTCCAGGTCGTCCTACTGAGGCTTTTAGGATCACCACGGGAGTCAGACAGGGCTGCGTACTAGCTCCTTTTATATTCATAATAGTCATGGACTGCCTGTTGAGAAAGTCCATGCAAGGAGCAAGAGGTATACCGATAACACAGAGAGATGGTCTAATGGGCGAACTGTGCGATCTGGAGTACGCGGACGACCTAGCGTTGTTCAGTACGACAGTGAAGGAATTACAGCGCAGTGTTTCAAGACTCAGCGACGAAACAGCACGCCTCGGCCTTCGAGTCAATGCCAGTAAGACGGAGCTCATGGCGAATAATGCCTGCCCCGATAAACAGCTACCGATAACCATCGATGGTCACCAGGTCTCCCGGGTGGATAAATTTAAGTACCTGGGAGCAACTATTACCACCACTGGTGACCTCGGGGCTGAGCTCCCGATACGTATCGGTATGGCAAGTGGCGCCTTCAACAACATGACCAAGATATGGAAGGCGTCGGCGTTTAGTGTCGAGACGAAATGTAAACTGTTTGATGCGTGTGTGTTGCCCATTTCTTCTGTATGAGTGTGAGTCCTGGCACCTGACTAAAGCCCAGGCACAAAAAGTATCTGCATTCGAAACGAAGTGGCTCAGGAGAATTTTGGGTATAAGATGGTACCACCGCATCACGAACGACGCTATACGCCGGCGCACCCAGCGTGAGCCCATCACCTCTACTATCATGTGGAGGAGATGGACTTGGCTGGGACATGTGTTAAGGATGCCGAATGACAGATGGCCGAGGAGAGCGCTGTTTTTCCTCCCATCAGGGTCCCGAGGACGAGGAAGACCCTCTCATACCGTGTTCCGTTCCTTCGAGGCAGAGCTGAGGGAAATGGACTTGGTGTGGGAGGAGGTCATTAACGTTGCGCAAGATCGAGCGCAATGGAGAGCTCTTGTTGCCTCTCTATGCCCCTAAGTGGGGTCTTAAGGGAGTTTGGATTGGATATTATTTTATTATGGACAAACCTAAAAACTCTTGTGCTAATTAGAAGAAAGGCCTAGGTAGTGCTTTATTTAGTAGGTAGGTACTTACCAAAAAAGCCAAATAACATGTGAGCGGAGCCACGGGTAACAACCCGTGGCTCCGCTCACATGTTATTTGGCTTCTCTTCCTAAACCGACCTCGGTAGCCTAGTTGTACTAGCGTGGACTTCAGATCCGAGGTCCCGGGTTCGATTCCCGGTCGGGTCAGAGTTTTTCTAAGTGTTTTTTCACTTGAAGTTTCTACCCGGGGTTGGCCTGTCTCAGATTGGACGAGACCGGTTGACTGGAAAAAATTGTCTCAGGCAATAAGTTCCGCCGGCTATAAAAAAATAAATAACACTCTTCTATACATAGATGTCAGTATAGCCGGCGGAACTTAATGCTTGAAACATTCTCTACCAGTCAACCGGTCCCGTCCAATCTGAGACAGGATTCCAACCCCGAGTAGAAATTTCAAGTGAACAAACACATTGAAAATTTCAGACCCGATTGGTAATCGAACCCGGGACCTCTTGATCTGAAGTCGGTGCCTTTGCCACTAGGCTACCGAGGTCGACAGGCTAGACTGACACCTTTGTATAGAAAAGTGTTATAATATTATTATTAAATTGGCCGAACGCTACCACCTACATTCACTGTGCTACTGTGCACCAGCATTATCCTAATTCGTCAAATAATATATAATAATACCCATACAGAAAACCTTTAGGAATATCCAAATATCTCATTTTATTATGTTAAACGACTTTTTAAAGTTACGAGTTATATTTTTTTGTCAGTACTTTGAATAAGCCCAGATTAGTTCTTTAAAAAATAAATGCAATAGGTAGACTAATTCGTAAAAAAATATTTTTATACGTAGGTAGGTACCTACTTAGCTACGTAATATATTTTTTTTAAATTAAAGAGCAGTTAGAAGTAAATAAATACATACATTATAATAGGTATGTACTTAATAAAAAAAGCTGCTTACCTAGGGTAGCCCAGAACTCATAGTATATTATAACAGCCTTTTCGTGTAAAACATATTATCTTTGCATAAAAATTCATAATTTTACGATTAAAATGAATTTATCCTTGGAATTATTATAGAAATTTTAAAATGATATCGACTATTGGAGCTTTTTATTATCTGCTTTAGAACTACATATTCAATATTTATAGGTACTTTAAGGGGGACCCACTAAAGTTACGGACCTCAAATTTTACGTTCTTGTGTAGGAGCATAAGACCAACCCGTATACCAAATTTTATGAAAATCGAATTTTTTTTTTCTTTTTTAGCCCTTTTTCTAGAACAAGTGAAATTTTCTTTGGATAGGTACTTTAAGAGGGTTCCCCTGAAGGTACAGATCTCAACATTTTACTGACTCATCTACATCGAGGGGCTAACCGTTCTACCAAATTTCAATTAAATCGTATTACTATGAGTTATGGGTGCGCACACATTTTTGGCGTACGCGTACGGGTACGAGGAAATTAAAAAAATTTTTTTTGCATTTTTGGAATCTACATCCTCGAAAACGCCGAGAAAATTAATTTCAGCGAAATCTATTTTTTTTTTTGAAATCCGATCACAAGACTCATGTATATTCCACTAGCTGACCCGTCGAACTTTGTATCGAAATAAATAATATGGGTTTTATGGTTTTATGCAACAGAGATCAAATTCGTTTTTTTAGTTATTTAATACGAATGACTATTTACTGGCTTTAGCAAAACCTGCATACCACGCTGCATTCATTGGGTCTGAGTTTATTTTTTCATCAAAAACTTTTAACCTATGTTAATATGGTGTGGGAGGAAGTCATCATTGCGCAAGATCGAGTGCAATGGAGAGTTCTTATTGCTTCATCTTGCTCCTGAATGGAGTTCAAAGGGAGTTTTAATTTTGATTGATTTGATGTTAATATGTAAAAAAAAGAATTTAGGTTTGTTATTATACATATTCAATATTTTAATATTTATTTTGCTCAATTAAAATAATATTGATTGATTGATCAAATTACGATAAGGAATATCTCCGTACCGATTCAAAATACGCATCGAGGTGTCAATGGTTTTTTTTACCCATCACGCTGATTCCTTCCATTCTTTCCAATCCAAACTCATTCGCTTCCTCCTAACGCACAACATTCCGCATACATGCTCATAAATTTCTTTTGCTTTTTTGCAAATTCCTTTCTAATATTATCATTCTTCATCTTATCAATCAGTCTCTTTCCGCATATCCTACGCAGTGATCTCATTTCCACAGCATTTATTCCAACTTCCAAATTGTTCGTCCATGTCCAAGTTTCACTCCCATAAATCAGGGATGGTATCAGAATTGCATTGTGCATCAACTGTGCTTTAAAGAGAGACCTTCTTAGAGGTCTTAGTGCACCGCCAACCCTTCTCCCAGCTAATTTCCTTCTTTTGAACATGTTTTAGTTTGTTTTTTTTTTCAATTAAGTTTATAATCAGTATTCGTTGACAACGAATTAAAAAATTAAAATCATGTAAACAATTCAGTTTAATGGTGGTTTTATAAATCTCTGTAAACAAACAAAAAAATATTCTACTTGTTCTTCATTATACCTAATCATGTATTCATTGTGTTAAAACTTGCCTAAACTCCTTATAAAATGAACTTCAATTAAGTATAACTCCTTTATAGCAATGTTATGTATATGATTTTGTTTGCTGACGGTTTTAAAAATCTCTTTAAATAAAGAAAATTTTCGAAACTCCTTACGCTTTATTACAATAATGTAGGTATTCCTTGTATTAAAACTTACCAAAACCTCTTATAAAAATTAACTGAAATGAATATAATATGGCCTCTCCAATCAATCTTTTTCATACGATATATTTTACATTCGCCTTCTATCAATCGCAACAACAATCAATCCACTGACAGTTCTTTCAAATGTTAATTAATTAAAATTCAAAAGTAGATCAAATTATTTTGCAAAAAGTACTAAAAAGATTACCTACTTTCTGTGTTTTCAATAATTTTCTAATTTTCCATATACTTTTTTTTTCTATTTCAACGTTCTCCGGATAAAAGCCTACACGACAAAAAAAGAATTAGCGAAATCGATACAGCCGTTTAGGCGCGATGCGTTGACATCGGGAAATAGCTCTCCATTTTTATAGTTTTCTTAAATTATCTAATTTTCCATGTATTTTTCTTAATTTTTTTCTTCTAAAAGGACACTCTCCTGATAAAAGCCTACACGACAAAAAAAGAATTAGCGGAAACGGTCCAGCCGTTAAGGCTGAAGGTAGAATTTTAAATGGACCGCAAAGAAATCTCTAAAAATCTTTGTAGGCTCTTTTCTCGATACTTTTAGTATGCATATATAACGTTCTTTCATGCGATACGTCAATTGACGATCATCGTAGCAAATAGTTGTCCGCATTTTTAAGAATTATCAAACTATAGGTATTCGTGTATACTCGAGCTAACCTCTTGTTAGTTTCCTCACCTAAAATTTAATCAGTGAAATTAGGCAAATTATTGCCATACTGAAGTGATAAAGTTTTTAAAAAAATATTTTCTTGATCATATCATATTGTTTTAATACGCAATTATCGAATATTGTGTACCTATCTTGATAAAGGTACCTATGTTTGTTTCGAAACTTAATGGTTGCTTACCTACGTAAATAAAATTGCGCTGTCAAGAAATTAATCACAGAAAGGAATAACTGTTCCATACAAAATGTATGGGTATTTTATTTTCTTAATATTTTTATTCCTTATCAATTTTTCATTTTTTTAATAGCTAGTAGCCTATTCGGGACGGAGACGAATACAACAAATCAAAAACCATGAAAATCGATCCAGCCGAAGCGGCCCGTTAATATGTGCACAATGTGCACTGCGCCCCCGTAAAGCAATACAAAATTAATTCTATTGAGTTAAGCTTATAAAGTAATAACATTAAAATATTTCTGAATTTCTGAAACATCCATATGTCGCCAGACGTCGCCAAAATTGGTCGGGGGGAGCAAAGAAAATATTTAGGCGATATTTTTGTATTATAGTAAGAAATAGTGCTCCTGTTAAAAACAGAAAAATAAAAAGATATAAGTACCTACTACTTAAAAATTAGAAAGTCATTAAAATTAATATGACATAATAAATCCATTTTTCTATAAGTCTGGGGTACATTGGAAGCAGAAGAAGAAGGTTGTGGCATTGGGTCACTTATAAAAGCATATTATATTCATTTTTAGTTTATGTTTTTTCGTTTCCGCGTTTTTTTTATATCGCTCACTTTGGCTTCTATCAAAATACTACAACCGAAACCGAAAAGCACCATGGACCTAAAAGGCGCTAGAAAAGTCGCTAGAATATTTTGTCGCTAAATGAAAATGAAAAGTCGTTTTCCATGTCCAAAAGTCGCTAGATCTGGCGACAAAGTCGCCAAGTTGGCAACACTGCCGATGATATTGTTGACTTTTTTATGATAACGTTCGAATCGGAGGAGTAAGTGGGATGGGCTACTGTAAGAGCGTATGCGAGAATGAGAGGGAACTACCCGCGATGTCGTCGGCACGTCCCTGGTAACCTTTCCATACAAACTTAAATGTTGTATTTTACATCACTTCTTAACCATTTTTATAACTTTTTATTAGTTATTCTGTTATCCGGAGAGGAGAAGAATCCAATAAATCAAACATCAGAAGAATCTGTTGAGCCAATCTCGAGTTATAAGTGTTCGCACTAACCCCACTTTCATTTATATAGTAGATATACTATGAGTAATCTAGAGATAATTTCAGTGCAATGCCTATCCAGTTTTTTTCACTGGCAAGTAGGTATATTGTATTTCAACATGATAAGCTTATTTCCTAGGCATTAATCTAAAGACTGATATTTTGGTAGTTTAGATGCGATGATTTTTAAACAATAAACATTCACCAATAATTTTCTAAATAAAATAATAGGTATAACCCACAGGTAAAATATAATATTATAATACCCCGAAAAAGAGTTGTCATATTATGAAATAAAAATATAATGCTCGTTCCAGGGAAAATATCTCATAAATTCACATTTCAAAATTATTTCCAAAAATGTACCCACCTGAAAAGCTCTCGGCATTTTTATTTCAGAAGCGGAAGATTTTATAGTATTTGCCTACTCTTAAGAGCCGAACAGATAACAATAATGGATTTCGTATACGTTTGCGTAGAAACCTCTTCTATAGGTAATATAAAAACGTGTTTACTTACACTTTTTCGCATTCAAACTTTATGTATTTGCGGAATGAGGATATTTTAGGATTTTTTTTCAATTTGCAAAAAAGAAGGAAATTACCTACATCTTCTTCTTATTTTACTAGGCCTTTTACTAGACTTGCTATCCCTACTATCCTTCGATCTTTAGGGTGATCACTGTTCGTCTTGGAAGACCCCCGGATTTTGGAATTCTATCTCTAGCTGCTTATACAGATCTTTTGTTCGTTATACTGGACACATTCTCGTTCCAGAACCTTCTTCTCTGTCGTACCTACCCATACCCTTTGGATTTCCATATTGCGTAGTCTGTCTCGAAGGGTTTCGCCAGCGATATTTTTATAAGTAGGCACTTTCATTTTGGTGGTGCGAGGGAGACTTTTGGTTCGGAGTTCGGACAGTGTCGGATCTGGAGTCATATGTCATGATTGGGTGGACACAGGTCTAATATTATTATATTCATATAGATATTTATTCATTCAGGAAGTAAAAAATACCCGTATACATTTGGGTAATTTAGTCGTATGACAATCATCTCGATCAATACAGGTTATTAATTATCATCCACCCCAGAAAACGAATGTCAAAAGTTCATAAGCATTTACCCTAAGAACTTTTGACATTCCTGACATGGCTTGTGCCATAGCTGAAAGACACCTTCAAAAATACGACAACGCGAAAAATTCTATCTCAAAAATATCCAGATTTGCAAGCCTTCTCTACAATCCGGATGGGACAAGAAGCAGTAGAATCTAGTGAGAATTTTCTGTGGTTTTACAAGATGCTAACCTGAGCTGGTATTAAGTTGTGCAACTGGCACAGAGATAGACAGGCTTGGAGGAATATCGTGGCTTTCTCAATATGCTCCACACTAGGAGCGAACGTATATTTATTTTTATTTATAAATCTTTATTCACGGGTGTATTACTTTTGGTATATGAGTTTCTAAGATTGAGTTTAGGAGCATTTTTCCTAATATACAGCAACTTTAATAAATGCTCTAGAAAATTATGGCTTATTCCATTATTTTGTGGGAAAATATACTTCAGTGGGGACATGGATGAAGTAGAAAAATACAAAATAAACGAGATCCCGGAAGAATCCATTAATCTCCGTTGGACACCACAGGGACCAGCTAGAGGGATTCCAGCTTTAAATTTATAACACTCTGACCTTTATTACCACTTTATTTTACGTGTTTATGATACACCGTGAACTTCTAGTTTAGCCCTTTATTGTTCAAGGTATATTTATTGAGAAAAGAAATTACATTATTATATTAGGAAAAATCCAATATTTTAAGAGGTATGCAATCCTTTTAGATTGGTAGCTGGATTCTATCTTATTGCTGGGTAAATTAAATCAAAATTATTCTTTTACAAGGAATATGTCAACAACTGATAAATAACTAATACTCTTCCATTTTTAAACTGTATGAACAAACCGTTACGGGCTTTTACGACTTGCTTAGGTAGTAATATGAAATTTCAATATGTTCAACAGATGGAAAAATCCCATGCCCCTGGCAGGTTTCGAACCTACGTCCCTCGTCATCCCATGCAGAGACGGTAACTACTTTTTCATAATATTCAATTAAGTATTAGTCAGTCATTAGTTGTTGTTGATACGTATATTCGTTAAGATCTAGTCCCAAAAAATGGACACAAAAATCTAGACAAACTTAGAACGCTGTGTACAAGGCCTGTTGGCTTGTAACATTTCTGTTGTGTTGTTTGTAGAGATGAAACGGATATCCGGCAACTATCCGGTATCCGGTATGGTATCAAAAAATGTACATTTAATTATTTTTATTTATTTGAAATTAAATAAATTATCAGTATTTAAGAATTAATAAAATATTAATTCCATCACAGTTGTCATGCTGTATGTGCCAAAATTTTCAGTTATCGTTACAGAAGAGTGGAGATAACTACCTAACTCAACTTTTTTACTTTTATAGCAAGAATGTTTAGTCTTCGAATTGGCAATGGCCATGCTTGATCGCTCGGATTATTATTTAGTGGTTGAAGAGACTATAATATGCCCAACCCGTTCACTGTGAAAATTTTGTACACTTACTATTGACTGCCATCTTATCACAGTCCCACATAAGCCCAAGCCTATTTGCACATAGTACAAAATATCCTTTCCTCACCCGCAATTTTTACAACCGCCTATAAATTTCTCCTTCAACCATTTGTCTTATGATGTTGTGAACTGTTCTAGTTTTATTGCAATATTTTTTTTCTTTCTGACGTAACGTTCTCTCATATTTCCTTTTTTTACCCGCCAGATGTTTACGCTGAAATATGATGTGGATTGTGAAAATCGTAACACTTTTTTTTATTTAAATGTGTGAATATGACATATTTTTATCAGAGTTTTTTGCTTCGTCATAAATAATATTTTTACAACGCTCAGATCATCGAAAAAGACAAAAATTTAAATAAATCATTGGCATGTAAATGCTGTTTACATGCATCTTTTGTTCAAGGCTACCTCTCTTTTTTCTATGGTTTGTAGATCGGTGGGTAAAGCTTAGCGGTTCAGTCGGTGCTTTTCAATCACTTCTCATATTATGTATGTATCGGGTCCGATTTTTATTCGGATTATCTGCTGGCAGAACATTTTGTATGGAATTGTTCACACACCCGGCAACGAACAAACCAAAAGCTGTTTAAAAGATAGAAAAATGTATTTGTGTATACCTTACATAATTGAGACAATTAATTTTAAAAAATACAACCCAATATTTCTAACAAATAACTTGAATCTATCTTACTTATGCACTAGGTTCCGAAGGGAGCGGTCCGTCGTCTGACAAGACGTCAGTCTTTCAAAATATATGACAATGTTCTCAACTGACACATTTACCGGTATTTATAGTAGCCTGTATTCGTAGGAAAACAGACATTACATTACTTGACTTTATGTAATCCAATTGCTGTTTATACAAAAGGCATGCACATTAGGTACATATTTTATTTAGATTTTTATATGAAATAAAACAAATTTGTGCACATAATACATCAGTTTTGAAAAACGAAAATACCTCTTCCATACATTATTTGAAAAAAAAATGTGAGTGAATCGTTCGTAGTAAAAAATTCCCATGACAACGAAACCTATGGATATACATTTCGAACTGTTTTATTCAGGGCTATAGGGACTTTGAATAAATTTTCTGAACAATACGATCATCACAGTCGAATATTTCGCTGTGAATTTTTACAGATTTACACACGTCGTTAGATGGTCTATAGAAATAGTTTCAAAGATATTTGACATTCTTTCGTTGTTTTCAAAAATAATTTTTAGGTGTAGGTAAATCTTTCAATTTTTTTATTTTATTATTAAAAAAAAATACAAAACAATTTAATAAGTGTTACTTTTACAACCACACAAAATGAAAAAAAGTCTGAATTGGTTCTTAATTACCTGATCCTGGCTGCAGAATAGGTATTTAAATTACTGATCTGTGAAACAATAAAATTTATAAAGGTTACGTCTCAGAAATGAGATGAACTCAACGTTGTGAATTTTTGACATGGTACGGACTCAAGGTTAAGGCTGGGACAGTTGCCTGGGGAGAGCGCTGTTCTTCCTTCCATCAGGGTGCCGAAGACGAGGAAGACCTTTTCATATTGTGTTTCCTTCCTTCGAGGCAAAACTTGAGGATTTGCTCGTGGTTTGGGAGGAAGTTATTTAAACCGTGTAAGATCGAGCGCAGTGCAGAGCTCTTGTACCGTACAGCGTATGGCTCACGGAACTGTATAGTACAGGCTCAAACGATCAGTCAGGCGCCGAGGGTGTACACTAGCGTCACTCGTCTTCAGCGTCATCGAACAAGCCGTAGGCCGTACTAGCTTTGGGTCTACGCGATTTCTTGAGATGTACCGCAGTGTCCGCAGTGAGGACAAGCCCGGCCGCTTCCTTGGTCGGAGATCTCCTAGTAACTACGCAGGCCGTACTGAGTTCGGGCCTACGATATTTTCGAGAGATGGCTCCTTCCCCTTATAATCACGTAGACCGTACTCAATTCGAGTCTAGCGCGCATTCGAGGGAAGTCTCGCTCCGGTGGTATCAGCTGTTGTCCAGGTCCTTTCACAATGGTCGAGTCCATGGTCCAATGTGCCAGCCAGAAAGGGTCCAAACGGTCCAGTGCGAGAAGTCCAAGGTAGTCAGAGATCCAGGATGAGAAGTCCAGTAGAGAGCAGGCAGGGAAGTCAAGTCAAACACCAAGTGTAAACGAAGATAGAATGATATTTATTGGGGATGTATGGGCTTATATACAATTTCCGCACCGTCGCCTGTAGTCCACAGGTTGTAAAAGCGCTCCCCACCACGTCACGCATCGCAGTGATGAGTGGCGGGGATACAAAATCATAATTTCGCCTCTACGCGGATTATCACCGCGAATCTGGGGCACATACAGCTCTTTTTACCTTCCTATGCCCTAAGTAGGGTCAAAAGGCCAATAAAGATTTATCAGTAAAGTACGATAACAACCCTAAATATTAATTATTGCGAGTAGTTGAGAAGTTAATAAGAAACGACAGAAAAACTTAGGAAATAGTTGTTATAATAATTGTAGGCTCAGCTGGGGGTAAAACGATATAGGCCAAAGGGTGAGGGACAATGTTGGTGAAATATTAAGTTATTTCTCTGACATGTACCTATTTCAAATTTGGAAAATAATTTTGAGATAAGGAACCTCACATCTTTATGTCATAGAAACTATTGACATTAAGGTAGGAGACTTATAATGATTGAGGCATCATATGTGGACAATGACCGTTTTGTGAACTACGGAAAATAGACAATTTTGATATTTCAAGTTTGTGGAAATGTTCCGAACATTAACGTAAGGATCATTAGCAGAAGTGTTCTACAAAACTCATTCCACTAACCTAATATTACACCTAAGGTGAGATATAATAATAAAAAAATATTATTATCTTTCGCACTCACCCGAATTTTATAAAAAAATCAAAGATATTTGATTCATTTCCTACTCCGGAACACATGAATGGATCTAATTTTTTCTGTTCCTGAAACGGACGCTGAATTTTCATCCCCAGAGACAAAAGAAAGTGAAAGATTTCATATTTTATTGAGATCCTCTTTTTTTCATACTCCTGTCTTCAATTTCCTTCACAGATACCTCACTCTTTATCCATCCGCATTGATATTATTATTTACTCAAAGGTATCTTTAATACAAACATAATGATTTTAGGTCGGTATAAGATGCAAAGCTCGTTATAATATTCAAATGTATATTTTTTTTAAAATCATACTTTTTTTGCTATTTTCATACCTGCTAGTTATTACGTTTGATTTTTTAAGCTTTTTCAACTGTCAAAGCTGTAATATTAAGTAAGTAAATTTTAGTTTTTGTAAATTATTTTATTGTCATATTTTTAGTTTTTTGGGTGTGTTTTTAGAAATCGTTAAAATATTTCATTTTATATCCTCACCCTTAGCAATTCTCCAAAAAAAAAAAAAAAACACCTTTTTCTGTCCAACAATTATTTTTTCGAACTTAATTATTAATACAAATTTTTTTATCGTTTTGGTAAACGAGGCATGAATTCAACATTTTTTATGTTTTTTTTTTCGAAAAAAAAGAAGATAAATATGAAAAAAAAACGAGGAAAAAAATGCACGAATTTCAGTTTGTTTTTTGACAAAATAAAATTTACGTTTTATAATAAAACAATAAAAATATCCTTTGATTTAACTTACCTACTTATTATTATTCATTTATGTCCCTCAGTGTTTTTAATATCAATTTACTCAATTTGTATTATTGGGTAAGTACTAGGCTGGGCCGTTCTAGTATGGAAGTTTAAAAAGTGCTTCTAATCTTAATGTAATAGTGATAATTTGTTGCCTTATGATGTATTATAACTATCTACAAAATTTCGTGACAAAAAAATAAGATCTTCTGTCTCCGAATCGACCTTGAAGTTTTGTATGGGACGAAAATAATATCCCATACTAACTGATATTTTTATAATAATCATGTAAAATGATTCCGGTCTTGTTTTTTTACAATGAGATTTATACTAGAGATGCAATCGAGTCTAAAAAATGGCATGTAAAAAATTGTGCCACCACCGAAAATGTGCCACGCTCGTGTTTTAGTCGTTGACAACAGCTCGAGCTTGACAGTTGTGTCCGCGGTAATACGGCGTTCTTGAAAATGGTGGATTTGTGGTGAAAAAAAGTCGTTCCTCAACAGAAATCAATATAGGAAAATCCTTTTATCAAAAAGGACGTATTTTATATATTTTAAGTGCACATTATTGTGATAAAATGTTTAAAATATAAAAATATATTTGACAATTATTTTTGTTTTATTAGTTAGGCCCACATCACACTACGGGTGCATACCGAGCGGGGTTAAAAAACCGCGTCTGTATGAAACGCGTAGATACATTTTTATTTGAATTTATAACCCAGCGGTTCAGTCGACGGCTTTCTTACTACAGCATACGTCATGGGCTCGAATCCCTGTGCCGACTATTTCCACTTTCACAACACAACTCTTCCATAGTGTGTGCAAGTTTCCAAATGTATTTGTGTTCACTTTTAATTAGCCTAAATTCATTTAAAAGATACACCCGTACGCGGCGTATGCAACAGTGCATAGGCATATTTCTAGATTTTTTTTATTCTATCAAGGTTTTTTTTTATCAATTTATTTAGAAAAAAGAATACAACTTATATTTAAACGGAGTGCCCTCTAATTAAAATTATATGGAATTTAAGGATGTTCTGCAAACAGAGGTTTTCCACTATCAATGAAATTTTTTACGAAATCCATCATACAACTGAGAAATCGCCAGCGGTTTTTCCCACGGTGCCGTATTTCTGACGGTTCTCGTTTAAGCTGTGTGTATGAGCCCTTACCTAGCCGGACGAAATTTAGAAGCAAGTACACTATAACTAGTGTTTTTATAAAAAGGGTCATTTTTGATTCAAATAAATAAATCATTTTTTCCATTTTCGAAAAATATTTTTTATGAATGTGCTTTTAAACTGTTCGTTGTCTGCTTCGCATTAATAAAGACGAGAGATCTTTTTCAAAAGGTTCTTAGACAATTCTGACAAATACATTCAAATCTCACGCACAAAAAGAAATTTCTATTAATGTGTACCGGTAGAAGGTGACAGCACTTAGCCGTTTGGCGTATTATGTGTGACAAAGACAAAAATATTCGTCAGTAATGCTTGATTGCATATTTTTATCTTCAAATTTACTCGTGATGCTAGTTTCAAACCAAAAATTGTATGGAATTGCATCTCCAGTATAATATCTCATTGTTTTTTTATTCACTTTTTTTATTATACCACAGATAATTCAAGAACATACTTCTATTTATTTAATAACACAAAAATAATAAATAAAACTTTCAAATTTTTTATGTAAAGCAAGTACCTATATGAAATTATGTTATTTTGCGGTGATTGTTTTTGATAAATTGGGGTTGATATCTTTTTTACTCGTTGTTTTCTAAGCTTTTACATAATATCTTATTGATAAATTTCTCCGTTAAGTTGGTGAGGCTTCTTTAACAATTTCACAGATCGTCAAACTCCTTGGATATGACAAGAAAAATTCAGGAAACTGTATTTATTCATCTTCGCCATTGTATGTAATGAATGCCGTAAGATCTTCGTCGGATACTTGTCGATTGGTGTTTCTGTTACATTTTGCTGTCTGTCTATAACTTAGTTCTTGTAAAAGGATGCTTCAAAATTTACTTTCGGTACTTCAAGGATCAAAAATGCGTTTTTTTGGGTGATTCGAGCTTTCACTATCCAGCGAGCGGTTCATTCTCTTACTTCATAGTGTATTTTGAGCGAGATAGCTTTTTCTTTTAGTAATTACAGTTTATATAACATATTTGATAATCTGATAAATATATGGATAAGAAATTAAACTTCCATAGGTAACTGGATCAGTTGCGAGGTAAGTTGGTGCACAGACATTAACAATAAAGATAAGTTAAAGTCATCAAACTTTCTGAAAGAAGCGCAGTCGCAGAATCCTATGAGCTTAGTTTAGCGATTATTACATGGATTATTTTTCCTGGAGCTCAGTTGCCTAAATCATTAGAAAATGTTCCTGTTGGTATGACTACACCAATTTGGAATAAATATAATTGATCTTTTCGTAGATCTTTAAATTATTAAATAGTAGTTTCTCTTGTAATCACCTGGAACATCAATTGTTTTTTCCAGTTGTTTTCCAATTTGGTCAGAATATGATGACTTGAGAAAGCACTATCAACACATTATTATACAAAAACCTAAATATATTGTTACTTGCAGTTTTTTTCTAGATTATCGGCGACTCATTCAATTGGGATTATTTGTGGTTTGCAATAAGCAAAATATTCATTAATATTTTGCTTATTGCAAACCACAAATAATGGTTTTATTAGTATTTTCTCCTGCAAACTAATTATTCAATCATGTTTTCCGGTATTTACCTACACTTTTTTTCATTACATAAGACAACAAGTAAAATATCCAATGAAATATTGCTTTTTGAAAAGAAACCTGTAATCGATCTCTCTATCGGTTTCAGTGTTCCAAATTTTCCATCAATTTAGAATAAGTTTTCTTTAACACTCTCTTAATTATTGTTCATCTGTATTTTTGTTCACTTTTTCTAATCACTAGCCTAAAACTTTGGCTTTACGGCCATCAAAATACAAAACTGGTATTTTTAACCCTTTTCTCATTTCATGCGATTTTCTCTTGTTTATTGCGGCGCTTTATATACTTTGTTGCTATCTTAAATTGTATTTTTATGCTTTATATCATACAGAACTAATTATTCCATCATTTTTATGACATACAATCTTAATAAATATTATGTTAAACATATTTTTACTTTCTTTATATCTGCTTCAAAATAGGACAAATTTAACAATTTCTTGAAACTTTGAGCTCAATTCGGAGACAGAAGATATCTTTCGAATTGAAAAATATTTTGCATACGTATTTAAAACAGCATTTAGCACTAAAATATAACTATTACGTTAGCAATAGAGGGAAAAAAGGAAATCGGCCCACACTAGTAGGTAAGTACCTCATTTTGACCTACTTGGGTCACGTAAGTACTGGTTAATCCTACGGAGGACATTACCCTACGCCTCAACTACCACCTAGAAGACAATGGAACACGCGGTAGGCGCCTCCAAGCAATCAAAAGTTCAAAGAAACTCACCTCCAGGGCATAAGAGTTGACTAGGGTGCGGCTACTAGGATTGCGAGGAACTTGGGGGAAGGGCTTGTGGACTTGTTGAGTCCATATGCTGCAACCAGGGAAAGAACGGTAAAGAAAAAAGACCTCATTTTTAATAGGTTCTATGGTCTAAGGTCCTAGGTCTCTCAGCTTATGTCGCGAGAAGAAAAAATATTTTTTAATTTCTTTTACGTATAATAAAACTCTACAAAAAAAAAAAAAAATTGGTGATTTGCCTACCAAACAAAATTTAACATTAGGTCGTATTTTTATCTATCATACCGTCTCTCTTTAGCCATGAGCACAGAAAAGAACTTTTTCTCACTTCTCTTACTTGATTTTACCATACTAGGTACAATAAATCTAAAGCTGATATAAAAGAAATTCGGGCTAATGCGAACACTTATAACTCGAGATCGGCTTAACAGATTCTTCCGATGTTCTTCTTCCGATAACCATTGACAAACCCATCAAGTCCGAAAACTATTTATAACGATTATTTATAAATATTTTTGTATTTTCTTATTCTAGTATGTGTAACTATGTCATAAAAAATACTC
Source organism: Mystacides longicornis (assembly GCA_963576905.1). Classification (NCBI taxonomy): domain Eukaryota; kingdom Metazoa; phylum Arthropoda; class Insecta; order Trichoptera; family Leptoceridae; genus Mystacides; species Mystacides longicornis. The sequence goes on along the minus strand of OY756421.1, from coordinate 23,486,350 downwards.
AAAAAATTCTCGGGGTAAAGGGGGGTTTAGGGGGTGGTGTGACGTATACGTCACACTCGGACTTAACGGTATATTTTAATTCTCTTACCACAGTACTTCTCGTACTAGGCTAGAAGGTACCTATAAAATTAATCTTAACTTTTTTTTAATACGCGAGAAGCTAGCGAAACTATAAAAATAAAGGATATTTATTATTTTTTTGTTATAATTATCAAATATTTGACAAAAATTACAACGTAATAAAAAAAAAATCTTACAACCTTCCTAGCCCCTATCAACCAGCATCTTTTTCTCCAGCTTTGCGATAGGTTTATCCATGTATTAGACGAATTAGAATGAATAATTTGAAATCTTATAAAAATATGTATGTGAAATTAGGCAAAATTATTTCCAATTCATGTCTACTTCACGTGTTTGTGATCCACAATAGATCAAATTTGCGCTCTGATAATTGCTAATTTTTTTTAAGTTATTTCGATTTCTGAGGATAATTTACCGCATTTGTCTTCAACAACGCAATTCTCCTCAGTCAAAATATTGAAAAATCCAGAAGAACGAAGAATATAACGGTAACTTCACCTTCAATATCACTTTTTGTATTGTTTGCTCTAACATGAAACGCTTCTTTGAGTGTACATTCAATATTTTAGTCTTAAATTATTGTTAAAAATCACGAAAAAAAAAAACAAACGTTAACTATACTTCGTATTTAAATCGAATATAAATTTGAATTTGAAGACATATCATATCAAAAATATGACACAAATATTTGTATGGAAGTCTAGCTATATAGAATAATATAATGATACCGTTAAAGCCGAGTGTGACGTATACGTCACAGCGACTTTTAAGACGAATAACTAAAAAAGTATTCGTATTCACTGAAAATTGTTTCTTTTTGTAATTACTCTATTGTATGTTGAGTAAATTTCAGAAATAAAAGTATTGATAAAACAGTTGATTGAAAAAATATACAACATAAATCATTGGATGGACGACACTCGTTTGGCAACATTTTTTGAGACACCATATCTATAAAAACACGCCACTATCCCGGATGATTACATATGCATACTAATATGCATTGTTTTGGCATTAAAAAACGTGATTTTGGTTACTCATAAATAAACAGTTGGAGTGAGGGGAGACTGTTAGAATACCTATTACAGCTGTGACTTTAACGTCACACTCGGCTTTAATGGGTTAAAAATATTAGTACGCAGATTTTTGATGGAATTTGTTTCGAGCTTTCAGAAATAATGTTTAAGCATTCAAACGTATTTTTGTATAAATTTCAAATTAGAAATCAATATTCATAGTGAGGACTACCTACAGGTCAACGTCTGTCAGGAAAACTTGTACCTATTATATAAAAAGCACTAAGGAAAAATACATTCGTTATGAAAAGTATAGTGTTAAAGTTTGCAAGATTTTTCGTTGAAAATAATATATCATAACGTTCCATTGTAACACGAAACAAAGGCTGTCTTTCTTGTGGAAATTATTATCAATAAAGAATAGTTCTACATCACGGAACAAATTGTTCTAAGCCCGCTTTATTCTTTTATCTCTTAGCCCTCTGCTTTATAAATTTTATATCGGTTAGTTCCAGGTAGGGAATCCAATCCCGCAAACCGCGGATCCCGCAAATGCGGGATCCCGCACCTTTTTTGCGGGATCAGAAATGCGGGATTTCTCATGCGGGATCCCGCACGTTTGTGGGACTGAAAATGAAAAAATAATAAACAATAAGAATGGGCTCAGATGAAGTTCTGATTATTAATTACATCCTGTACAACCTCATTAATGAAAGATTTATCAACTTTCGCTGGAAAAACGGGACTTTTCTTTGAAATTCACATGGAAAATAACTAAACTTTCAGTTTTTATATTACAACTAAGTAAGTTTTGAATTTATATTTTGTTTTGTGTGAATATTGTATCGGAACGGAACAAAATCAATGTCATTGAATTACTCTATGGCAAGGGATTCTCGCACGGTAGGAGATTCAGTATCGAGCGTAGTAAAATTGTCAAAAGAAGGTAACTGCGTGATGTATTGTTAGTTAATGCAGAAACCAAATTGATCGACAAAATACCAGGATAAGCCAGGAACTTATAGTGTCGCTATCTCATCGGATAAAAGAACGCCGTACATCAATGGCCGTTATATGGTTGTGAATCTTGGGATCTGACGAAGCCTCAACAAAAGAAGATCCTTAGTATTAAGAATAGATTTCTGCGACAGATTTTGGGGATTAGATGGTACCACTATGTCACAACAGCGAATCACCTCAGTGATCCAGAATCGCAAATTGAGCTGGCTTGGCCATGTTCTCCGCATGTCCCCCGAGAGTCTTGAATATGCAAGTCTTTACTACAATCCGAATGGGACAAGAAGGCGAGGTAGGCCGAAATTAACAATGATGCGGGCATTCACTGAGGTTCTACGAGATGCTGGACTGAGCTGGGATGAAGCTGTGCAACTGGCGCAAGATAGAGAGGCTTGGAGGAACGTCGTGGCGTTCACATGGTCCACACGGGGAGCGATTGTGGATTAAGTAAGTACATCAATGACTGCCGTAAAAATATCTAGAAAAAGATTCAGGATGTACAAAATGTGGTGGACGATCCATTCTTTTATCTGAGAAAAGTAAGAATTGAAATGTGTGTGTTGAATAGAGAGAATGCTGTCAGACGCGCAGGTCCAACAAGAAACTGAACACCAGCAAGTTGATGACAACGACATCAACGATAATAAAAAAGGCATACCTTTAACGTATCTATTTATCTGTTAAATGACGATCCTTCGCTTACACTAGAAAATGAATGAGAACGTAGTCTCCGTACCAAATGGATAGCTGAGTCTAGACCTGTTGTGCCTGTATCCGTACCCACTCGAGATAATTCTCTTGGTCTGATGCGGAGGGAATAGAGGAAAGCACTTGGATGTTGTAGAGGTGGGAATAACGGCTTAAATTCATAAACTTTATATCAGTTTCATAAATTTTAAATAACGTTATTTTTAAAGACTTAAAGCTTATTTATTTCATTAGTATCCGGAAAGACTTTCCTACAAAAAAATCATTCCGAAAATTTTATGTCCGTTGGCGTTAATGTATAATTTCGCTAAAAAAGTCATTCAGTAAAGTCATAACTCTGATATATTTACAAATATCGTTTAATACCAACAACGAGAATAGCTTATTTTTATTTATCGAATATTTTTATCAGCGTTATAACGCTCACCTCTACTTGGAAACTGCTTACAATTATGTAAACTCAATTCCGTCTACAACGTTTAGACACTTCATGATTTCTTCGGAAGTATTATCAGAAAACAATAACTAGTTTTTGTGCCTCTTAAATCAATAATTCATTCGTCAATACTCATAATCATAATGCTAAAATTCTTCAAAAACACTTTTATCAACTTTGTAGTATTTCGACGACATGATAGTAAATAAAACACACAACTTTGCTAATACTACTTAATTTTATTATCCCGCCCACGGGATTACTATCATAATGCTAAAAGCTTAAACGCTCAAATGTTGTATTATATCGTTCCTTAAAAGAAGCGGATTTTTTTACACTTACCTCTAAAATATCATTATTTTCAATTGTTAACACTTCTAATAATTAAAAAAATGCATACTTATTTTTATTTCATCGTTTTCTTAATAATAATAACCTACTTCAAACAAAGAAATGTCAATCCCGCTGATCCCGCAAATCCCGCGGGATCCGCGGGATTGAGGACACCAATCCCGCAGGCTTGCGGGATCGCGAATATGATGCGGGATTGGATTCCCTAGTTCCAGGAAAACTCATAAAGGCGATGACACCAAAAGAATGTACAAAACTGTCTGTGGGATCTTTATTGCCCGCTCGTCTGTTACCGCTCCCAGTTGACCAATTAAACATTTTAAATAAGCCCACATGACACGCACATTTAATATTTTGAATTAATGAAATTTATAACCTGAACATGCTTGTCGCGAGCAGGAAAGGGTTCATTTTATCTTGTAACAAGGCATCAGAATAAAAATTATTGTTGCAATCGCTTTTTGTTATATTTTATATTAATGTTATATTAAATTAAAATAATCAGTATTTTAACCACTATCTTATTTTTTCCGCTAGCCTTTGTCCCATTCACATAGGGTCGGCTCTTTTTAGGGTAGGTATACCCTAACTTTTAAAACTTTCATTTTTTATGTGTTCATAATTTTGAGACCTCTTGTGAATCAATAAAATAAATACATTTTAATTTCACTAGGATTTTATTTTCAATGTGTAGGTATTCAGATTTATTATTATACCTATTATCATCTGACACACAAATCCTAGGGATCAGATTTTCATCCCTTACATATTATTAGAAGAGGATTTAAGTATTCCACCAATAATTATCGGTCAATAGAGCCTTGTTTGTTATCGAGCAGGATGTACCACAGCAAGAAGTTGACATTTTGGTCAGATAGATAGGTAGGTATTATTCTAAACCTCCTTTAGATTTTAACCGATATGACCTGTCACTTTTGCAGTAATTCTTCGTTCGTTCAAGCTTTTAATAGCTATTGAGGGCCAGGCTCACCGGAATGAAGAATCATGGGGATGATTACAGAGGCACAAGTGAAAGGAGCGCTTGTCCATGAAAAACTATACTCCATGGGTCTATTACACGGTAGATATTTGAGGGATGAAGTAAATTGGCGAGATCCCAACTGAAGAACGAATGAGACAGAGTGAGAAAACTTGCAAAATACTTAGAAACCAAACTTTAAAACAACGCGTCAAAAGTCATAGGCTACAATAATTCTACAATAATTCATTTTGGTATTTTCCTTGTTTGCATGTATCTCTGATTTTCCATTTTATTCAGATTTTTTATCCAAGTTTTTCATTATTTTCGATGATACTCGGTAAAAATTGGCTGATTTATGTAAGAGCGAGATAATATTATACAAGCCGCTGATTTGATCGATGTTTATTTTCGACATAAATGTCTACAAAGAACTTCATTATTGGCATGATATGATTGCCTGTGAGTTTTAAATTTCATTTCAAGGAGTAGGTAATTATTATTATTACCCTCGAGAAAAGATAAGGTACCTACAGAGTAGGGAACCCATAGAAGTAAAATGTTAAAAGTTGTGTTAATGAAATTGATAGACTGAAATAAATAAAATCTTTAATTAAATTTGTTAAAAAATGATTGTACCTTCACAGATTTTATATTTTTATTAGGTAGGTATTTAATATTATATTTAAAACAATACAAACCCTGTTTCTAAAGCGTTTATACACTTTGTTGATTGAGTTGGATTAAAAAAAATTAAGGCTGTTAGCGTTCAAGCAGAGATATTCAAAATAAGAAACGTAAGAACTCTCGACTATTCGAAATAAAATAAGTAAGTAGGTACCTACCAATGTACTTACTAGTGTAATAAGTGAATTTGAAGTGTAATTATAAAGAAGCAAAAAGTGTTTTTCTTTGCCTACGTAGCACGATGTGATCTACATAATAATATTTTTTTTTCTAGATTACCGGCGACTCATTCTATTGGGAACGTATTGCGCCGTGGTTTTAGTTATATAATAGACTAGCCTTTTTACCCGTCCATAAAATTGTTGATAAAGTTTGTTGAGAAAAATGTGAATTACAGAACCTGATTTATGGATTAATAAAATATGGTACCTATAAAGTATGTCCCTAAGAGGGGTCAAAAAATGGAGAATTGATTGACTGATCGAGTTTGTATTACCTGTAAGTCTGAGAATTTGAATTGGTAAATATAATTAGATAGTATGAGAAATTTGTAGAATTGCTGTGGAGGCAGCAAAGGTGAGTCATAAACATAGCATTTTTATCTATTTTCTATACCTTCCCCTTCAAGTACATTTAGATAGAACACTTGATTTCTGTAAATGATTTAGTTGTTCTTCTGCAAAAATATAATTATGTACCTACAAAGCTTTATTAATTCTTAATATCAAATTTAACAGGTAGGTACATAATTATTTTAAGTGTTAAGACCTCTACCCGAGCCAGTGATTTTGTACCTGAAAATCTTTTGTATGAAAAATTGTCAGTATAGCCAGCAAGAAAATATTGCATAAAAAATTCCTATAAATATTCTGACTCATCTGGGAATTGGAACCAGAAATTTCTTACCAGAAGTGGGTGTTAATTATTTTGAGCATAGTAAAGAATTTTGTGGCCAAGGATTCGAACCTGCACCTCACATCCAGCCTTCGTGTGAATAGAAAAATCAGTGTAGATTGCTTATTAAAAATATAACACAGGAATAGGGTAATAATAAAAATTTCAAGTTGCTATGGCAATTATACCAGCAATTTATTAAATCCCTATGCCCCTAAGTGGGGCGTAAAGGGAGTTTGGATTTCAATAATTAATTTTACTTACATTAATAAAACAATCAATACAATAATTGGTAAAGAAACACACTTTTATAATAAATAACTAAGGTATTTTGCAGTTGATAAACTTCATTTAACAGGGTAAAACTTTTTAATAAATGATAATTTTGAGTATAAATATTTAGGTACTTCTAGAGAATTAGAACTCTCATCTCTCATAGGTGCTTAATATAAGTCATACCAAGAGTTGACAATTAATAAGAGATATACAAAACATGTAAATGTTATTGTTGTGAGAAAATATCTAGAAAATTTTGACACATTTTAAAATTCTGTAGACATTTTGGCATTGCATTCATTATAAGATATAATCCTAGGAATCTCAGCTCCATAGACGAATTATGGAAGGCATAAATACAACGGGCCGTTGGCCCGGTGGCTAGCATCTTGGCAGATTGTTGAATTTGTCGATTACTCAAGGATTTCAATTTGACCACCTAAATAAGGAACGTTGTTAACGTGAAGTCATCACACAAAGCCATTCGAAATAGCAAGAGAAGAAAGTCATAATCCAGTTAGTACTGGTCAAATGTTAAAAAAAAATGACATTTTAAAATTGACCATAAATAACGGTGTAATGTTGAATATATCAGTCTGTAATAATATGAATTTTTTCGATGTTACAGGAAAAGAGGTCTGATTATAGAAACTTCAACTAAATTTCAACAAAAAAAAAAACAGGTTTACAATAATAATAATTCTGAAATTAAAATAATAATATATCTAAATTAAAAAAAAATTAATAGTTTGGAATTTAGTTAACAATAATTGTCCTCCAATGCAATCACTTGTAAGTTAATGATGTTGCTAGGTTCTTTTAACAAATCTATGAATGCTCTTTTTAGTATTTACTTAATACACATAATCTGCAAATTAAATATACATAGGTAATCTTCATATTCATAAGAATAATATTAAAAATTGTGAAAAGTTCAAGTAAATGACGTTTTAATCGGCCTGGTGTTGGTTATTTTAACATAATATCTATAAATATTTCTTCTTCCGATGGCGCTACAGCCTAATTCAGCCTTGGCTTCCAATACTGGACGCAGAGTCAACCTTGTCTCTACATCTGTCCTGATTTCGTGGGTCAAAAAGTTGCTCGGCATCCCTCCTGACCTCATTCTCTCATTGCAGCCTAGGTCTTCCAATTCGGCCGGATGTCCACCCATAATTCTCTTTGGTGCTCGCAATGATGGCATTATCTGCTCATGTCTGGCCCAGCGTAGTCTTTATCTATAATAATAAAACCAATATTAGTATGGGACTTTCTAAGGTTAGACAGGTATCTCAAAATTATCTTATGCATAATTTTAAAACAATAAGAGATTACACTTTTTAAAATAAATAAAGTAATGGATATAACATGAGTTTAATAAAAAGAACATAAACAAACATTGATATTGATAAGTTATTATTGAGAAGATTCAATACTTACTTAGAATTGATTTGTGTTCAAGCAAATTTATATTCATAATTCATCCCTTAGTCAAAATATTATCAGATATTGCTCTGCGGTCTCTGTGATTTGTTGCAATGAAATGACTGGCTCAGATACTTATCTGCAACAAAAAAATAATGTGTGTTGACAAATGTTTTAAATTTGCTGCATTTAATGTCTATTTCTTTTTATAATTTACAATAAAAAATTGGAAGGAATTTGGAATAATGTTCCACAGGTTGAAAATGTGAAACTTAAGAAGTAAGTGAAGGTGATGTTTGTATCTGTATAATAATTATTTTTAGGTTATAAATTATATGTTTTTTGAAACTATAGGTTACATACCTGAAATCCAATATTAATCAATTTATATCTCAGTCCATCCATCAAACTCTACTGACTTAAATATTTTTCCAAGGAATGAATCAGTTTTGATGTCTATTTTCGACAAACCACTCACATTTCACGCGTAAAAAATTTGACAGCTCGTGCGGAAGTACCATAGATGGAGTGATGGAGATAGTGCATACAGTTCAGAAATCATTAATTATAAAATTGATTATATTGAAAATGTTTTTTATTCATATAAATAATTAAAACCTTTTTTATTTAATAATTAATTATGACGTAGCAAAATTACTAATTAATTATAGACGACATTTTATTCCGCTATACATATTTTCTTTTGATAGTGTCTTTAAAACAAACCTTCATAAAAATATAATATGAAGTAGATGTCATTTACACACAAAATATAATATATAAATTGGTTAAACAATATTATTATTTTATTATTCTTAGAAAACCCATCCTGGAAGAATGATTTGTGAAAAATACGCTGCTTTATTTTAATTAGGTAATAGTGCTCTGCCAAATCATAGATTTACTTAGACATAGATCAATAGAATTCATAGTCAATGTCACTTGTCACTCATTGTTGATAAATATTGATATGTCAAAAAACATAAGAGAGTGATATAATGCTTCCAATTTTGAAAATATAAATACATAAATATGAGTTTGCTGCTCTAATAGATTTTTCGGTAGGTACCAAATGTTGTTTATTAATATTATAATCCCTTCTTTGTAATTTTTAAGTATTGGCTCAGAAACATAAAAAAATATTGACATTTTCTGTAACATTCTTTCCATCGCTAGGATTTTATTATTTTTTAGTTTAAGAATGCATGAATCACTTTTAAATGGTAACCAAATTGAAAACAAATGAGCTAAGACTTTCATACTCTTTTTCAAAATATATAAGCAATATGATGTATGCTAAACTAAAAGATTTGATTTTAAATTCAACCATTAGTGCAAAGGGGGTTAGTAAAGAAAAATAAACGCAAATATTTATTGACTGATGATTAATTTATTCATTTTCAGTGTCACAAACCTTGGTTACTTTTATCTGCCATCAAATTGTGCTGTGACTGAGATACCGTTGGGTTTTTTTTGCGTCAAAACCTGTCAATCTTCACAGACTACATCCAACGATTGCAGTTTTGGTCTTTCAAGGATTCTTTATTCTACAGGATCATGTTTGAGATGTGTAAAGAGAATATGTTGTTGACGGAAGAAACTACTACAGCAATAATCCCATACCATACATTTTAAATATAATGCTTCTTGTCGTATTATGAAACATACGTGAAGATTGTTATATTAACGCAATAAAATATTAATATATATTTAACATTGTTTTTAATTTATCTTCATACCTATTAATTAAGAATTTAGATAATTTTGTTATTATAGCAAATAAAGTGATCTTCGAATAAAGTGATATTCTATGATTCTATCCACAACAATCTGTTTTATGTGATTAATTCAGATATGAATATTATACAGTATTTCTTAATTATTATGATGTGGATAAAACAAATATATTTTTTACTATAATAAACATGCACAAATACCTGACAAATTCATTATGATTTTGATAAACAGGAACGTCATTAGTTCCTGTCAGGTTCGCTTTCTTTCAGAGTTTGTTTGTTTTATCGACCAAATCTACTAAAGAATTTTTATACGCATTTCAATTTTCAAAAATCATTTTTACGATTAATAAATTTAAATATATTATCAATTTAATTTAATGTATCTTTATTATTTACCAACAATTTATATGATTTTATTAGGTAGCTACATAATTACTCATCTAATGGCTACGACAGTTTTACACAAAATGTGGCCATAAATTTTTATAAATGTGTCAAATTACAAAATGGAGGAATTATATTTCCAAAATTTTTCATTAAATCTTTATTTATTGAGAATAATAAGATTTGATTAACATTTATATGTATAACGAATCAATCTCCAATTATTTTATTACATTTTCATACCGTAATACCAAGATTCCATTCAACGTTTACATGAGTAATTTTGTTTCCAAAAGATGGCTTTCTGTCTTTTTTGAAAATTTGTATGAAGATCCTAAAAAAATAAAGTTTTTTAAATAGCGCTTAATATATTAAAGTTAACGTTGCCAATTGTATCTTAGAACGTTCTCGAGCAAATTTCACCGCTCTGCGCAGATTCATATCTGACGTAGCATTTGTATTTTGAGCGTGATGCTCCGACATAACGGAAAGTATTGTCAAAGGCAAATAAAAAAACATTTCTGAATTATTATGTAGATAATAGCAAAAGAATAGACAATGGGGGTTATTCTGAATATCCGACCCGATCGAGTTGCATCGGATACGATACAATAGCTTTACGGACAAAAATAATAATTTTGTAATACATACTAATTTAAAATATTCCACTATATTTTTTACATAAAAAACGTGCCTATTTTAATTAACAATACTAATAATTTATTATTTCTATCAATGATTATTTTTTCTTATACTTATGTAATTATTTTTTTTACCGCAAAATGTAAGCAATCTTTTACATGATATCTGTACTCTTAGATAGAACTTTTCTAAACAATTTTCATTAAAATTCTTCCAAATTTTTACCAAATAATTATTATTGTGCCATTTTTTACACTTAAATTAAAAAAAGATGATTAAACACTAGTAAAGACTTGGTTGGATCGCAAGCGACAGCGAAATGGGCGTTGAGTAGACATCCGATAGTGTTGCGACGAATGCAACCGATTATCCGATGTTTCATTCGAATCTGACTTGTAAATAGTGAGAGCCTGTACAAAAAGTTGGATCCTACGCGACACTATCGGGATGCACACAACTCGATAGGGTCGGATGTTCAGAATAACCCCCATTATTCAATAATAATATATGGTAACCGTCAGTACTGACGAAGGTATTTTAATCCTAACGAAACAAGTTGATTAGTTTTTTGCAAAGTATTGCGGTTCTACTTACTTTTGCTTACGTCATTGCTTATCAGCTTGAAAACCCGCATCAATAATTCCTACTTATCAACTAACTAATTAATTTGCATAAACCTGCTGATTTTACGTTTTCAGCGCCGTCTAACAGAAATTCTCAGCGCATTTACAAATATTGTTCTTTTACTTCTTAATTTAGACATTGTGGTCTGTTATTTATGTAAGAGTTGAGGGCAAGCCCTCTGCAAGCTCGACTTCTAGCTATCCCTATACCTCTTTGGTCTAGAGCCGTCTTCCATAGGGGTGGCCGTGCAATGCCATGTGAGACAGTCACGATGAGTCCATTCTCCTCTCATGTGCATTCCACAACCTTCTTCGTTCCCCATCCCATTAAGTCATCGACCACGCATATTTTTTTAAATGAATCTGTGCACACTCAAAGCGAACACAAATACACTCTTTGACTCTTTCACAGTAAGCTATTTAAAGCTTGTGTCGTGAAAGAGGAAGATGGTCGGCACCTGGGATCGAACCCACGACCTCTCTCCCTTCCCTTACTCTCATATTCCTTACTCTTTCTATATAGGCTATGCTCCTGATGAGACTAATAGTTTCTGAAACTCTCAATGCATTTACAACAAGATATTTGTGTCAATACCCAAGGTATTTTATTTATCTTTTATAACAATGATTATTTCAGTATGATTCCCTCATTTTTCATGCAAAAATATTTTTGAATGAATAAAGAGGTTTAAAAAAGCCTGTGCATAAAGGTTAACCTTTTTGAGTTTAAATAATAGTAATTTAGTTGGTAATTTGTGTTCGCAGTAAAATGCGAGGGGTTTAGAACGTTCCATGGTTGTCAAAATATGTGTTTCAAAATAAAGGCCTACGCGATTTGACAATTTTTGTACAACATAGATTGTACCAAATCCACCCCGTTGAAATTCAGTGATATTCATAAAGGAACAGACTGTTTATTTAAATTCACAAAATGTTATACATTCCAAATAAAATCAGATTAACTTTTCGCAACAATGTTAGCAACGTTTTTGTTTTGAAACGTTAAATATATTTTGTAACCAAAAACGTGTGCAAATCTTTTTTAATAATATTACCTTCGTGATACTAATAAATTTTTGATGGAGTTAATTTCATAAAATGATTTGCAAAAAAAACAATAACAAAAATAAAGATAAATGAAAAATAAGATGAATTTTTTTAGTGGAATATTATTTATTTTTATCAGTTTCAAGTTATAACTTGTGAACATGAAGGGCGTATCCCTTCGAAATATGTCAGGTGTAATATTATTTAAAATTGTGGAAGTGTTAAATATTAATTTGTTTTTTATTTTTATTTCCGTTTTTTTTTTTCATCAACTCACCTACGCAGTATTCACTTATGCGCTTGTTGTTAGTATATAATATCTAATATCTATATTATGACTATATGATTCCCGATATAGGTATATTGTCCTGTCTTTAAAATTAATATTGAATTTTAATATGGTATTATGATAAATAATTGGTATGATGATAAATAAATAACCTCTGTGGCTAAAATTATTCATACCGATACATCTCTTTGTAACGATTTTAGGTAGGTAGGTACTTATTTATAATAAAGTTACAAAAAATTTACAAATGCTGTCCAAATCCAATTTTTATAAAAAACGAAAGTTTTTATAGTAAATAGTACCAAATACTTACCCCTTCGCTAAGTTTTCTTAAATTATGCAATGCTCCGATTCAACTTTCTTAATTTTTTCTTTCACTTGAATCTTCTCTTGACCAAAGCAAACAAAACAACAAAAAAACAGTGAATTAAGTCTGGCCACGTGATGCGATGTGCAAGAGGAATTAATAGGGCTCATTTTAGGTTAGTTTATAGAACCTATAATCGAGTGAAAAATTGGTTAAAATTGACTCAGATTGTTTCTTTAAACTTTTTATGATAACGCAGTTAAGTATTTCAAAAAAAAATACTCATGTTGATCTTCACTTTATAGTATGCTGAGGCTATACTCACGCCGAGAGTTTCAAAAACGTATACTTTTTTAGTAATTCTCTCCAGAAATAGATTGTAAATATTCAACAGTCATATTTTATAAATTTTTACATTCAATGAAAATAAGTGAACAATAACTAATGATACAATATCATAACGAAAGAACAAATTAATTGACGTAGTTTTTAGTAGAGAATCACAATAATGAATCTGGTAAGTCCTACCTCTAACATAATACTATGAACAAAACTTAATCACAAGAAGGAGATAGTCCCGTTCCGGATTTCCATTATCTAATTGTTCGAGAATGATTTGTAACTAAAGTTTTTTGACTCTTTAAGCCAATTTTTTTTATTTCTTAATACCTAGGTACCTACTGGAAAAGAAGAAACCGATTTTTAATATCTATTTTAGTCTTAATAATTACTAATCCATTCTGTTTTCATATCATGTCACTTGTTCAAAGAATGCGAAACCTAGGTGTTTTTTCTTGTAAATAAATAACCTCCATTTAAGCCGACAAGCAAGACTTATAGAGAAAAAATTAGAAAAGAAAGTAAAAAATCTGAATTCGTAATAATTATCCAACGTATTTCTGAGTTTTTCGGTAAAAATTTAATTCAGTAAACTTCAAACTAAAACACGTTCTTTAATCTACCGAGCTCGGTCGCCTAGTAGTATAGGGTTGGACTCCAAGAAGTTCTGGGTTCGATTCCCAGTCGGGTCAAGTTTTTCAAAGTGTTTTTTATTTGAAATTATTTCTTCTTCATAAGTAGTGAAGTTTACTTGGTGGACCTATGGCGTTTTTACCCCATTATGTGAACCAAAAACAAAACAAACTCTTGGTACCTACATAACATTTCTGATATCTGCATGCTTTTGATTGTCAATATATTTAAACAAATACAACTGAAAGCCGCATCTCGTAAAATAATGGGTAACCGAATAACGTATTTGTTGTTTGAAACGGGCGTATACACACACCATAAAGGTATGTATCTACTGCATTTTTGTTCCGTTGTCAATTTGGTATAGACAAAAACTGTAGGTAGCTTCGCCATAAACCTCCTCCCACACCATGCCCTAATCCCTCAGCTTTGTTTCGAAGGAGCGGAACATGGTTTGATAGAGTCTTCCTCGTCTTCGGCACCCTGATGGGAGGGATATATAGCGCTCTTCTCAACCAACTATCATTCGCCATTCCTAACACATGTCCCAGGCAAGTCCATCTCCTGTCCATTATGTATTGTGTCCGTGTTATTATTTTAATGTCTGTTAAAATAATTACAACCCTCCATTGATCAAAAAATATGTTCAAAAGGTTTATTTATTTATTTATTTATTTATTCCATTTTCCACCATAGACCCATTCCAGGCACTTGGGGACGTCAAAATTTTCACAATTTTAGATGTATAAATTAAGAATATATTATAGAGATGGAGACAAATCAGATCAATTCAGGGTCAAGATATCGTAATACAATAATTAATTATTCACAAAAATAACATAAGGGGGAAAAAGTATGACTGTAAGCAAGCAAGTAGGACTTTGTAATGAAAATCTATCTATTTGAGTCATGCCTGGGTGTAAAGGTCCCATTCACGCTCACGTCAAAATACATAAAATAAAACAAAATAGACAAGAAAAACATGGAGCTCACATTTAAATTCATAACATGACAAAATTAAGGCACTAATTATTATTTTCAGAAAATGGATGTAATATTTGAGTCATGCCTGGGTGTAAAGGGCCCATTCACGCTCACGTCAAAAGAATCAATAATGAATTAACAAAGACAAAACAAGGGCACAGCAATTTAAATTCAAAGTGAAATAATACAAGATGGGGATGCCAATAAATACAATTTATATGTCAATTCAGTGCCTGTTGATGTAAATAGTCAGCAGGCACGTCGTTCATGTACATATGTGTGAGGGTTCGATGCTATACGTAGCATTTTGCTTCGTGTAACATATCGTTAACTGAGTAAAAGGATTTATCCAACAAATAATATGTTTTCACCCTTCTCTCATACTCAGTGTCACTCAGATTTCTAACATCTGTCAGGAGCAGATTAAATAGCTTTACGCTGAGACAAACAAAGCTGTTTGAGGTCTTTGTCAATCTGTGCCTAATAGGTTTGATGTTATGTCTATTTCTTGTAAAATGATCGCCATTTTCTGGGGTATTTGTAAGATTTTTCCGAGCATAAAGTAGGCATTCCCAGATAAATACACCAGCCAGAGTGGGATTCCCAGTGCCTTGAATTTATCTCGGCATGAGTCTCTTGGGTGCATATTTAGAATCGCTCTTACTGCTCTTTTTTGTAGGACAAACACTCTCGAAGAGTCTGTTGCTTGTCCCCAGAATATTACCCCATATGTCATCACACTATGAAAATACGCAAAGTAGATGTTTCTGGCGGCAACTCGTCCGCAAATTTCATTAGTCTTGCGTATTGCATATATTGCTTTACTAAGGCTATTACACAATTTTTCAATATGGGAGCCCCATTGGAGTTTTCCATCCAATGTTACACCCAGGAATTTACACTGTGCTGTCCTATCAATAGATTTTTCTAAAAGCATATTATTAATTTCATTTTGGTTATGTTCTTTTCTGAGAGAAAAATGAATCACATTCGTTTTCGTCTTATTTAAAACAAGGTTATTGTCATCAAACCAACCCGTTACACTCTCCAACATTTTCTCCATTTCCACAGCAGACGATGCCCCCTCATTTTTAAAAAGAAGAGATGTGTCGTCAGCAAACATAATAATAGAGTTGTTTTGTTGGGATAAATAAGGCAGATCATTTACATATAATAGAAATATAAAATATATAAATAAATATGAAATATAGATAAATAGTTTTTTTTGGTTATCATGTAAAAAATTGATCAAAATATTATTTCGGAGCAGTCTTAGCTGATCAAAAACTTTTTAGAAACTATTATCTGCTTGAAGTAGGTATGTTTGGGTATTCCAGTTACTTTGACTAGCTGGTAGAAGGTTCATTTGACGTCGAAGACCCTTTTCCAGTCACTATCCCTTCCACGTCCTCAATCGTAGTAAATCAATAATAATTACTTAATACATTTTCAGTCCGTACAATCATGGCTCCGAATAAAATCTTGGCTCCGAATAAAATTTTCTCTTTATATAGAATTCTCATAAAATTTATCTCAACTATAAAAGATTTTTATTGGTCAGATTAATAAAATGCTTCTCCGCAAAGTCTATCACTGCAATACACTGGATTTGAATGAAAATATCAAGCACATCGAATAACTCGAATACTCACCCCTTCTTATATACATACAAACATTCTCCCTTTAAGGCCCCCGGCACACAGCAAGCCAGCCCGTAAGAGAATATTCCACAGCAAACCCGATCCGCAAGAAACCGACCCCCAGCTCGATCGAAGTAATCAAACCAAAAGGCCGGCCCCGGACAAACCAAGCTCGCCGCGAATCACCCCCAAACCATCCAGCAATGCGGCGGGCCTATGCCCCACTTGGGAGCATATGGAGGCATCAAGGCGAAGGCATCCGAGGCTCATTGTGCCTTTTCTGACCAGTTGAGATTTAAGGACGTGAGGTGGTCGATTTCACGGTCCCGATCTGATTTTGCGATTTCCTGCCTCGTACAGGATGCTCTAACAACCAGCAAAAAGAGCAGAGGTTCTATTCTTAGCCGGAAACCCCACGGCTATATAGGTAAGCAAAAAAAATGCAGATAGGTATGTGCCTTCGTATTTTGCTGAAAACGACGATCATTTTAAATTCCTGTTGTTGCGATAAAATTAGAATCAATTAACTTGTGTTTTAATTACTTTATAATGATTTCATAACAAAGACTTACGTATTACATAGGTAATGAAAATATTTCTGAATATAGAATGTGCGGGTGGTGGCATAAAAGCAACCCCAGTCTGCCTCTGAATATGCCTTTTGTGACATATTTTCTTGTATCCTTTCTTCATATATTCAACAATATAATGAGGTATCTATGTATGTACTTCAAAGACTTCTTGAAAATTTAACCAACAAACACAGTCTAACCATATTTGTTTTAATATATTATACTTCAAACATGCATAACTTTTGTTTTCAAAGCCGCGAAGGTAGGTAGGTATATCTTTTATATAATACCGAATTAAATACTTTATTATCCAATCCAAACTCCCTTTAGACCCCACCTAGGGGCATAGGGAGGCAACAAGAGCTCTCCATTGCGCTCGATCCTGCGCAACGTTAATGACCTCCTCCCACACCATGTCCAGATTCCTCAGCTCTGCCTCGAAGGAGCGGAACACAGTATGAGAGGGTCTTCCTCGTCTCCGGGACCCTGATGGGAGGAAAAACAGCGCTCTCCTCGGCCAACTGTCATTCGGCATCCTTAACACATGTCCCAGCCAAGTCCATCTCCTCCACATAATTTTCTGTGCCAGGTGCATCTTTCAGCAGTGCAAGGAGTTTAACTCTCCAGTCGCTTGTTGCTTTATAGATTTTGAAAAGGCCTTCGACAGCCCACATACACCATCGATATGGAAAATTTTAGCTCTGTACGGTATACCTCCGAAGATAGTTAAAATGGTGCAGTCCCTGTACGAAGACTCCGAGTGTAGCGTGAAAACGCCAGGTGGTCCTACTGAAGCTTTTAGGATCACCACGGGAGTCAGACAGGGCTGCGTACTGGCTCCTTTTATATTCATAATTGTCATGGACTTCCTGTTGAGAAAGTCCATGCAAGGAGCAAGAGGTATACCGATAACACAGAGAGATGGTCTAATGGGCGAACTGTGCGATCTGGAGTACGCGGACGACCTAGCGTTGTTCAGTACGACAGTGGAGGAATTACAGCGCAGTGTTTCAAGACTCTGCGACGAAACAGCACGCCTCGGCCTTCGAGTCAATGCCAGTAAAACGGAGCTCATGGCAAATAATGCCTGCCCCGATAAACAGCTACCGATAACCATCGATGGTCACCAGGTCTCCCGGGTGGATAAATTTAAGTACATGGGAGCAACCATTACCACCACTGGTGACCTCGGGGCTGAGCTCCCGATACGTATCGGTATGGCAAGTGGCGCCTTCAACAACATGACCAAGATATGGAAGGCGTCGGCGTTTAGTGTCGAGACGAAATGTAAACTGTTTGATGCGTGTGTGTTGCCCATTCTCCTGTATGGGTGTGAGTCCTGGCACCTGACTCTGGCCCAGGCACAAAAAGTATCTGCATTCGAAACGAAGTGCCTCAGGAGAATTTTGGGTATAAGATGGTACCACTGCATCACGAACGACGCTATACGCCGACGCACCCAGCGTGAGCCCATCACCTCTACTTTATTATACCTTATATATATAAACATCCTTAGCCCGTGGAAAATTTTGGTAAGAAAAAGTTATATTTTGCATGTTTCTGGGTGTGTCAGAACCGAAAAGAAAAAACTTATATAAAAGGTTAGGTTAAGAACTGAAAATGTGTAGCAGCGAAATTTAAAAGACGTTCTGAAAAATTATTGACCATAATAAAATGTTTTTTTCCAATTAAAAAGAGGGTGAAATTTCTAGACTTTTGAAGGTAAAGCATAGCTATAATTTATGAAATAATAGAATTAAACTTAAAAGTTAAACCTTATTCATGTTCATATTCATGGTTGAGTATGTTGTGGGTATAGCATCAATCAATCAATTCTCCCTTTTACACCCCACTCAGGGGCAAAGGGAGGCAACAAGAGCTCTCCATTGCGCTCTATCTTGCGCAATGTTTATGACCTCCTCCCAGAATTCTCCTTAGGCACTTCATACCGGTATAGCATACCCGAACTAAATTATTATTGGTTGTTCAGATCAAAATTACATTTTTTTTGTTTATCATAATCTCCCCAAGGTCTCTTAAAAGACACGTGAGTTCAATATCTTTTTTTTTACAATACACACATTTTTGAATAAGTACGATTTACACTAAAAAAAAAACAAGAAAAATGACATTGAAGGATAATACCTGGAAAATTAAACCAGGTTTTTTTACAATAAGCCATATATCTTGTCAAAGTAAAATAGTAAAAAGAAGGTAAAGATAGGAAGTTGTCCCGAACAAAGGTCAAAAATGGGAATTCGAAGTTCAAAAACAGAAGTTTCAAGAATACAGATAAATTTGCAGATAAGTAGGTACAATGCGCATAAAAATTTGAAGAAAAAAAATTTAAATTTCAAGAACATTGTAAATTGATCTATCGAGGATTCATTATTGTCGAGGATCTCGTAAACGGTGTAGTAGGTAGGTACCTACTTAGGTCACTTTATTGTACTGTACGTGTACAATCTACCTAATACTGAGATTGACAAAACTTTTGTTCACCTGAGCCTTAGCTTAGCTTTTTGGTATTGTCATGGGTTTGTCACACCCGTCCATATGCTTGCCGGCTTAAAAGTACCTAAACACATGTATACCTACAAAGAATGAGTAGGATAGAACATGTCTTATGTATATTTTATTATACGAATATAAACGAAGATATGTTTTATAACCACCTACCTAGTACAAATATAAATGTGGATATAATGTTGATTCTGTGTATTTTTCTCATAAAAGAGTAATAAATTATTTATTATATGACAAATTTTATCGAAACAGTAGGCATTGAGACAATTAAAGAACTTTCGTACTCGATTTTATATAGCTAATGTATGAGTTAAGCCCTGTCATACAGAAGGTTTATATATGTAGGTACTAACATAAATTCTTTGAGAACTTATCTTTTATTTCCTATATAATTATTATTATTCTACTCCATTAAGCAAGTTGTGTATTGTATGTGTGGGACGTGACGATTGGTAAACTAAGACATAAACCTTAAAGAAAAACAATAAATCTGTCAGTTTAGCCCATGGAGGTCAAACATTCCATACGCCGATAATTTCTGTGGGTAGTTTATGTATTGGTCCCTAAGCCCGAAATAACAACATACATAATACAGGACTGTTGTAAAGGTCTATTCACGTTGAGCCAATTCCAAACGACGAGTCGGATATACATTTGTATGGGGTCGATACATGCACCTACTTATTTAATATCTCTCCATGAAAGAAAGCAGCTTTTTTTCTTTCTCATTTTGTTTTCTACACTTTGTAGAAGATCACAAATGAATTAAAATAAGCATTAGAATTATTACCTATTTATCTATTTATTGATAGTTAGCATCTTAAGTGAGACGACACAGTTGGGTATGCCAAGATAACTCCTACATCGTAATAATGAAAATGACGTTTGAAAAAAATATGGTGAAATATGAAAAGTTGCAGAAAAAGAAATTAAGATGCTTTACTGACAGCAACTCTTCTTTAATTTAAATAAGTATTTTATGTCGGATGACAAGGCGATAGCTATAATTCTCGTATAAAACCTTATTATTCTCGTTTATAAGTATAAAACTTATTTCTCTTTATGACTCCGATCAATTTTTTTATAGTAATACAGTGGGAAATAGTTGCATAATATAATATGTCCAAGATCTGCCAATTTGGAATTTTATTCCGTTAAAAACAGGCTTTAAGTATGTGTTTAAAGACATAAAACATGCACTTCACACTAAAGTTTTCAATAATAACTTTTTTTATCAAAATTGCGCAGCGTGAAGATAAGTTTATAAAGATAGGTACGTATAATATAGACTTTGTTAGTAATAAAAAGAAAGAAGTTTTTGGTATTTTAAAACAAATTCCAACTGACAAATAATAATATGTGGGTTTTCGAGTGTATGGTATGTATGCATTGTGTTTAGAGAAATTTAGTGTATGGGGGAGGACACGGCTATAAAAAAAGATAATACAATTTATTTTCTTTTGTTATTGGTTCATCAACCCTGCAATAAATTTGTGGTGGCGAATCTTCAAGTACGATTCTCCAGCTCGCTGCCGACTCGGAAGGACGTGTGTGTTCGCTGTTCGCGCTGTGCTTCAGGAATTATTTTTTCGTATATTCGTGTTGTTATTGTCGCAAAGTGGAATGTAACTTAAGTATAAAAATTTATTTTCTGTTTTTTATTTGTAATATTCTTCAAGGATCAGGTCCGTATTAAGTTTTTTATTTACTTTTATTCTTTTTTTCTCTCTATTTACTTTTCTTTATTCTGTTATCGTTTCTGGTATAGAAAGGGTGTTCAGACTTCCATCTTCATAGAAGATGGAGGTACCTCCTCACCCTCCCGTTCCACCTCTCCCTCCAGATCCTCCGGATCCTCAAGAAACGAATAAGCGGAAGAGAAAAATGACTCAAGCCGAGGAATGTCTCATATCTGACCCTGATTTATCATCCAATCAGTCTGTTTCTACCTCATCGAATGCTTCAAAACCCAAGGAGACTCCCTTACGGGAACATTTTTACTCCTTAAGATCTCTTGGCCCGTTCATTGTTTTTGTCCAGAGTACAGAACCTGGCAAGTCAATCCACCCCTTGGACTTCGGTAAATTTCTTTATAATAAAAAAATTAACAACATTATTAATGGTTCCATCAAGTCGGAGGGGAAGTTCCGTCTGGTCATGGAGTTTTCCACGGCCAGTTCGGCTAATTCCTTCATTAAAAACATCTATATCCAGTCGAACTCAGCGTTCAAAGCATATATCCCAACCCACAACGTGACCCGCATGGGTCTTATAAGGGGTGTGTCTACAAACATCTCTGACGAGGATATCATGGCCGCGATTTCAGTGTCTAATCCCGATGTTGGAGAGGTGCTGAAGATCCGTAGGCTGAGCTACAAAGACAGGTCCTCGGGAAAAGTCGAGTGGAAACCGTCTGGCTCGATTGTGGTGACTTTCGAGGGACAAAGTCTGCCTAACAATATATACATATATTACAATAGTTTTCCCGTTGAAACATACTTTTATCCTACAGTACAATGTTTTAAGTGCCTTCGCTTTGGCCATACTAAAACAGTGTGTAAATCAGTTGAAAGATGTTTCAAATGTGGCGAAAATCACCCTGCAAATGAGTGTTATTCTGAGCCTACCTGCTTCCATTGTGGAGGACCCCACGTCTCAATAAGTTTGGCATGCCCGGAGTACCAAAGACAGAAGGAAATAAAACAATCCATGGCCTTTCACAATATCTCGTTTCTTCAAGCATCCAAACGTCATCCCCAACAAAAACTATCGTATGCAAATATCGTAAAAAAAGACGTTCCAAACCCCCGTCCCATTCCCCAACGCAATGTCATCGTTGAGAACTCTCAACAAAATATCTCATATAACTCAGTTAGATCGACCCCCGCGAGAGGTAAATTTGTTTATAAGTCCCCAAGAAACCCCCCGTCTCTGTCTTACGACCGAACGGAGCTTAACGCCCTTTTAATCTCCCCAAATGGGGAAATGTTATCATCCTCTCCAAATGGATTTGCCCTTCAAAACAATTATGAATCATCTGCCCAAAATATAGAAAGACTTTCAAAAGATTTTAACTCTGACAACAAAAACTTCCTGAAATCATTGATCTCTTTGCTTTTAGAAGCACTTTCATCCAAGAATTCTGACATTTCATACGCTGCTCTAATTCAATCTCTAAATAAATTTGTCTCCGAAAATGGCTCCGAAAATACAGAAAATCAACAACCTGTCAATCCTTCAGTGGAATAGCCGCAGTGCGGTTAGTAACAGGGATGACATTATTTTTCTTCTGAAAAAGCATCACGTGGACGTTGCTGGAATTTCCGAATCATGGTTTTCCACAGATACCGTCGTGTCTTTTCCAGGCTACGTGTGCCTGAGGGACGATCGTTCCGACGGTAGAGGCGGAGCCACTCTTCTTATTAAAAAAAACCTCCACTTTTCCCCTTTAAAAATTCCTCCCTCCCCGGGTTCTCAAGTAGTAGCCGCAGAGATCCTAGGTATTGTTATTTTTTCGGTCTATTCTGCTCCAAGAACTGCATTCAATTCTGATTATTGGACGAGGGTTGTCTCCAGCCTTCCATCCTCTTGTATCCTCTTAGCCGATTTCAATGCACATTCACCATCCTGGGGTAGCCATTTCACTGATCCGGCTGGAAGGGCTATTTTAGAGTTTGCTGATGACCAGAATTTAGTAGTCCTAAACGATGGTCAGCCTACCAGACTCTCTTTACCTAATCAAAACCCTAGTGCAGTTGACGTTTCTCTTTGTTCCGCTGATTTAGCCCCTTCACTGTCTTGGGAAATTTCAAGTGATCCTTACTCGAGCGATCACTTTCCGATTCACTTGTCGATCCGCAACAATAGGATCCAACTCCACAAATCTCAGTTAAGAATAGGTTATAGAACAAAAACTGCAGATTGGACTCACTTCAAAGACCTCCTTGCCAATTGTAGCGTTGCCAAGCGCGGCATAGACAGCGGTGAGGTTTTGGTGGATACGTTCGCAAATGATCTGTCCAGAAGCGTAATTGAAGCAGCAGATGCCTCAATTCCCAAACAAAAGACCGGTGTAAGGAAAAAATCATCTCCCCCCTGGTGGGATGAGGAGTGCACAAATATGGTTAAACTGAGATCCGACGCCATCAAGAGGTACAAACGATACGCCTCTCAGGAAAACTTCTTTTCATTCCGTAACATTCAGGCCCAAACTAAAAAACTCCTTAGGAAAAAGAAACGTCGGGGATGGCAGGACTATTGTTCTTCTATTTCTCCAGACACTCCGATTTCCGAGGTCTGGTCCTCAATTCAAAAGTTCAGAGGCTCTTTGTCTCCCAAGCCCAACCCAAATAAATGTTCTGATTGGGTCGATAGTTTTGTGGAGAGGCTTGCACCTCCCTATGTACCGAATGAGTCGGAAACGGTTAAAGTTAACTCAGCGTCCCAACAAGATAATTGCTTTCTCTCTTCTCAATTTTCCCTAGACGAACTGGTACATGCAATACAATCGTCAGGAGACTCATCCCCTGGCCCAGATAAGATCCCATATTCTTTCTTTAGACACTTCCCAACCCCCTTCCTCCTGCAACTCTTGAAATTATTCAATCAAATTTTGGAATGTGGCTCTGTTCCAGAAACATGGAAACGGCAAATAATTATCCCGATCCTAAAATCAGGTAAGGACCCATCTTTGGGACAGTCCTACCGACCAATAGCCTTGTCTTGTTGCTTTCTTAAAATTTTAGAAAAAATGATAAAAGCTAGACTCGAATGGTTTTTGGAGACGAACAACCTACTTCCTCAGCGGCAGCTCGGTTTCCGGAAAGGTAAATCCTGCCTGGACAACCTGAGTATTCTGATTACAGATGCACATATAGCCAAGTCCAAAAAGGAGGTTATGGTAGCTTGTTTCATGGACGTCTCAAGTGCCTATGACAATGTGTTGTTACCAATACTTTACAATAAAATGGTTTCTTTGGGGGTGCCTGTCCCCACCTGTCGATTGATCTCTAACATACTATGCGAACGTCAGCTCTTAATTGAGACTCCCGGGGAGACAATTCAGAGAACGGTGTGCAGAGGCTTGCCTCAGGGTTCTTCACTAAGTCCCATTTTGTTTAACATATACACCCAGGATCTTCATTTCCGCATCCCTCCCTATTGTAGTGTTTTGCAATACGCAGATGATTTTGTAGTATACTGTAAGGATAATATAATGTCTCGAGCTGTGAATGGAATGGAGAACACTCTGGACCTCATACAGCCTTGGTTTTCCGAGACCGGGTTGTCCTTGTCTCCTTCTAAAAGTCAAGTGATAATTTTCTCCAACAAACACAAGATACCAGACGTTTCTATCAAATGTAACAATGTGTCAATACCAATCAGGGATTCTCTTAAATTCCTTGGTTTGACCATTCACCGAAAACTTAATTGGAATATGCATATTGAAGAAACAATACAAAAATGTGAAAAAAGCATCAACGTTTTGAGAGCGGTGTCTCGAGTTTGGTGGGGAGCCCACCCGTCTTCTATGAGGACAATGTATTGTGCTCTCGTCCGTAGTCATTTAGACTACGGTAGTTTCCTCATGGAACCTCTCCCGAAGTACCTGTCCATCAAGTTGGAAAGAGTCCAGTCAAAGTGCCTTCGACTCATTTTAGGAGCTATGAAGTCATCTCCTTTGGTCGCCCTCCAGGCGGAGTGCGTGGAAAGACCTCTCACACTGCGTAGAAAATTCCTTGGTTTTAAGTTTCTTCTGAAGAGAGGTTTATCTGATCACCCCCTCACCCCGGTATTACACGTCCTTTTGGACAGCTGTCGGAGTAATTCTTACTGGCATTCGAAAGTGCCGCCCCTACTTTGTTCGATTTTTGAAAGCATTTGCAATGAATTTTCTGACTCTTTGGCTTCCTCACTTCCGATGTTCTCCATTCCATTCGAAGCAACTGTATACCCCCCAAATATCGTCGAATCTATTGATATCAATAGGTCGTTTGCATCGCTTCCCCCGCATGTAGTCAATACTTTATTCAACCAAAGGGTGGACGAGGATTGGGGCTCCTTTGTTAGAGTCTTCACTGACGGATCAAAGGCTTCAGGTGGAGAATGTGGAGCAGCTTTTTGCATCCCTTCCCTTGACATTAATAGAATGTTTCAGCTTCCTCGAAAGGCGTCCATTTTCACAGCCGAATGCGTGGCGATGAGGGAAGCACTGTTGGAGGTTTTAACTCAGTCATTACCTCGCACCGTAATATTCTCTGACTCTCTGAGTCTCGTTAATTGCTTAAACACAAACTCAAAATCTTCCTTGAGTTCTCATGTTTTGGGTGACATAAAGAGTTCCTTGCACTTGGCGTTCGTGAGAAAGCTTACCGTGATGATCGTTTGGATACCCTCTCACATCGGAATAAGTGGTAATGAGAGGGCAGATACTCTTGCCAAAGATGCTTGTACGTGCGGAGTGTTGCCGCACTCATTTATTCTGCCTGTCACAGACTGCATGAACACTGTGGAACATTCTATTCGGGAGGAATGGAATGAAGTATTTAAGATTTCTGCGACTGGTGGTCATTACAGGGCAGTGCAGAGTGATATCCCGTATAGTCCATGGTTTAAAAATTGCAAAATTCCTAAGTTGAATGTATCTCTAATAACACGACTACGATTGGGACACGTCGTCCTATCTTTCCATTTGGCTAGAATCGGTATAGTTGGTGACGCTACTTGCGAATGTGGGAGGGAGGAAGAAACAATAGACCACGTTTTCTTTAATTGCCCGCTCTTACCAAACCATGATTTTATCAAAGAAATTTCAAAGATCTGTCTCACTTTCCCTATCAAGATTCAATCCCTTTTGGCACTTAACGATTTTAAAGTCAATCAAATTATAGTTAATCACCTTAAAAAGTACGATAAAAAAGTATAATGTGTGTATGTGTGCATTGTGAGAGAGGGTGCGAGGGTTGTGTGTGTGTGTGCGTGTGTGAGGGTGTGTGCGTGCGTGTGTGTGTTTTTAAGATAACATAGACATAAAAAAAAAAGGAAAAAAAAAAAAAAAAAAAGAAAAAAAAAACAAAAAAATAAAAAAACAAAAAAAAAATTATATGTGTACATAATTTTTGGGGGATTAGTTTTTTTTACTGATGTATGTGGTCCTTCCCTATGACTAATTTGTTTAATTTGTATTTTTTTGTTGGTTTTTTTACGAATTAGGGCATAAATCACTCGAGATCGGGTGCATTGCCGGAAAAAAAAGAAGAAGAAGAAGAAGAATCTTCAAGTACCAACGTATAAACTCTGGTTTCAAATAAACTTTCCCGTGCCAGCTACTGGAGACTTGTGTGTCGTTTTATTCTCTTCTCGAAGCGACGAATTGAGATGCAATCAAAAGCTATAAAGCTCCTCGTACGAAACTTGGAAAGAATTTTATTTAAGGAACAGCTCATCAAACAATGTTTTTTTTTATGAACAAAAAACCCCTTAAGGTATCAAAGCTTTTTTATTATCTATCTTTGCAATATCGTAGAAGTAGATGTCAAAAAGACAAGTCTTATGTACCTATTTAAAAAAAATGAAGATGAAAACTATGATTAATTAAATGCGCAGTCTTAAAAGATTTGCTATAAATTACAAAATAAAATATTTATTTCTAAAAATATCTGCATTTAATGTAGCCTTTATTAAAATTTTAATATATTCTTCGCATAAACCCGTGTTATTTATCAAATTTATCATGATTTTTCAAAACATTGGTTAAGAAACAGCAAGGTTTTCTATGCTTATCATTTTCATGTCTGGTATAAATATAGATACCTACCTACCTACCTACTTATGTAAAACTTTTTTAATATCAAGTTTTTATTATCTCTGTAGAATTTTATAAAGTTTTCAATCACGTAAAAGCCATAAATAAAAAAAACAACCATCTCAAATACAAATTTGACCGTGTCTTTTAAGTTCGGATATAATTTATATACCTAGTGTATATTTCGGATATGCATTTGAGTCATTTCACGAAAAAATGGAGTTAATACAAGTTGGCTCTCAGGTAGGTACAGTATAGACACCAAAACAGACTTGAAATACAGAAGATTTATCAAAAGTCGCCTTAACTAATTGGTTAACGTCACATTTAGAGTTGGTACTCGAATATGTAGGGCTATTCTCGTAATCAATCACTTAACGATAAGGTTAAGACACGATCGCAACCAGTCGTATTCACAAAACTATCGGAATCTAACCTTAAATCCTATCTTGAACTGGATCATTTTCATACTGATATTTCAAACTTAACGAATTTTTAAGATCGTGAATACCAATCCGCCATTTTATGATTGTCAATCAAGATAAGAGCGTTTTAAGACCGTTACGAGAATAAGGGCAATGGTTTTCAACAACACGTGTTACGTTGATAATATGTGGTTTCTTGCACACCAGACAGTAAATCCTATCGCACCAAGCTTCATATTTAGTTTTAGGACTAGCCTTTAAGTAGGTATACAAAATACCTTAACATTTTTCACTCTTTATCAGACAATGTTTTCAAAATATAATGAAGAAAACATTATCATTCTTGAATTTAAACATTATAAATTGCCGTCAACAGTAAGATACTGAATAATATTATAGTCGAAACGGATAATATTAGTTAAGCTGATCGTAATACGTTATTTATACCGGATGATCTCTTCATAAATAGGATTGTTTTCGAATGACACTCCAGTATGTTTACGTATACGTATATATAAGCATACCGCTGTATTATAACTTCTTTTATATTTGTTTCAAACATACCAACCTATTTTTTTTTATTTGAAATATTTCTGAAATGAAGACCCACAAATTAAAAAAGAAGTAGGTGGTAAGGGAAGGTTCATATAAAACAAAAAAAAAAAAGCTGCTAACCTGGGTAGAACTTATAGTATATTATAACAGCCTTTTTGTGTAAAACATATCTTTGCATAAAAATTCATAATTTTACAGAATTATCTAACAACTAATGACTAAAAATTCATTACTGATGTTCGATTATTTAATGGAACAAACCACCACGGGTTTACGACCGTCTTCTACTTTTGTTTCGAAGGCTGGCTCATAATTTTACGATTAAAATGAATTTATCCTTGGAATTATTATAGAAACTTTAAAATGATATCGACTATTGGAGCTTTTTATTATCTGCTTTAGAAATACATATTCAATATTAATCGGTACTTTAAGGGGGACCCACTGAAGTTACGGACCTCAAATTTTACGTGCTTGTGTAGGAGCATAAGACCAACCCGTATACCAATTTTATGAAAATCGAAGAAATTTATTTTTTTTTATCTTTTTTAGCCCTATTCCTATAATAAGTGAAATTTTCTTTGGATACTTTAAGAGGCTTCCCCTGAAGGTACAGATCTAGCCTCAAAAACGTCGAGAAAATTAATTTCAGCGAAATCTATATATTTTTTTTTTTTTGAAAACGGATCACAAGACTCATGTATATTCCATAATATACTTACTGGATGACTTCTTCTAAAGGTCGATGTGGTGAAACGAAAAGATGGCGTTATTGAAAGAACACGGAACTTTATTTAGACAAGAAAAAATATGTGTCTGCACAGCTCGGGCGACACGTAGAGAATGAAAACATAGACAACAACATTATCTATCAATGCCTCTATAGAAGCTTTATATTAGGCTACTGCAGGTGGCGGCCACCGCCAAATGCCACGTGACCTTGCACGGACCGTCTGCGGGAGGCTTCTGTCTCCTCATCCTTCAAAGTTTGTAATTATTATTGGGGAGCTCGAATCCACCAAATAAATCTATCCATACTCCCCCCTTGGGAAATGCATTTTTCCAATGGAAAACAGAGCCACCCGCATCAGGTTGGCAAGAAGGAAAATTAAACTCATATACTGGCTAGACCAGTTCTAAACTACTAACTTAAATATTTTCAAATGTCATTGGTTAGGCCAATGTTACTTATGTATTTCATGCAGTGCAACTTAAGATAAACTAATTACAATTCAGCATTATATTTGAAAACTTAACTAAAATGTTGCATCTTTTTTGTCAAGCAACATTATTACAAAATAAATGTCAAGTCCTTTCCGAAGTTGGTTGTCTTCCATCAAGTCAGTTCGCCAGTAATGTAGTGAAGTTCTGAACCTATTCTTGAATGTTTCCTTTGTTTTATTTCAATCCAACTGCAGCATTCTGATTGTCCAAAGATGATTAATTTTCCCTTTATTATTATTTAAAGCATTTTTATATTAAATAACAAGTTCCTAAATTGCATGCAAATGTTCACTTTTTTTTCTTTAAAAATCTTATTATTATTCATAATTTATATTGATAGTTCAATTTTCTTTCTTGATTTCATTTAAATTCAATTTTATTTTAATTTATGTTCTTGATGATAAACAATTTTAAACTTTATACCAATTGATTTAAGCTCTTGATGTCAAATTATTATTCAAATTCTGTATTTAATTATTAAATCATATTAAACCTTTTTTTATTCATAAACGTTATATGTTTCAAATTTAGTCTTGATTTGGTAATGGTGCCAGGCTGGTAATATGTCTTGTGTAGATCCCCTTTGAAGTCCGGATTCTTACACTCCTCACAGCTCCGTCTGATGATGGAAGCAGTTGTATCACTCGTGCCAAAGTCCAGTATAATGGAGGTGTGCCGTCTTCCTTCACAAGTACCAGTTGACCCTCTTTTATGTTCTGCTCCATTGTCAGCCATTTGCCTCTCGCCTGGAGTCCCGTGATGTAGTTCACTCGCCATCGATCCCAGAAAGAAGAAAATACAGATCTTAGTTTATTGTAATGAGATAATTGAGACGCTGGTAGTTTGCTTACACCAGGGTCCGGCAAGGTCTGAAGGTTCTGGGAGACCAAAAAATGGCCAGGAGTCAATGCTTCTAGGTCTGATGGATCACTGGACATGGGAGAGAGAGGACGGGAATTCAATATTGCTTCTATTTGCACCAAGACGGTACAGGTGTCTTCATAAGTAAGAACCTGTGACATTAAAGCTTTTTTAAGCAGGGTTTTAACTTGCTTAATCTGTGATTCGTAAATGCCCCCCACGTGTGGTGAGACAGGAGTTATAAACTTCCATTCTATTCTACTTTCAGCTAATTTACTAGTTATGTAATCCCCATTTTTACTCAAAAAATCAAACAAAAAATTGAGCTCAGCAGACGCTCCCTTAAAAGTTGCAGCATTATCACAAAATATCTTTGTCGGCATAGACCGTCTAGAAATAAAGCGCCTTAGTGCTCCCAGAAAAGTTTCAGTAGTGAGATTACTAACCAATTCTAAGTGAATGGCCTTTGTAGCCAAGCATACAAAAAGACAAATGTAAGATTTTACCTGTTTGGCATTTCGCAAATTACTACATTTCACATATATTGGGCCAGCAAAATCACATCCCACACTAGTAAATGGGCGTACCCCTTGTAAACGTTCCTTAGGTAAGTCAGCCATTAACTGTGTACCCATTGTAGGTTTGTATCTGAAACAGACTATACATTTCCTGAAAACTTTCTTAATCAAAACCAATTCTGATGTTATCCAATATCGTGTGCGTACGATTCCAAGTAATGTGCGTGGTCCACAATGTAAATTTATAAGATGATAGTGTCTCACAATAAGTTCTGATAACTTGTGGCTCGCTGATAACAAAATTGGATGTTTAGTGGAGAAATCCAGATCTGATTTCTTTATTCTGCCTCCTACACGTAGAACATCGTCCTGTAAGAAAGGATTCAAACTGATTATTTTGCTCTTTCTAGAAATCTGATTGTTCCTGCCCAATGATTGTATTTCTTCTTGAAATGATTCCTCTTGTGCTTTCCTTATTAATACGTTGTGAGCTTCATCGAGCTCAAACGCCTGTAGTGGCCCAAATCTTCTTGAGTTGGGATTCCTTACATTAAAATAAAATCCTTTAATATATGCGGTTATTCTTAACAGTTTAACAAATGATGAGTACCTTTCAAAGATTCCAAAGTCACCTGTGGGGTCCGATGATATGAGTACTACCTTACTTCTGGTTTCTGGTGGTTCAATGTTGTCGTTTACAACGTCCTGAGGCCAACTGCCCTGGTCTTTTGTTAGCCATGCAGGTCCATTCCACCATAACACTTTATTCAACAACTGTTGAGCTGTGGTTCCTCTTGAGGCGACGTCGGCTGGGTTGTCTCCAGAAGATACATGATTCCATTTATAATCTGGTCCTATACTATGTATTTCCTTGACTCTATTTCCAACGAAGATGTTCCATCGATTTGGATCTCCTCGCAGCCAGCAAAGAACTATCGTGGAATCTGTAAAAAGAAAAGCTTCCTCCTCCTCCATGTTTAAAGCTGTCCGAACTTGCTGCATCAGCTTGGTAAGTAGTAGAGCGCCACACAACTCAAGTCGTGGAATTGTCAATTCCTTGATCGGAGCTACTTTGGTCTTTGAACAGATAAGATGTACAAAGTGCTCACCTGTGCCAGTTGACGACCTCATGTAAACCGCTGCACCGTAAGCCCTCTCAGAAGCATCACAAAATCCAACGAGCATGGTCCTTGTTGAGTTTTTCGCCTTTATACATCTTGGTATCCTCATGCTGTTTGCCTCCAATATATCCTGCTGAAAAGATTTCCATCGTTCAACGATGTCACTGGAAGGCACCTCGTCCCAACTAACCTGATCTTTCCAGAGTCCTTGCATCATTAATTTTGCATTAATGACAATTGGAGATAACAAGCCTAAAGGATCATAAATCTTACTTATATTTGATAAAATATTCCTCTTCGTACAAATGTTTGGATTTGATATTTCATTCACCTTGTACGTCAAAATGTCATCACAATTGTTCCAATTGAGACCTAAAATTTTACAACTTTCATTTTCATTAACTGGTAATAAGTAATCACTTTTACCTGTTTCATCATTCAGTTCTGTAACATTTGACTTCCATTTCCTCAGCTTTAGTTCAGCTGTGTCCAAAATAAAAATTAATTGCTCTTTGAGCTCCTTCAATATTTGCATATCATCATGTCCAGTAAGTAAGTCATCTACATAGAAATCCTTTTCAATTGCCTTTGCTGCAAGAGGAAAATCATTTTGAAAAATTCTACCTAGTTCAAGAAGACATCTTGTCGCCAGAAACGCGCTGGACCGAAGTCCATAGGTCACCGTTGTCAGCTTGTAGTGTGTAACCTCAACGTCCTGAGATGGTCTCCATACTATGCGCTGGTAGTCCTGATCGTCTTCATGAACTGCTATCCCTCTATACATTTTTTCTATGTCACTCACTAACACATGTTGATGCAACCTGAAATTTATTAAAATATTAAATATATCCCTTTGTACTGTAGGACCTTTTAACTGTCTATCGTTTATAGACAGTCCTGTACTTGCCTTTGACGACCCGTCAAAGACAACTCTTATTTTAGATTCCTTGAAGACAGCGTGGTGCGGCAGATAGAACACCTCGTTGCCATCGTTTGGGTCACACCTTTTCATGTGGCCCAATCTTTCATACTCTCGCATGAAATCTATATATTGATTTTTCAAATCAATATTCCTGTTGAATACCTTTTCCATATGATTCAATCTTCTTAGAGCAGTTGACAAAGAAGGTCCAATATTCGGGTCCTCCCCCCATGGAATACTAACAATAAATTTACCTGACTGTGATCTTGATACATTCTTCAGAAAGTGGGACTCGCACACCTCATCATATTGATCGATAGGTGGCACATCCTCAATCTTCCAAAACTTTTCTATCTGTAAATTTAAATCGTTAGTTGCCAACATACTACTCAGTTTTACTTTGCTCTCATTTTGAGAGCAATCTAATTCTCCGCCGAGAATCCAACCCAACAACGTTTTTTGCAAGGTTGGTCTCTGCGGTCCTAATGAAATCTGTTCTAACTGGAGTATCTGCCAGAACACTCCAGCTCCTATAAGCATATCCACCGGTGCACTCTCATCGAAGTGTGGGTCTGCCAGCTGCAAGCCCTCTGGTATGCGCAAAGATGCTCTGTTGATTGTGCACTGCGGTAAGTCCTGCGTTATGCTTTCTAAAACTAAACAAGTTATTTTTTCATTAAAGTTTGAATTTAATGATGTTATGCTGACCTGTGTGGCTCTTTTAATGTCTATGACTTTATTGTGTATACCCGACACAGGCGCATTCATGTTACATTGTGATAACCTCAAAATATCACATGCTCTTTTTGTAATAAAATTACTTTGACTGCCGCTGTCTAATATTGCCCTTAATTTGAAAACCTTGTTCCCAATCCTTATGCCTACAACAGCAGTCGACAGCAAAACCTGTATGTTTTGCGAAAATGTTGCATGAACTGCAACCGTGTTGCTGGGTTCATGTCTTACATTACTAGCCTGAGCCAGTTCTTCAACACCCACATGCATATATGTATGGTGTTGTCCTTTACATGTTGAGCAACTTATTTTGCTCCTACAATTTTTCTTTATGTGATTTGACTTTAGACATTTACCACAAATTCCCGCTTTCCTGACCAATCTCCACTTTTCTGCGCTACTGAGCAGCCTAAAAGTGTGACAATTGTCTAATCTATGAGCCCCCTTGCACGACAAGCATCTATCCGTTTTGGATTCAGTTACAAGGTGTGCTTGCGTAACTTTTGGTGAGTTCCCTTTGTTTGTTGTTGCTTCGAGTATACGCGCTCTGCCGTTTAAGAAATTTGTCAATTCTTCTAAAGTAGGCACCTCCTTTGCAATAGGTGTACTTTCCCATATATTTCTAGTGTGAGGATCTAACTTTGCTAGCATTATGTGTATAATTAAAATGTCCCAATGTTCTACATTGTAACCCAAGCCCTTCAACGCTCTCAAATGCAACTGGGTTTCATCTGATAATTGCCTTATTTTATAAAATGACTCTACCTTAAATGACGGCAAATTAAAAATAGCATTTACATGGTGATCGATTATTACTCTTTTATTATGATATCTCCCTTGCAGGAGTTCCCACGCGATTTTATAATTTGGTTCACTGATTGCAAGAGATGAAATTAATTTTAACGCGTCCCCTTTTAAAGAATTAATTAAATAATGAAACTTTTGTATGGGAGATAATTGCGCATTGTTATCTATTAAAGATTTAAAAGCATCTTCAAACTGTAGCCACGTGGCATATTCGCCGGTAAAAATCGGCACATGAATTGCTTGCAACTTTAATTCTGGAGTGAATTTGAGAGATTCTTTGCAGATATTTCTGGCCTTCCCGATGGCAGTAAAATAAGCAAGTTCTACCGATTCACGATCTTGTGTTTCGGTATCATTCAAATGTTCTATTATAGCTTGAATTTCATTATAATTATTAAACACTGTAGCTATTATTTCCACGCGCGCCTCTAATTCTGATTTATTAACATTTATATTGTCGACAAATTTACAAAATCTAGTGATTTGGCCCTTAATAATTCCCCTTTTAAAAACTAATTTCTTTAATTCATCACTTTCTGACATGATTAAATTACACTGTATTATATCTCGAAGCAAAAACTCCTGATTCCCCACGCGCGCACAAACAAAACACAATTTAGAAAAAAATATGAAATTAAACACAAAAATATTAATAATCTTGGTTAAATAAAAACAATATGAATAGAAAGATGGATAATACGACCTGACGGTTCCCTGGATTCGGCTCCAAAAAATGGATGACTTCTTCTAAAGGTCGATGTGGTGAAACGAAAAGATGGCGTTATTGAAAGAACACGGAACTTTATTTAGACAAGAAAAAATATGTGTCTGCACAGCTCGGGCGACACGTAGAGAATGAAAACATAGACAACAACATTATCTATCAATGCCTCTATAGAAGCTTTATATTAGGCTACTGCAGGTGGCGGCCACCGCCAAATGCCACGTGACCTTGCACGGACCGTCTGCGGGAGGCTTCTGTCTCCTCATCCTTCAAAGTTTGTAATTATTATTGGGGAGCTCGAATCCACCAAATAAATCTATCCACTTACTATGAGTAAAAACCTAGCTTAGGTAATCTTCTTGGTGCTTTTACAACATATTAATTTCTTCTTATTTTTAAATTAAAATAATGTTTGGCAAAAAACTGTTAGTTGATTAATAGTCGTACAATCAATAGAATGTGCGCAAAATAGATGCATCGGTCGGAGCTACACTGTTATTATTTGTATAATTTATTACCTACAAGCTTTCCCGACAGACGTTGTACTGTGAATATTGAATTTGAATTAAAAATGTTGATTAAAATGACTTTAAACTTATGTATGTTATTCCAACCGATGCATCTGTTTTAAACTACATATTTTCCATCCGAATTCTGTCAATCTCACCGACAATCAAACAACTGACAGTTTGTGTCAAACGACAATTATTGATTTCAAAATTAGATTTTCACTTTACGCGTTTTAATTTATAAAAAAATGCACTTCAGTGTTAACAAATTAGAAAAAATCTTGAAAAAAATCCATAAAACATCTGCGTGCCAATACTTTTGATGTCGGTTGTCAGGTAAATAAAAATTGTCTGTTCTATAAAAAAAATTACATATGGCGTTGTTGAATCGAAAAAAATTCATTCCATTACCCCTATTCTGTATTAAGTGTAGGGTAGTCACTTGAAAAAAGTGACTATTAGGCGACACATTTTGTATGAAAAATGTCTATACGTTTCGAATGCGAGAATCGCATATAGACGTTTTTCATACAAAATGTATCGCCAAATAGTCACTTTTTTATAGTGACTACCCTACACTTGCTACAGAATAGGGGTCCATATCAACTTCAATATTATATTGTATAGGTACCTACTATATCTAACCATTTTTTAATGTCTTATTAGTTCGTTATTCTGTTATCCGGAGCGGAGAAGAATCCATTAGTCTAAAAATGATAAAAATCTGTTCAGCCGATCTCAAGTTATAAGTGTTCGCACTAACCCGACGTTCTTTTGTATTATACATTTATACCAATTTCGAATAAAGTATTCAAAATTAAGTCAAGAGAAAGGTCTGTAGTGTCAGCTAGTTATATATATAAAAATGAAGAGCTATTTCCCGATGTCATCGCATCACGCCTAAACGGCTGGACCGATTTCGCTAATTCTTTTTTGTCGAGTAGGCTTTTATCAGGAGATTGTTGTTTTAGAAAAAAAAATTAAGAAAAATTCACGGAAAATTAGAAAATTAAAGAAAACTCTACGTAGGCAATCTTATTAGTACCTACTTTACCATACAATTTTTACACCAATTTTGAAATTTTGACAGAAACTGTCAGCTGTTAAATAGTTGGTGCGATTAACAAAATACGAATGGAATATGCATGGTTTAAAACAGATGCATCAGTCGGAATGACATTGGTCAAATGATAATTAACTCATCACCATACAAATTCGAATTCAATATTCATAGTTAGGAACACAGGACAACGTCTGTCGGGAAAGCTAGTATTAAAAATAAAAAAAGAATTGTGATGTTTCTTTTCTATATAATGATAATTTTATTCCATTAGTGTTGTAGAGGTGATGGTTCCGAATGAAGAGTAAGCGGGGAGCAGCCCTCTGGGGAAATAACGTTTTTAAATGCCCTTTTTATAGGCTTTATCCAGTATTTGTTTGAGGATAAACCATGTAGACAAGTGGATATTTTAATCCAAATGTAATTACGCCTACATTTTAAATCCGTTTAAATTGAGACCAGATACTCTTTAAGATTATTAGGGACTTTAACCATTAGTCAACATGGATTTGTATACCTACATAGCTACTATTATTATTATTTGATCAGAGCTTGTTATATTCAATTTATTAATTGTATAATCGACCTTCAAACTTTGGCATTAAATTACATGATATTTACATTGTAAGGGACCGGACCGATTTGTTCAATTATATCGTATTTATTTTCATATTACAAAATTAAATTATTAAATGTTTGATTCAATTCAAATCAACAATAACCCAAATAATATTTTGGATTCTGATAAAAATGTCAGCAGACCCCAGGCCAGATGGGCGGACGACATCGAGAAGATTGCGGCCGCGCATGGATGGGGAAGCTCAGGATAGAAATGACTGGAAGGAGAGGGGAAAGGCCTATGTTCATAGCAATGACGGAGACAGGCTGATGAAGAAGAAGAAGATGTAGCCATATCCATAGATTATAGCTTAACTTCTAGGCTAACTGAAAGTTAATTTCTTTCAACTATCAGTTAAAATGTGTTTAATTTTGGTTATTAAAACTTTGATCATCTATAGCAGCACAGATCTGCAGGAAATAAAAAGGCGATATATGTAATAATTATAACATCCAATCCAAACTCCCTTAAAAATCCCACTTAAGGGCATAGGGAGGCAACAAGAGCTCTCCATTGCGCTCGATCTTGCGCAACGTTTATGACCTCTGTAACGATATTTTTCGAGAGTCTAGTATTCGAACATAAAATACGAGACATTTCATTTATATATAGAGATTACGAGATGTAGTGTTCGCCAACGGAGCGATGGCAACGCCTCGACTCGGTCGCTACGGAGAGTGCCGAGTAGCTCCAAACGCACGGCAAAACGAACGGTGTGCGTAGTGAGACAGAAAAGATGGCGGGATAAATTTTCAGACTTGTTCAGAGTCGCATCGTCAAAATGAATTTTTTTAATTAAAGAAACGAAGTGTGAGTTGGCAATTAAGCCATAACCAGAAAGTGATAATAGCGACGTGATGGTAATAATATGTAATAATCATCCTTAATCTCGCCCGCATATTAAAAGAAGGTATGTAAAAAATGTATTGAATAAAATAAAGATTGTAGATCGCGCGCATGAACATTGTCGCAATAATCTGAGAAAAGATTTTGATTTTTACGTATTCATTTACAGAATGCGGGTAGCAGTTTACGGGTCAAATATACCAGTTGACGGGTGAAAAATTCTAATTGCAATAGCAGTTTAAATATTACGAGAAAGAAACGATTTAAAAAAATCATTTGTGGCCGGGGGCAAAAGTATTGGAGAATCGGGATTGAAGATTTCTTTTAAACCTAGGATGCTAAGTTTCTTGGTATAATCAGCATATCAGCTTGAAGGAAATTTGAATACGCGTTTTGGAAGATTGACGGACTTATGTTCGGGGAACAGAAATCAACTTTAATGCCGTACTAAATGAGTCTTGCTCGACTCGATCAAGCTAGGAACCTATATCGGTCTTGCCGTGTCCTTAGGATGGCAAGGAGGAGTGGAGAGCGTCTCTCTACTGCAAGTACATAGAAGGAGTACCGGGGATCTTCTGAATGACGTTGAACTTCTGAACTGCTGTAGTAGAACTGCGGAGGTTCGTGGCTGCCAACAGAGCTAAGTAAAACTTATTAATTTATGTAACACGTTTCGTCAACCAACCAATAGATAATTAATTGCGAGTCTAGGATAATTTAATGTTAGAAATTTGAAGTAAAATCGTATGTAGGGTGTACTCTAATTTTTCGTTTAAATTTGGAATTATTATAGTCAAGTATTGGCACCCGTGGTGTGCAAAGTTTGTTCACTGCACACTGCCTTCGAAGGCAGCACTAACCTAACAACATTTGGGTGGAATACTTTGTCGTACCTACTTGGATCTAAATTTTTCCCATGAAGGAAAGAATTGTTTCTCAGTAATATGCATGTTATTTCCAAGTTGTAAAAAGTAGAATATATATAATGTTGTGAGAAACACCTAAGTTTGAAAATATAAAGTTTGAGTTGTTATCTAAAACTTAATTTTAAGTTTCCTGTTAAACGAATCTTTTATTTTTTTTTATGTCAATAGTTTCATGACTAATTTTTATGGAATAAAACCATTTTATATTTTTTTGAATCCCATAGTTTATTTTTTCTAACACTTCCTTTCATCTTATAAGCAAGGAGTATGTCATATATATTTGCCTACCCACCCTTTGAGAAGTCTCTCGTATCAGCCGGGCTCAGCTGATTTAAAGACAGTGGAAGATACCACTTCTTTGGAAGACTGAATTTGATAGCCTACTACTGAGGAGAGTCCTTTTAACTTATGAGTTTAATCTGATGTTCCTCTTTGTGTGGCTTTATTTCTCCTGAAGGCAGGAAAAACGGTCACACCTCCTCCCACACCATGTCCAGATTCCACAGCTCTGCTTCGAAGGAGCGGAACACAGTATGAGAGGGTCTTCCTCGTCTCCGGGACCCTGATGGGAGGAAGAACAGCGCTCTCCTCGGCCAACTGTCATTCGGCATCCTTAACACATGTCCCAGCCAAGTTCATCTCCTCCATATAATAGTAGAAGTGATGGGCTCACGCTAGGTGCGCCGACGTATGGCGTCGTTCGTGATGCGGTGGTATCATCTAAAACCAAGATTCTCCTGAGGCACTTCGTTTCGAATGCAGATACTTTTTGTGCCTGGGCTTTGGTCAGGTGCCAGGTGACTCACACCCATACAGGAGAATGGGCAACACACACGCATCAAACAGTTTACATTTCGTCTCGACACTAAACGCCGACGCCTTCCATATTTTGGTCGTGTTGTTAAAGGCACCACTTGCCATACCGAATACCAATACGTATCGGGAGCTCAGCCCCGAGGTCACCAGTGGTGGTAATGGTTGCTCACCTATCTACACGGGAGACCTGGTGACCATCGATGGTTATAGGCAGCTGTTTATCGGGGCAGGCATTATTCGCCATGAGCTCCGTCTTACTGGCATTGACTCGAAGGCCAAGGCGTGCTGTTTCATCCCAGAGTCTTGAAACACTGCGCTGTAATTCCTCCACTGTCGTACTGAACAACGCTAGGTCGTCCGCATACGTAAATTATAATATATCAAAGAATAAATTTACCTTTATGATATTTTATCTTTGTACATATTTTGTCTTGTAGGTACAAACCTATCGACTGTCCCAACATTAAAGTCGTATAAAATGGGCTTATACTCGATAGAAGTATTAATAGTTCGTATGAACCAACTAGGTATTTGATGATTTTCCGACGGGACCGTGGTTTCTATATAGCTACTTTGTGCTTGTTGGGACTAATTTCATAAAATAATCATCTGGATATCATGTAAAAAATATCAAGCTAGCTATCCATACATAATTCATTTCTCTTGGCCCGGTACTTACTTAATTAATCGAGGTGAAATAATGTAAAGCTTAATACTGTCAGTCTCTGGAGAGAACATTCCAGTACAAAGTTTGTGAATCATGATACGAAATAAGAACGATTTAACTTGGAAAATAAAACAATGTTGATATTGTTTGGAAGATCTTTAGTTGAATATCCCTAAAGAGCGCTGCAGAGAGAACAGAATACAGCATCATCGTGATGATTCAATAAGTGCCGGCTTGAAGTTCCCTCGGGCATTTGAAGATCATTTCACGCCATTAAAATTATTATTATATCTTACGAAACTAAGAAATATATTCTGTAGGTAACTTTGTATTATTTGAGTGGTTTTTTGAGTAACTTTGCTAAGATTTAACATCCACTGGTACAAACTACCTATTTGAAAATTAAAGTTTGTGCACAAATCTTTTAATATTAATGCAAATATAAAATTACTATCTATAAAGTTCCGTTCCGCATTTTCATCATAATTGAATACACAAAATACCTACAAATGATGTCTGTCGGTGAGTATCAAGGTCGGTGTTCAGAATATCATCGTTTATTCATCCACTGAATAATATACCTATTTATTTATTTATTTATGCAATTAACGGCTTTCGCCTTTTACAGTTTTAGAGTAACACTTACATACAAAAACAAACTTTACATATTATATTGAAAGGGTGAGACAAAAATAAATACAAGATCAGCTGTGTTTACAAAAGTAAATTAAAGAATATAAACGATTAAAATATAGATTATACAGATCTTACAAATGAGTATACATTAACATGGGCACCCGCACGGTATGTATGCAAGCGGTAGAGTGTACCCGGTACCGTGTACCATTTCATAGTTTAATGCGAAATAATATTAATAAGAAACAAAATAAATAATAATTACCGTCCGTTCCCTACTAATATCGGGATAGGTGACAACACCAAACAATACGGTCAATAATAAGTTAAAGTACCTACCTAATTTCAATGTCAAAGTTTCGGGCAATTATTTTGTGTGAGGTAGAATTCTTGTCGATAGTAATCAATGAACTTAGTCGCTTCGGGCGGTGAAGCGTTTAATTCGATAATAAGGAGAACTAGGTCATACGTAAAGCATACTTATTAAGTGATAGTTGGCCTATGTAGAAGAGCTGTGCTCTATCCTTCTATAACAAGATTTTGTGAAAACACAATATGTATTAGGTAAACTTCAAATTGTAAGGTATAAGACTTATGTAAATTCACCTGTAGTCAACAATAGACGATGAGTTACATTTTGGCAAAAATAATATTTCAGCAGAACTTTTTAAAATATTGCTTCAGCGATAAGACATTTTTTCTACATGCTTTCTGAATATCAATAATTTGAATCTTTTTCTTCTCCTTCCTCTTGATATAGGCATTAGGCAATGCCCTATTTTTCTTCAAACGGTCTCAGTCTTTTGGAACCTTGAAGATCAGATGTCGCTTCAGTGGTATATTTTCATAGTTCTTTGACCCTTTGGAGACAATTTTGAGGATTCTCCCGCCTCTCAGTCTTTCGACATGGTTCCTCCAAAAGCGCCTTCGCTCTCTATCCCATCGGACAATTTCGCTGACATTTAATTAGAATTGAATTTGAATAATTAAGATTTTACAAACAAAGATTCTAAGCACGGTGGAATAATTATTAAGCCCCGATAAATTCATAGTCAAATATAAGTGATTCTATTCCATTGGGATTGTTATGGAAATCGATTTCAGTAATGAAAACCATTAAGAAATAATTCCCATAGTTACCACCATGAACTCAATAAATTGAGGTTTGGATTGACTCAAATATAAGATAGAACAAATTAGTGGTTAGGTTACGCGTTTACTGTGACCTCTTTAGATATGGAGTAATATTGAATAAGCCATTATTGTTCATATAGCTTCTATTTTCTGTTGGATCACTTTTTGTAATTTAGTTAACATCTACTAGCCTGACGAAGAAGACGTTCGGTCTTCGAAAACCGGTTAGCTGAATAAAATTATGGAAAAAACTAAATATTTTGTTTCTTTAAAATAAGCTCATTAAAAAGCAAAATGAATATCTTGGGAGAATTTGCACGGAGTGTGTTAAAGGATATTGCAACAAGCTTACATCTTGGAAATGAGCTTGAAGATAAGATTATAAAACAAAGTGTTAGGTCTTGTTATTAAGAAATCGATGCAGCAGCGACCTGGTTTTGAGAGAGACTGCAGCAGCTGGTATACACCAGCCCTACGTGAGAAACTAACTTTGAAAATGTTTGCACAATATTATAATGCTAATAAGTATTTTGATAAGTAGATGCACATAAATTTATCACGTACGTGATTATCCGAGGAGAATCATATTTTCCAATTGGTAAGTTCGTTCGTATCTTGGTATTTTTGTTGAAACAATCTGACCCCACGCGAAATATTTTTGAAAATCGGGGAAAAAAATTAATATTTAAATGAAAACTAATAAAAACATTTATTTTTTTTCGGCCATTTCCTTACATCTTGTCGCTTCAATCTCATCGGTTACTGACAACCGAATCAATGGTTTTGCCCAAATAATGAGGGCTGAGCTATCCTGGCCTTTGGAACAGTATGTGAAGTCTGACTGACCTTCCCTGTACATATGTGGATACGTGAGTCCACTTTCATTACCAGCTATCTTTTTTTATATCTCTAATACAAATGAAAGTCAGGTTAGTGCGAACACTTATTACTCGAGATCGGTTGAACAGATTCTTCCGATGTTTGATTTGTTGGATTCTTCTCCGCTCCGGATAACAGAATAACTAGTAAGTTAAAGTCTGTATTATCTGACTTTTTTATAAGTTCAATATGAAAATTCAATATAGATATCTAATATATAAATGGGTGAGTTTTGGTGCTTTTGAAATAACTAATTCATAATATTGTACCCACATAATTTTTGATTTTTTCACAATGAGTAGTCATGTATGTCAGCTAGGTTATCTTACCCATCAATATTTTATAGACTTTAAGGCGGGACGAAGTTCGATGGGTTAGCTAGTATATTAATAAATAAATCACTCAATTGTGAGTGGAATTATTGCAGATAATAATTTAAAAAAATGATATTAAGCAGCAGGATTTTTTTAATGGTACCTATTTGATTGAAAACATAAATTCAATTACTTAAGATCGAATAGAATTACTTTAAACAACGTAAATTATTACGATGA
This sequence comes from Mystacides longicornis, assembly GCA_963576905.1. Taxonomy (NCBI): domain Eukaryota; kingdom Metazoa; phylum Arthropoda; class Insecta; order Trichoptera; family Leptoceridae; genus Mystacides; species Mystacides longicornis. The sequence goes on along the minus strand of OY756421.1, from coordinate 23,442,413 downwards.
ACAAAAAAATGCTCAGAGAAAATTAACCTGCGCGGCAGTCATTGCAGAAAAAAAAGACTGATAAAACACAGATGCCTTTTTTAAAAATATGAAATAAAAATGTGTAGCTACTAGACATACTATAAAAGTCCGTGTAATTTGGAGTTTTTTCCCCGTTGCCTTAGGGTTGAATAAGAGATACTTACCTACACACGCGCATACACACACATTTAGACGTTATATTATTTTTTGTTAGCTATTCTGGGTTCGTGCTTAAAATGAGAAAAAACAGCCTCAAACACAACTGTACCCACTATAACTACAATAAAAAGCGTTTACATTTTTTTTTCTAGATGAGTAAGTGTTGTCACGTGACATGCCTATGTACGGATGTCTGATGTAGAATATGACTTTGAATCCATTGGCAAACAACTGTCCAACATTGTTTCTTTTTTTTACCCATCATGCCGTGTCCCGTAAGGGGTAGGCAGAGAGAACGGACTTCCAGTCTTTTATATCCAAGCATACTTCTTTCGCTTCTTCCACTGACATAGCATTTCTCATACACCCTCTCCAATTTCTCTTACTTCATACCTGGCCTTCTTTGAGGACGGAATCAATGTGTTCGATCCACGTCATTCTCTGTCGGCCACGCTTTCTTACACCTTTCCAGTCCAACATTGTTTTAACGGAAAAAAATGTTTCACAAAAACATAAATCCAAACGAAGAGCCTCAGGGGGGTGAGTACTTAAGGGCTATAGCACGACTAACTACTTCCTAGTGTAGTTAGCGCGAGTACGTAACGTTACAAATGTAGTTAGTTGTGCGTTTCAGCGTGGTTATTATGTAGTTAAGCCGTGGTTATGAGTAGTTAGATTGATGTGTGGTTAGTCGTGCTATAGCAAAAGTTACGTACTCACTACCCAGGAGAATTTTGGGTATAAGATGGTACCACCGCATCACGAACGCTATACGTCGGCGCATCCAGCGTGAGCCCATCACTTCTACCATTATGTGGAGGAGATGGACTTGGCTGGGACATGTGTTGAGGATGCCGAATGACAGTTGGACAGACCCTATTATACTGTGTTCCGCTCCTTCGAAGAAGGGCTGAGGAATCTGGACATGGTGTGGGAGAAGGTCATGAACGTTGCGCAAGATCGAGCGCAATGGAGAGCTCTTGTTGCCTCCCTATGCCCCTAATGGGGCCTTAAGGGAGTTTGGATTGAATTGGAGGCACTTGCAAACACTGCTGATCCTCTCTGATTCTAACGGATTTCAAGAAGAAAAATACTCTATTACCTACGTACTTTTGGAAAAGTGCTGAGATGATTTGGTGATATTTTGAGAGGAGTTCGTTTAAAATACACAAGATCGAAAAAATCGAGCTTGGACATCATACGCCAAAATAAGGCTTTTAACTTTATGATCTGTTTAAATAAATACAAATGGCCCTTCAATGCCAATAAAAATCTACATAAACTCTAATAAAGACTTTGGGCCTTATCGCGACGATAAAAAGCTACAGTAGCATCAATAAGTCTAACTTTCTGTAAATCGGCGAAAAAATGTTCCTCAAACATTGTCAATGTTCATGTTCAAAGCTTGACAATTTATAAAGATACCTCTACTTTGATAAAGTTGTAAAGGCCACTCACAAGAGAAAATTAAACCTTGTTGTGAGTGAAGAGTGCAAAAAACACTCCGAAAACGGGATACAAAGTGCCAAAGTAGATAAGAACGAAATGTGTATATATGTCAACTGTTTTTCCATTAAACAGTAGGTACCTACATTCTGTAGCAACAGAGAGTTTTTGCGTAGATACAGCAGCTAAAATTGAAGATGCCAAGTTTACCAATCAATGTTTCAACAAAAGCACCCCTTGTGATAATATAACAAATATGTAGGTAGGTACCTATAGGTTATCTTTACCAAATATAACATGTTTCTTAACAAAGGTCGTGACCTTTTTTATAACTCCCACAGTTCATCGTTGTTATTGTTTACAGGTCACATGATTATAAAGCAATCAAATCTTAAACGAGAACTTCCATTTTTTTTAATTTAAATAAAAATATTATTTTGAATAATATTTTTGTTATTCATTCAGTACATATTATGTATCGTTACAAATTCCCATTGACAATGGCTATCATCGGATCCTCCTACTGTTAACATCCATGATTTAGATTGGAGTCATTATATTATTCACAAATTCAACACCACCTATATTTTAAGGCTAGCGGCGATTTTGACTCGATATAAGTACATACTGGGCCTTACAACGTGACGTCTCAGTCCCAGCGCTAAGGCCTTCTTATATAGGTGGTGTTGCACAAATTTAGGTACCTAAGGGAACTGTGTTTTACAAGCAAAAAAAATATCAAATAAGTCAATACTAAAGTGGTGGTAGCTGGAGGTTTCCAAATTTAGGTTTGACTTGCATTTGAGGTCGTGGGTTTGAGCTCTGGAACCAACATTTTTCTCTTTTAAACCATAAACTTTTTTTTTGAAAAGATTTCAAAAGTATTTTGTACTAATTTTCAGCACCTAAATATTGATTTCATTTGAAATAACAATTTATTATGACAAATTAGGGAGTCATTTTTTTTTCAGTAAACGGGTGCCGTCCAATCTTTTTTTTTTTTTTTGAGAAAAAAAATTGAAAAAAAAATGCCATCCAATCTGAGACAAGCCAACTAAACTCCGGGTAGAAATTTCAAATGAAAAACCGTGACCCGTCCGGAATCTAACCCAGGATCAGAAGTTAGCGCCTATAAAACTAGGCTACCGAGGTCGGTAAGTTCTACACCAGGAAGCCATTTTGACATTACAAGTTAATTTATTCATTTTTCAATATCAAAAAAAAAATTACTTTAATATTGAAAGACTAATATCGCTATAACTTTAATATTGAATAACTGTGTAATGTAATAACTTTAATATTGAAAGACTAATAGCTAATGTTGATAATTCAAAAAAAAATGTTACGTACTTATGACCATAACAATTAGGTAGGTTCTTACATTTTATGAAACAATTGTCAAATCTTTCTTTAAAAAAAAACGCCACGAAGAATATAACCTTAGGTGGAAAACGTTTTTCCGTTTCTTTTGTTTTTCATAATGAAAACACCAGAGGAAAAGTTGAAAGCGTTTAACAATGTGAGCCTATTTTCAGATTTCGGAGCTATTAGCCAACTACAACAAACCTGTCAGTAACAAAGAACTTTTTTACAAACGGCCTCAGGCACCTGCAAGTCCCTCGCCGGCCCCTGGTTTGTTTAAGTTAAGGTGGTTGAATAAAAAGTCCAATGAGGTTTTATGTAAACGCGTTGTACCTACTTAATACGCGACAAGGGTCCTACCTTCTGGTTTTTTTTTCATAATGAAATTTTATTTAAGAAGTTTGAACAAGTCTTTAATTTAATGTGAGGGATTTGTCCAATGTTTTTACCTCGACTTATTTCCAAAAGATTAAAAATTATTTAAAAAATGGATAAATTAATAAATTTCCCAAGCTGATTTTCTATGTTACTTTTTTATCGATAGTTTAATGATTTGTTACGATGGTTCATTGCATATACATATTAATGACTAGATAATCTGGTAAAAATTCTAATGCCATATGAATTATTTCTTTAAATTTTTAATGAGTATATTCCTGTGAGTGCGAGTCATAAACCAACGCACGACAACATTAAAGATGCGCATGTCTCGACACTCTATGGCCATACAAGCCAATGAAATGGCTTTACGCGTCGTGTAGTTTTTCTTCGTTATCTTATACCTACTTCTTGAATAATATGGTTGGGATACTATGAAAGGATAGAAGTGGTCTCATTAAAATGCCCAGTTCAGAGAAAAAAAAAATGAATAAAACACAAGGAAAACTAAAAGGACCTTGCGGGAAGGGACCTCAAGCGAAAATTGGAAGAAAATGGTCGATGGAAGCGCAGCAGATGATGATTATTTGTGAAGGCTAAGTAGGTACCGCTGAAGAAGATCTTATCGACTATCGGCAAAAAAAAATAATATCGTCAAGCTTGTCGCCTCTGTCCATAAAAGATAGAGAATATTATTGTGTCATGTTAAAAATACATTTGTTTCAATCAATTTAAATAAATATACTTTCCTATCGAAGTTTGAGAAATATTTGTCGTGGTTTTGTAATACCTATGTCATTGTATGAAAAATAACGAGTGTTTGAAAGAAAATGTTGAATTCAGAACAAACATACCAATTGAACATAATATAATATGCATATCTTCAGTGAAGCTAGAGAATGTACAGAAAATAGTGTTGAATGTGCAATAATAGTTTATTTTCTATATTATATATTTGATGGGACGGGCTTATAACAGACTTCAAAGAAAACTTGTTTGATGATAACTTTAGAAACAACTTCAGCTTTCTCCACGCATACCCTTTGATTATAAAGTTTCAAGATCTATTGCCGGCTGAGAGGGGTTAATTAATTTCAAATTTGTGCCCAATGAACATATCCGGTCGCATATAAAATAGGATCTATTGTATGAAATAAATCGGTTATAGATCGATTGGCATGGAAAAGATATGGTTAATTTTTTGTTTCAATTATTACCTATTGTTTCATTTTTTTAACCATCCGGTTATAATTTGGTCTGAGATAAGAGAAGTATTAGGTGTAGGTAATAATAATTACATACATAATATTATCTAGTCATATATAATTATTAAAAAAAAATCAAATTATTATAGAGTACATAATATATGTATGTACCTATATTGGAAAACTCGTATTTTTGTGTGTCGAAGCTTAGAATTCTCATTGATAAACGCTCGCAGATGTGTATGAAAAAAATCGTTATTATCACCAAAATATGCTATACTATTTGTAATTCATATTTTAGAACGAGGAAACAACAATTTTCCAGTTTCCCATAAGAAAATGATGAAGAGAAAAAATCTGCATAGGCAGTACTTATTATATTTGACATGAATGAGAATAAAAAATGTAAAGAGGAATGATGGAAATGATTTTAACTGTGTAAACATCAGCGAAAAGAGGCGGATAGTCCTTATATAGACACATGTATAAAAATGTAGACTCCGGGAAAATACAAAAATGTTCATATGTTCACGTAGAACCGAACGCCCATGTTATGTTATCATAAAAACAAAAATAGAACACTTTCTTAGAAAAAAAGGTGTCAATTTCTCTATGTTCTTATTGTTTTGTTTAGGCATAAAATACAGGGGGAGAAATAAACGATATTGACATTTTTGTACGCATTTTGTCGGATGGGGAATAAAGTAAACTGGAAAAGACGTTGATAAAAATCCCAGACACCCTCCAAGTCCTGAACTTGTCACATGGGAATTACAGTAATAATATCAGATCTTTCAACAGAATATTGTACAAAACCTGCCTACTGTGTCAGTATTTCGGTCACAATCTTACAACTACTTCCTTCCGTCCTTCCTCTCCGGATTGCCGGCGGAACAAAGGAAAGGCACACCACTGAGGCCTTTATAACATAATGTAAAGCATATAAGTGACTGTTAACCTCAAATGATTGAGGTACGTTCAAGAGAGCAACACACGGTACACGGGCACAAAATAATATGTCAATATGAAAAATGTGCGACGAAAGAAAATATCTTGAACCTTTTGTTGTCGAGTGAAGTTCGAGATAACGAAACAGTTTTCACAAGGGAGCCAGGGTCTGTTTATTATTGGAGAAGAAAAATGGCACATAAATAATATAAATTAATCTATTTTGTTACAATAATTCTTATATAAAATAATATGTAGGAGATACGTGAATTGTATATTTAATTGTTTAGGAAAATTGATTAACTGATTTATAGAACGATCAAACAACTAATGGACCTTTACTAAGTAGGTAAGCCAATCGTCCGACAGGTTGTAATGCTAGTAAAATTTTCATATTTATTTTACTTTACGCGTACTTAGGTATAATCTCAATATTTAAACAAAAAATATTCTCCAAACAGACGTGACTTAACATAAAAAAACTTTACCCCAATCATATCGTATTCTGCACACATCACCAACGTTTTATAAAAAAGGAGTGTATCATGGGACTTCGGTACCAAGGGGTACGTAAAACCCTTCATATAAATTCAACTATACTTTCCAAATAACACACTTGCCTGGAAAAATTTGCCAAGTGGTTCTACGGCCTCCTTTTAACAACCTTGTTAGAAACTGGTACCCGCCTGCTTATAACATCGTAAAAAATAGTGAAAAAATATAATATATTATGTATACCTACCTAATATAGTTTTCGCCGAAATGATCGCCAACGTCGGGGTGACCTGTGGGCCTAGACAAAATACAATTGGCGATCGACTACAAACGAATTCTTCGACAATGTAGAGTAGGAAGAAAATTATCTGTCCACTTTATATATTTTTATATTAGTGTCATTGCTTGGTTTAAATACTTGTTTACATGTTCCAGTGGACAGATAATTTTGTAGCACTATACATTGGCGAAATCTTCGTTTGTAGTCGAACGCCAGTTTGAATTTGTCTACGGGAGCTGATACGGCACACGAAGAAGAAGAATATAGTATTTTTGTTATGAGACTTTCTTACATCCGATATTTAAGTGGTTAGTAGACTAGCGGTTACGACCGACGCTGCGCCGGCTTTCGTACTGTTTCTTTCACAACACAAGCTTTAAGTAGATTTCTGTGAAAGAGTGTATTTGTGTTCACTTTGAGTGAGCACAGTGATTCATTCTTATAAAAAAAAAATTTCATGCCACTATATTTTTTAATGAGTTCATTTTTTTATCTACATCTGACCTAGTAGGACGTGTCCCTACTAAATTGGTAAAGAAACTAAATTAAAACAAAATAATATAATAGTCCAGTGGTATCATTCGACGACTTTCGTACGTATAGCGTATTGGCGGTCGTGGGTTCAAACCTCGGCAGTGCCGATCATTTGCTGAGTGTGAAAGATGTCAAAAGTGTATTTTTGTGTTCACTCTGAGTGAGCCCATATTCATTAAAAAAATAATAGGTACATCAAACATTTGTCATACAAATGTGTTATAAACCAATCAAGTAGGCATGCTTTTAGTTCATCGGGCCAATTTTATCTGGGACAAGCCAATCCGGGGTATAAAATTCGATTGAAAACTAAATTATGGACATATGTAGTCAGAAATTGAGCGCGGGCTCAGAAATTTCAAATTATAAAATAAAGTTGTCATAGAAAAGGTAATCACATTAAGTAATACTTTTAGACATAGAAACTGATATCCAGTTTGTCGTATTTAAAGTAAAAACACCAAAAAGCTATTTACGTATGTATTTCTGCGTGACACCATAAAACCAGTAATAAAAGCTGATACAGCCTTCATAGTTTATGTACTTTTCGGATAAAAGGTAAAATCCTTTTATAGCTACAAGTTTTTTTTTTAAAAACAAAAATAAATGGGAAAAGAAAAAACATGTTGCTGAGTTTACAGGAATCTTACACTAATGTGATGCGTAACTTGTCAGAAGCAATAAATCGGTATGTATTGTGTAGACAGGAAAATAAAACGAGATAATGAAGAATTTTATAAAAAAAAACTATGAAATAACTTAATTTTATCTCTATAAAATGTTTATTTCGTTTGAGAATATCTTGTTCTAATTTAAGAAAATATGGAGCCATAGTTAAAATCGATATTCAAACATAAGAGGTGTGCCAAAAACAAAACTTATTTATTAATTTTCAATCCTTATTGTTTAGTAAAGAAAACAAAAAACAACTATCCCACATTTCGTAACGTAGAAATTAGAATTTAGTGTGAAATTTTTATATTTAACTATTAAAAATACCTTTGTTTTAACTATTTTTGAAAACTTAAAGACATCTTTCACACGTCAATTCTGCACGTAGGTACGTATATACGTTTTACAAATATAATGGCACTGTGCAATGTGCATGAGTGCTTTTGAAATTTCGTTTCACATAAATTAATGAGGACATTTTTAATAATCATGTCGTGGCTAGATCTCCGTTTATCCGTCATTCACGTTTACACTATTAGATGATATTATAGTTGAGTGGAAAGAATTTTTGTAGCTGCTTCCACCCCAAAAATCCTTCTTGTTTTGTTGCAGTACCTACCAACATTTCACAACTGAGAGAAGTTTTGGAAAATAATCAGCTAAAAACACAAAAAATGCTCGCTCGCTCTAGCGTCAAAATACAGGTTCCAACCAGGTACAAAATAGATCCACTCGATTAAATTAACGACTAATCCACTGAACTGAACTAAATTTCTAGTGTTCAGAAACGATTATGATATACTAACTCTCGCTACGATATATAAAGTCGAGACTTTACTACTCACAAAGTGGGAACTAGTTGAAACGCTCATACGTCAAATCTTCCCGCGTTGTTATCTGTCAGACTGTCAACTACGCGTCTCCTGTATGGGTGAAAACACGCAGAACGCCGATTCCGACCGGCGCATAGAATGTTACTGTGCATTTCAATGAGGATATGCACAGCAAAAGCAGGAACACGCTTTCCGGAGTGTATTGAAACCATAGACAACAGTATATTATGCGCCGGTCGGAATCGGCGTTCTATGTGCTTTCATTCTATCGTACAATAGATCATTATGCTCTACTGACATGACTTCATATACTCTTATTTCATATTTTCAACACAATGTCATTACTATGATAGAAATTTTAAATACATTAACAATATTTTCTTTAATAAATTACGTTATTTCATGATTTTAATGTGAGCGGCTAAAAAAGAGGCTCCTCGCATTATTGGATTTGAGTTAAAAGGTTTTAAAGGGACCCCTGATGGGAGAGCGAAGGTGCCGAGGGTTGTCGTAAAAGTCACGGGAATTATGAGATCGAATATTCAGTAATATTAACAAGATTGTCAGTACCGGAAGGAAAACGCGGAAACGACATTATAGAATTCAGCCCTCCTCAAACTTTTAAAAGATGTTCAATCACACCCAAATAATTTACTTCCAATTCAAATTTTCAAGTAATTTTGGTTTGTCTAGTTGGTGGGATATTTTCTCTGCTATTTACGTAGGTGTCGTTTAAACGTCAATCTATATATTTTAACCAATATTCTTATAATTTAAACAGATTTTTCACTTACCGTCAGAATTTTTGTACACTTAGGGAAGCAGGAGCTCATCATTGCGCTCAAACTTGCGCAATATTTATGACCTTCTCCCGCACCGTTTTAAAATCCCTCAGCTCTGCTTCGAAAGAGCGGAACACTGTATGACTACGGTATTTATTTTTTATTTTAATCATAAACAATTTCAATTATATTTTTACGAATTAATATAGGTAATTAGGGAATTATAGGCACGGGAAACAAGGAAATAGGAATGACTGGAAAAAGGAATAAGGATGGGTTCTGCGTCTACAGATACTTAGTTTATAAAAAATCAGTTTTGTACAAAATTATTTTTATCTTTATCACATTTATTAAGTCACACGCTTTGAGAAACGGTTTGGTTCTAAGGAAGAAAGTGCACAGATTCATACCAATGTCATTGAAAGTATCTATCAGTTTATGAAAGGAAATTAAACAAATTAATTACCAGTACCTTCATATGAAAATGAAAAGGAATATTGCGAAATAATAATTAATACCTCTCTTCATATTGACTGTGAGATATTTAATTTATTTCAGTAACATTTCTAAAAGGTGTATCATTTTTCAGGCTCGAAATACCAAAATGATTTCTTCCTAGAATTATTTTATTAAAAACCCGAACAGATAATGGCCAGCGAAATTTAATTAATCAAGTTTAACATAGAAACCATTGAGTTTCTTTTACTTTTCATAATGATTAATTATTATCTGGATATATCGTTTTTCTTCTTGGATTAGGAACGTCGAATTTCAAGCACTGATGGTCGAGCACTAGTAATGATATTACGGACCTCGGTTACACGTTCCAACTTGATAGAGACAGCCGGGAAGCTGGAATTGAACGCAGAATAGGCTTTGCATGGGCCGTTTTTGCTAAACTACTATCCTAGATACTAGTGGTACAATTTTCTTTCCAAAATAATGACATGGATACGTCAAATTTGAAATGTTGATAATTATTATTATCTACACTACTATTATAAAGAGGAAAGTTTTGATTGTTTGATTGTTTGTTTGACGGGAATAGGCTCCGAAACTACTGAACCGATTTGAAAAATTCTTTCACTGTTGGGAATCTACACTCTCCCCGCTGAACATAGGCTATATTTTATTTTCATATAGCCTTTGATCCTTACTAAAACTCCAATAATGTAACCCAAGGTGCAAAAAATTTCCCTAAAATATTCTTTACATCGCGTACGCTGCGAAAACTATTGAAGATGGAGTAAAATAATGTAATACGATTTTGTAGATGAGATCATTATTTACAAAAAATGTCGCGACAGCATATGTCTAACTATTATAGTTATGCCACAATAAGTGTTAAATTATTTAAAAAAAAAAAAATTGACACGCCTTTTCATAATTTGAGTACTTAACTGTATCTAACAAGAAAAAACATACCTATTATTTTATTTCAAATAATATTCTTCGATTGTCATGTAATGAATATTACCAAAGAGACGTTGAAGTTTTTGATATTATTTGCCGAATAAGTACTTATCAAACATTTTTTTTTTCAAAAAAGCGCTTGAATGTTAAAAACGCTTAGTGATTTTTTTTTAAATTCTAACCGTTGTCGAGGAATATTTTAAGATAGAAGTATAGATGAAGATTCTTCATTTCGACGTATTTTTGATTCCCTCGCCTGGGAACCATTTCTAGATAGTTGGGTTCAACGCCACCTATATAAGAAGGCCTTAGCGCTACGTCACAGCGGGAGGCCCAGCATTCACTCTTCTATATCTGTATGTACTTACCTGTACGCTATGATATCTGTCTACACGCAGGCAGCCGTGACGCGAGAGGCCAAAAATGGCCGCCAGCACTAAGGCCTTCTTATGTAGGTGGTGTTGGTTGGGTTCTTTACTTTTTGCATGCTTAAAAATATTATATTTTTAATTATTTATAACTACTGAACCGATTTGAAAAATTCTTTCACTTTTGGGAAGCTACACTATCCCCGGTGAACATAGGCTATATTGAATTTTCAAAAATATTTGGGATCCTTACTAAAACTCCAATAATGTAACAGAAGGTGTAAAAAAAATACCTAAAATATTCTTTACATCGCATGCGCTGTGAAAACTATTGATAATAGAATAAAATAATGTACTACAACTTTGTAGAAGACATAATTATCTACAAAAAGTGTCGCGACAGCATACGTCTAACAATTATAATAATGCCACAATAAGTGTTGATTTATTAAAAAAAAATTGAAATGCGGCAGAGATATAGGCGTCACTGGGGTACGAGCCGGACGGGAGGGGACCATTAGAATGCTACATTATTCCAGATTAACATAGCCTATAGAATATTTTGATAAAGTTAGGGATCTATAAAGATCATAAGAAAACTGAATTATTTTTTTAAATACCTATGTACCTACCCGTGCGAAGCAGGGACAGACTGCTAGTTATGTATAAAGTTTTTTCTATTATTTTTATTAAAAAAAATAATAATAATATTTATCCATTCTCAATTTGACGCAATGATTTTTTTAATATCCCGCTATTTTCAGCTCCACCATCCATTTAAATATACCGCCTTCAAAAAGCTTTCTGCGCCCATTATGAGGCGCTTTACATTTCACTATTGCTATTTTTTTTCTATGATGTCGATCTTCTTTATAAGTAGTCTGTGGAAGTGTGAGTATCAAATAAATAACATTACCGTAGTGTTTGTAATGATTTTTTTATTGATTTTTTTATGCATTATTTTTAAAAAATTTAGCATTCGCCACCTCTCTTATTATATAATTTATAAGTGTTCGAAAATTCATACTTCTCCGTCCGCGCATTTTCCGTAAAAACAGTTACAAAGTTTTTCCTTCACGCATTAATATACAGATACTCAAGTCCAAAAACCTCAAGATAAAGGGGATGATATGTGCATCCTTCCAGTAGGTATTGACATAGTGTTACCCCTTTACAAAACGGTCGATACAATAACGCCAATAACTGTAGGTACCTACCTATGTCTGCGAGAATTTGAAAATCAAAGTTCTTCCAAAATTTTTAATTGACTTTGATTTTTTTTAACATTCCTGTGTTGGCTTCATATTTTAGAATTTCACAATAAAGTGACATTATAAAAAAATGGCAAAAGAAAAATAACAAATAGGTAAATTTAACAAATAAATATATTTTTTTAAGAAAGAATCGGTGTAATAATTAGGTATCTACATGAAAATCTCAAACAGAAATATTTTATGCTCAATTTAATCAAAATATTTTACGAATCGCATTTTTTAGTAATTCTACGAGTAAATAATTATTTATCAGAAAGATAAAACGTAAAAAAAACATTCAGTGTTTTTTCTCTCTGAAATATTAAAGAAGGGGAGGTAGGTACCAATTACGTGAAACCTTATTTATGAGAGAGAAGGTAGGCACATTCTTTAAGTTTATCTGCCAACAAAATGACTTCTTTATTTGTAATTTTCTAATAAAGACTGTTTTATACTTTGATTTAGGCAGACTTTTTTACAAAAAGAAAACACGGCGCGTACATAATTTGAGAACAGGGGAGAAACTTCTATTCGCATCAATAATCCTGGACTACATTAGGCATAATAGCCGAATCGCTTGAAAACGAGTGCAGGCTTGAAAAAAAGAGTAGGTAAGTAAATAATGTTTTATATTTAACTAGTTTTTTAAAGGCGCCCGTGGCGCCCCTGGCCGGAGAGGTGAAAGTTCACCAAAAAAAGGGCATTTTGTCGTCGCCAATTCTCGTTCCGAGTAGCCCAAATGGCGATAAATCGCCCACGTTGGCAACACTTAATAATATTAGTTAGTATACCTGTATGTTCAACGCGCGTGCGCATAACGGCAAAACGCTATTGGTTACTCAGAAGCATCCCCGATCCGCTGGATCAAAACTTGTTTGAGGGTGCGAGTGGCGCGCCATCTAGCGGCGTTAATGACATCAGTCAGTCAGTCAGTGAGTCAGTGTTCAAGACAAATATTATATAGATTGTTTTTAAATTAATGGAACCCTCAGAGGACACCACCTAAAGTTGCGCAAATCTCGCTTCAAATGTAATCCAAAGAAGCATGCATTTAGTAACAGAGGGTTTGACATGTGGAATAAACTGCCTGAGAGTGTTGTGTCTGCCACTAGTGTAAACCAATTTAAAAACAGACTGGACGATTTTTTGAGAGACAATGATATGGGCCTATCAGCTTGAGCCGAATAATAATAATAAATGTTCCTTGATGAGACTATATTTACCCAGAGAGGTAGGAGGTAGAGGACTGTTGAACATCCGAAATATGAATAATAAAGAAATTAACCTTCTCCAATCCTACTTTAACTCATCATGGAATAAATTGGGTTATGAAGACCTCATTGCGTGTGATTTGAAGTACATGCCCTTAAAGTTATCAAATCCTGTTTCACCACCGATAATTGGGGTGCAAGATCGGGTTGATATATGGAAAGGCAAGTCTCTTCACGGTCGATTCTTCGAAACTTTAAATTCATCTCATGTAAGTCTTGAAGATTCGACTGTATGGTTAGGGTTTGGTGAACTATTTAGCGAAACAGAAGATTTTGTCTGTGCAATACAAGACCAGGTCATCGTCACTAATAATTTATTATAAAAAATATATTATTAAAACACCTGATATTTTTTTATTTTATTTTATTTATTTAAAACAACATAAATCAATACATACTTATTGGGGTTGCGCGGTATAAACTTAAATGATAAATAAATTTAATTAATTATAATTCAATAGCTAAAGTGGACTGTATGGGCGGTGGTATGCTGTGCTGGAGAAGTGGTGTGACCAGCTGGAAAAGAATGGATCAACGAAGAATGGAACTAACCTTAACTCCACGGTGATGTCTTTCTGCTGGCCAGCTCTCCCTTAATTGAACACAAAAAAACATAAACACAGCACAATTTATAATTATAAAACGCGGCGCGGATGATGGTTTTATTATTAATTTAATTTTAGAAAAAAGATCGAATTAAAACATGAATATAAAATTGATTTGTTTAGCGGTGCGATGCGGTTGATTTCTTCTTGAAGATTGTTATTGTCACTTTTCCTGGTTAGCTAAGGTAGGAATCAAAAAATGGGTAACAACAATTTGATGGAAAAAATGAGATGGAAAAGACAGGTTGACACTGGCAACACCACACTCCCCACCATGAAAGCTCCAAAGCTTTCAACACAAAAATAAAAGAAAGCGGATTAAATAAGAAAAATGCGGTATGTATAAATAAACAAAGCGGTATTTTAAATGCGGTTAGCCCATTGCGGATAATAAATGCGGTTAGCCCATTGCGGATAATAAATGCGGTTTTTTCATAGCGGATTTATAAATGCGGTTTTCCCATAGCGGATTTATAAGCGTTGAATATCAGAGTACTGATATTGCAAAGATGCGGTGAATATCAAATGCGGTTTATATCAGATCAGAAGTCTGATGTTTTAAAGATGCGGATTATATCATTTTATGATATATTTAAAAATGCGGTTAATATCAGATCACAAGTCTGATATTTTAAAGAATGCGGGTTATAAGAAATGCGGTGAATATCAGATCACAAGTCTGATATTTTAAAGATGCGGATTATATCATTTTATGATATATTTAAAAATGCGGTTAATATCAGTTCAAAGTCTGATATTTAAAAAATGCGGGTTATATAAAAATGCGGTTTTTCAAAGCGGTACATTCACCAAATTTACGTGAAAAGACAATATATGCGGAACCATAATAATAATTTATAGAAATTAATACGAAATGTGAACTTCACATATGCAAGTCCAAATATTTACTTTAATAATGCGGTTTAATAAAAATTAAAGAGGTACTTATAAAAAAAAATTATTAAATGAATTATTGAGTTGGTAACGGGCATAACTTAATAACTGGACGTTTTAGTATTCCAGTTTTAGTTCTTACTGATGCCACTCTAATAACACCGTCAGGTCCAGAAAAAACCTCTTCGATCTTTCCCAGAGGCCATCTCAAAGGTGGGGCATCATCAGTATGAACAAGAACGACTGTGCCTACTTGCACAGGATTGTCGCGTTTGTAGAGAATGAAGATACTCCAATCTCCACTTTTTCCAGAACGACTGAACCATACTGTCTAATAACTGTTTTCGAGTCAGTAAACTTGCTCGGTCTTGACTATGATCCAAGGCCGGAAGATATTTAATAGGTGCTGACATTAAAAAATGAGCGGGTGTTAAGATTTCTGGATTATGCTCCTCTGACATCAAACATAATGGCCTACAATTCATTATGGCTTCTATTTGGGTCAGTACCGTTGACAATTCCTCATAAGTGAGTATTTGCTTACCAATAATTCTATATAAATGTGATTTAAGCGATTTAATTTGCGATTCCCAGCATCCTCCAAAATGGGGGCTTCTGGGCGGTATCATTTTCCAAGTAATTCTATTATTCAAAAACTCTTCTCTCAGAGCGTCCTGATGAGAAGATGAACTGATGAAGTTGTACAACTCCGCTAATTGAGATCTCGCTCCCACGAAATTAGTACCGTTGTCTGAATATAAACAAACAACCGGTCCTCTTCGCGATATAAAACGTTTGAATGCGTCTATGAATGCGTCTGATGACAGTGAAGAGACCAATTCCACGTGAACAGCTCTTGTTGTCAGACAACTGAAAAGGCATATGTATGCCTTTTGGCAACGTTGACCGCGTCGTCTTGTAAGGGTTATGCTGATTGGTCCAGCGTAATCTACTCCAGTGTGAGTGAATGCTTTTGTACATTCCTGCACTCTATAAGCGGGCAAATCTGCCATTTTTGGATAGGTGTTTTTTGGATTGACTCTAAAACAAGAAATGCATTTTCTGATCAAAATTCTAATTGTATTGCGAGAAGAAATTATCAAATATTTCTGTCGAATAATTGAGCTTAACAAGTTTGACCCAGCATGACAATTGCGGAGATGATAGTGCTTAACTATAATGTTTACAAGGTGATCAGATTTGGGAAGAAGCACTGGGTGCTTGGCCTCATATGGCAAATCGGCGTTAGTCAATCTGCCTCCAATACGAATAATGCCATGACTATCTATAAATAAATCCAATCCTTTAAAAGGTTCCCGTAATGACTGACCCTTCAAAAGAGCAGCATATTCCTTAGAAAAGTGGAACTGCTGAACGGCCATCAATATGTATCTTTCGGCTAATTCTAAGTGATCAACCTCTATGATTTTTGAGGGCGGCAGCTTTTTTGCAAATCGCAACACGTACACTATAGTACGCAACAATTTATTCCATGAAGAAATTCTACATATAGTAGTATACAATATTGGTGGATCTTTTATTACGGAAGTCAAAACAGTAGAAACTGCTTCAGGTACATCCGTACTTATAGGTGTAAACGGCTTGATAGGCCATGAATTTGGTTGGCTAAGAAGCCACTTTGGACCTGTCATCCAAAGACTGTGCTCAAGCAATTGAGATGGATATAATCCCCGGGATAAGCAGTCACTGGGATTTTCGACCCCAGATATATGAAAGAAATGTTTACAATCTAGATTCTCTTGTATCTGAGTCACTCTATTAGATACAAAAATAGACCAGCGGTGAGGTGAAGAATGTATCCAGGATAAAGCTATCGTGGAATCCGAAAAAGCGTATATGTTGTTTATAGCGTAAAGTGGATTGAACGTATCAAAAACAGTTTTTACTAATTTGGATAATAACAGAGCTGAGCACAGCTCCAAGCGGGCAAGTGAGATCACCTTAACCGGTGCCACCTTTGATTTTGAGCACACTAAACTTATGAAAATATTACCCTTGTCATCTGTGACATGTAAGTACACCACACAGCCGTAAGCTTTTAAACTGGCATCACAGAAGGCTACAATATTTACCTTGCAGCCAGGTGTCACTTTCAAGTGACGCGGTATTTTTATATTCGACAACAACGGCAGTTCAACAATTAATCGTTGGTAAGCGGTTACAATATTCATAGGGGGCGTATCGTCCCATCCTATGTTAGCGTCCCACAGTGCCTTAATAAGCAGCTTTGCCAAAAGGACAACTGGGGATACCAAACCCAATACATCAAACAGTCGTGCAACAACTGATAATATATTTCGCTTGGTACAAGTCTTGTTACATGAAGAAGTTTTAAAGGTGAAAACGTCTTCCTCGGGCAGCCATTTTAAACCCAATACGGTTAAACCGTTAGTAACCCCAGTGTCCGAAAAATCCACTGGAGCTCTATTTTGTGGCGGAAGTTCAGCCAAAAGCTCCTCGGAGTTACTCGAGAATTTTACCAGATCAAACCCTCCCATGGAAAACAATGATATTAATTCCCTCATTAAACTAATAGACTCGATTTCTCCAGGACTTGACGGCATTGACTTTACGAAATCATCCATGTAAAAATTTGTGACAGCCATCTTGGCAGCATTTGGAAACGACTTTCCTTCATCCGCAGCAAGTTGACGCACTGTTCGCATAGCCAAATAAGGACTAGCCTTAAGTCCAAAAGGAAGGGATTTGAATTTAAAAACGCGTATTTTTTCATCGGTATTGAAGCGGAACAATATTTTTTGATATCTCTGATGATCATTGTGAACTCCTATTCTTAGATACATTTGACGTATGTCAGCGGTCATTGCTACAGCAAACAATCGAAATTCAAGCAGAAGCAAGAATAAATCAGCCTGCAAATTTGGGCCCGAAAACAGAATATCGTTAAGTGATAGTCCTGTATGCGTCTTGGCGCTCGCATCTAGGACAATTCTAACCTTGGTAGTGGTTTTATCTTGTCTAATGACAGCGTGATGCGGAATAAAATATCCATCCGTCTCATGAGATGGAATTTCTTCTAGATAATTATTGTTAATGTAATCTTGAATAACATTATTATATTGTTCACGCAATCGAGAATCAATATTTAATTTGCGTTCTAGTGAAACTAAACGTCTTTGAGCTGTAGCGAACGAATTACCCAATTCACTTGGACTTTTACAAAAGGGAAGGGACACTGTATATCTGCCCTGAGACCCACGAGATACTGAGGACTGATAAGCAGACTCACACGCGACACTCTCAGGACTTGCGACCTCAACCATCGGCAATTCCTCCAACTTCCAAAACCTATGCAGAGCTCTCTCCAAGCTTCCACAATTGTTACAGGATACAGATGTATCATCGACGTGGTTCACTCGCGAAACTGTGGCAAGGGTGACAGTCGTAGAGCATTGAGGTTTTGAGTTTTTATTCGAAATACTACCCATTATCAAATATCCCAGCGTAGTTTCAATAAGCGGTGATAAACCTGGTATTTCAATTTTCCCACTCAATAAAATATGTGGAAATAGTTGAGCTCCTAAAACAATCTCTATCCCAGCAGATACATTCCATTCGCCATCAGCCAGCAGAACTCCGCTCAACTGACCGACCCATGTGAAATCTATATCTTCCGTAGGTAACGAGTCCGTTATTAGGTCCAACACTAGACATTTTATCTTATATGTTTGATGCGAGATGCGGGATTGTATGTGAAATATAACAAAGCCGTGAATCGGTTTGCTAGACAGACCAACTCCTTTAACAAAAGAGTTGTTCAAAGGGATTATATCTAAATTTAATTTCTTACAACAAGCAAGAGTGATGAGATTATTTTGTGAGGCATTATCAATCAAGCATCGAACTAGCCTCTTCTCACTTTCATTTCGATAGGCAAGTACCTGGGCAGTAGGTAAAATTATAGGACATGTCAATCCTATATTATTGCGAGCGCATAAAGTTGTAGAAGTAGTTGTAACATTTTTACTGGATGATGGTTTTTCATTTGAAGTACAATTTTTCTGATAAAACTTACTAGTGTCTTTGTCATCAAAATGAAGCATAGTATGGTGCGATTTGTTACAAATTTTACATGATTGTTTTGATTTACAATTTTTACTTTGATGATTACAACTAAGACAGTTGTTGATACATCCAAATATAGATTTAATTAAATTAAATTTCTCCTTTGGAGTAAGAGGTTTAAACTTTTCACACTGATATAGATGCGTGTGAGAGAAGTTACATAAAGTACACTTCTGACTAGCAGAGCCAACATTTATCAAAAATGATTTAGAAATGTTTTGAGATTTATTTTTTTTTTGCCATGGTACCTTTTTATATTGACTATTTAAACTATCACGAGAGGTGCGTTCTAAAATTTTAACTTTATCCTTGACAAATTCCATTAATTGGTCGAACGAAGGAAAATCTTTTCCTCCTCTAACCGACATTTCAAAGTCATGCACTATTTGAGGGTGCAATCCCTTAAGGGCACATGTGAAAAATATGAAGTCTGACAAGTCTTTAATTTTTAATTGTTTAAGAGCTGATACCGAGGCAGATATATTCTCTGAATATTCATTTAATTCGGTAGCACTCTTTCCGGACGACTTACTCTCTAAAATGTTATTTAAATAATAAGCTCCCAGAGATCTATTATCCTGATATCTCTCAACTAAACCTTTCCATATGTTTGCATAATTTTCGCCTGTAGGAATAATCCCGGAAAACACATTTAAAGCTGAATGACTTAGTTTTCCAAGCAAATATTGCATACGCTGCGAATCATTAAGATTTTCGTTAAGATGGATATTATTCTTAAATGACTCATAAAATAGAGACCAATTTTCCAATTTACCATCGAAACATGGTATTTGAATAGGCGGTAATTTAATATGAGAAATTTTATTATCTTTTGATTGATTTGAGGTATTTACATTTGAAACTTGGTCTGCAGTCAACAACTGAGACCGTTTGAATTTAATGGCATTTACCTGACTGTTTAAAGTATTTAAACTATCATACGTTGGCTCATACGTTTTATCGTACGAAATTTTTAACAGTACAAGTTCATCCAATGCGGTAACTATATCTTTCTTCAATTCATCAATTGAGAAAGTGTCTGAGATGAAAGCAGTTGTTTCCCGAGTTCCGTGACTCAATGTCAATTTTGACTTCTCAAAAAACTCACCAACCTTTGAGAGAAGTGAATTAGATTTGGCTTCTAATAATTTGATACGTTCCATTGTGAAACGCCTAATAAAAATAAACAATTAATTAGATGCAAGACAAGTTGAGTAAAATGAGTAAGATGTCAACTTATAAACTACGCGGCTTATGTTCGTTTATGAACGAAGGTACATAAAAATAAGAAACCGTGAAACTCAATCAAGATGTCTTAAGTTAACTATATATAAATAAACATTCAGTTGCCTATATGAATGTATGTAAAAAAAAGAAAAAGAAATATAATAAGGATGCGTTAAATTTAAGTATACATAAACAAGCCTTAAATTGCCTATATTATAAATGTATATAAAGAAGAAAAAGAAATAAATAATAAGGATGCGTAAAATTTAATATATCTACTATCCGAATAAACAGTAGAGTACTGTATGCAAAGGCTTAAGCATACCTAAGCATACGGGTGTGTTCAAATAATGCGTAGGTATAAGCTAATGTACACGATTAACGACAAAATTAACCTTCTCAAATCAACACAGAAAGCTAGAGCAATAGCGACATAGGTATGACGTAAAACTCTACATAAAGAGTTTGATGCAATTGTTGTAAGTATGACTATTTTATATCAAAGTTACAAAGTTATGCGAGCGATGCGTAGTTAGGTATATAAAATATATTAAATATTATGTCAATATCTATATGGGTACTACTCTAAGCAATTGGGGTTCTTAAATAACTCTTATCAGTTTTATAAGTGTAACAGAATTATTTCCCATTAAATTCTCGATAATACACTGATATTATACTTCAAATTTTATATATGTCATACTTGTATGGTTTTTACGTGTAAAATCATTCAATTGTGAATAACAATTAATTATTATGAATCATTAATATTTTTTAAGTTTTCAAGCCAATGCCATCTATGGAACTACAACAGAAGCACGTGAATTTCCAAAATCAAAGTTTAACTATTGACTTTTCAAAGAAACCCACTTCGCCTATTCAAATATAGATGGCGCTATACGTTAATAATATTAATTATTATTTAAAAAATTACAATTGTATGTTATAAATCTATATTAAACTTCCTCACACTTATTGCCTGTTCAATGAATTAATTTGTCAAATGATTAGCGGACTCGACAAGAATTATGTTATATAATTTTTTTTTTTTTTTTTATTACGGCAACTCACCCTATAAGAGTGATATGTGCCTAAATACAGATTTATAATATATTACAATAGTATAATATTATATTATATCAATACATTTTACTCAACTAAAGATACCTTATTATACATCGGTGGTGTTTTAACATATAGAATTCTTTTTTTTTTTAAACCTAATGTGTGACGATATACTATAATAATTACAATAACAAATAAAATAAAATATAAATATAACAAAGTAAGATTCATCCAATCAAAAGTTTCTCTCGTTCAACTGGATGCACCTTATTATTGCGGCGTTAATTCTGTCACAACCCTGGGCGAGTAAGAAACTTATGGACAGTGGGTAGGTAAGTGTTATTTGTTTAATGTTGAGTAGGAAAATTTCGGAGTCAAAAAGTGGGCATGAGAAAAACACATGGTCTAATGTCTCTTCCTCTGCTCCACATTTACATTCAGGAGAATCAAGGACGTTAATTTTGTTAAGGTGATGTTATATAATTAAGTTAATTATAAGCAAGTTTATATCAGATAACATGTAACATGACTGACACAAATTTCACTTTGGATTCATATTATGTACTTCTAATGCGTGATATTAAATCAAAAGAACAATGAAATTACCGTTTCTGCATTGTTTCAATAAACTTGGTGAATGCACAGATGAGAATTAAAATGAGAATACATGAGATTTACACTAAAGATTTTTGCCACAGGGGCTCACCATAAATCCGGTATAAATGACCAAAATCTAACCATAAATCCGGTTCGTATGGACCATTAATATGGGGTTGCGCGGTATAAACTTAAATGATAAATAAATTTAATTAATTATAATTCAATAGCTAAAGTGGACTGTATGGGCGGTGGTATGCTGTGCTGGAGAAGTGGTGTGACCAGCTGGAAAAGAATGGATCAAGGAAGAATGGAACTAACCTTAACTCCACGGTGATGTCTTTCTGCTGGCCAGCTCTCCCTTAATTGAACACAAAAAAACATAAACACAGCACAATTTATAATTATAAAACGCGGCGCGGATGATGGTTTTATTATTAATTTAATTTTAGAAAAAAGATCGAATTAAAACATGAATATAAAATTGATTTGTTTAGCGGTGCGATGCGGTTGATTTCTTCTTGAAGATTGTTATTGTCACTTTTCCTGGTTAGCTAAGGTAGGAATCAAAAAATGGGTAACAACAATTTGATGGAAAAAATGAGATGGAAAGGACAGGTTGACACTGGCAACACCACTTATAACAATATGAGAATGGACAAATTTAAATTATAATCAAAATATAATTATATTATTATTCCTCCTTATATAGAGACAAGTCTCGTGGACAAGGAGATATAATTGATAAATGTCGTGCATGTGGCCAAACGGGAGAAACACTCAGATATATAATATAGCATTGTATTTAATTTTAATTTAATTTATTTTTTATTAATTTTTATACAATGATGTATGCTTTATTATGATATATTGTGATTTAATAAATAAATGTTTTGAAATAATAATAAATAATAATAATAATATAATTCCTTTATTGATAATTACCTGAGTATAATATAATACAAAATAAAAAAATTGAGACAAAATTCTCCCCGAAAATGAGTAAAACTCGTGCTTCGGGGAGGAGATAATAATACACAAATTCCAGAAATCAATAATATTAGATACATGTTCAATAGTCAGGCGGTTTCTGAATAATAACACAATAGAACTGCAATAAACAATCAAAATGCTTGGCAATAGCCCGCATATTGATTGATCTACCAGCTTCCAAAGCTGAGCTTTCCCTAGGATAATAATAATATTTTTTATTTTTGTACATAGGATTCCAACCGCATAGTGAAAGTTCATTATTATGAATTTGGACAACACTTTCACGATTTTTTTTATTGAATCTGGAGCGCTTTCGTCCAACTCAAGCAGACATTATCATGAGTCTCTTGATCTTCGCCCGTTCAAGAATTAAAAGTCCTTTTTACTCCAACATAGTTAACTGTGCAAATGAGAAAAAAAAAACAGAGTTGCAAAATAGAAGATACATAGGTAGGTACTCACGTTTATGTAAATGAAACGATAAAAAATGAGATTTTAGGAATGTCAATCCGATTTTATGATCCAGCATAACTGAAGGTGCAGTGAATTTGAATATGCAAATGGGCAAAAGAAAAAATACTCAACTCAAAAAAAAAACAAAATCGTAGAAAGGGATGATTAAGGTTTAATAAAAAAAAACAGGATAAAATGTGACATTTGTACGTAGGTAGGTACGTAGTACCTATCATGTTTTATGACGATGTCTGTGTATCATTTCTTTGACCCGTTGAATTTTCGTTTGATACATTGTTGTCTGTGTTTTATTATTCTGGTTTAAGCGTAGTTGCGATATTATAAGCTTTCGAGCCAAAATGCAGGGATTAAGTGCCACATAATCACTATCAGACTGAGCTGAATCGAGTCAATGACCAAACTCCTCTTGTAGGTACATAATATTACTCCTCGTCTCTCGTCTCCACGTTTTATTCCAATTCTCCGCACGTTTCGTATGAAATAATATATTAGAAAACACAAGCAAGTGCAATTTCGTTTATTAATATTCTACGAAAGAATCAGACATTCAATTGAGTTAATATTATAAGAATGAAATAGTTCGACACGCAATCTCCTCCAACGTCAGAAATGTAAATGTAAGTAAATGGAATCTTGTCTAGGGAGAGGGTATTAATATTATTATCTCCTGCTTCCATGTTACGGTGGCCATTTATGTTATAAATGCCAATTTATTCATAAACTTAGATGAAAACTGAGTATTTAATTTAGGATATGATTGAATCCGTTTATGATACTCGTATTAGTCCTTTTTTTTATTCTGTGATAGTTTAACGTAAAGGTTAAACGTGTAACGTTTCGTGGTGTTGCCGGCAAAGAATAGCACTCCTGTTTTTTGTTGGTTTTTAAGTGGCACGAAATCTAAAAAAAAAACAGATCGGAATTGTGAGGTTGACCACCTCTTATCATTAAACTCCAACAAATTAGAAAAGGCGCAAGAGCACTCCACTCGCAAGCACTCCAAAAAATTAAATAAGCCTTAGACGGACTTCGTCGTGAACATAAACATTGTGCAAGTTTGAGCGCAATGGAGATTTCTTGTTGCCTCCCTATGCCCCTGAGTGGGGTTTAAAAGGCGAATAGATAGATTATTTAACGTGTAAAGATAATTTGATTAGTTGATCTTACTCAAATGTTGGTACCATCCGTCTCAGTAAAGGATTGCTTCCCTCTCTTTGACCACACCGAGAGAACAAAGAACTTATTCTACTGCTGTGGCCATATCTTCCGGAGCCGGATAATTAATTGCGTTGTAAAATAAAGAAACTTTTTATAAAAAAAATCTGATGTATTTTCATTAAAAATTCAATGATTTATTGAGTTAACAAAAAATGAAAGGGAAAGGGAGGAAGAATGGAATGATGGTGAAAAAACACCAAGTCGACCTAATTATTGACTACCTGACCTGCAAATGGTTCTTAGCATCGGCGACATAACCGAATCACCTTTGTAGAACTTAATCCTCATAATAGCAACAGAAGAGAAAGCCTCTAGCAAACCCATAGTTCGCTGTTTAAGCGACTTGAAACCAAGGGCCCCGTCCCACCAGCATACTTTTCTGTTTTGAACATTGCATTATGTGAAAGTCGCATAGCGCGAAGCAATCTTGTTCCACTAAAGTAAAGTAATTGCTTGGCAGCATCTAAATCATTTGAAAACTATTTGCAATCATTGTATAGTGATATCTAGGATAGTGCGTCTTAAAACAACAACTTGAATAACGCAAAGTTGAAACGTCTTAATATTATTTTAAAATAATTCGCAAAGTTGCAATGCTTGTTTAATGAATAGTGTCTAATCTGGAATGAAACGATATTATATATTATTTTAGCGATTGTTTTCTTCGCTAAGATTTGAAAAATGAGCGATTATCGGTCAAATCGTAAAGATAAATCGTTACGTGTGTATGCAACTTTCTTACAATTTGACCAATTTATTATAATAACCAATAAATCCCTGATTTACCAAATCTTAGAGATAAATCTGCACGTTAGTGATATCTGAAAGATCAACGATAAATTGGTCGAATCGGTGAAAGATCACTTGATCCAATTTATGTGTGGTGCAACACACACGAAAAGATCGATCGGTGGTGACGTAGTAATAAAAATTGTACCAATTTCTGAAATTATCGCTCAAATTTTAAGAAATTCCGAAAGATCAGAGATCGTACGATTTTCTTTTGATTTTGAAAGATAAAACGTTTGTCCAGAACACACGTACCAAATAAACTGACCAGTAAATTGTACAATTCATCGTTAAGATTTATCTTTACGTATATGTCCAGCTTATAGTGGAACAAAACTGTTGGTTCTCTATAACAAAAACGATGCTATAATTTGAAAATATGTGAAATTGAAAAGTATGATTGTGGAACGGGGACCTTTTGTAGCAAACCCAAACCTTGGCGGTATAGGCTGGTTGGTATTGATTTGCTACAGTATCTAAGCCGCTTTGAAAGCGTGGTATAAAAGCCCCTTTTTAGCAGTGGACGAAATGGCTTGTAAGAAGGAGAGCTAAAATAATTATTAGGTACATATTTTCTATTTTGATGCTTTCTGAGATAACATGACGACATATAACACGAACTTTTCCAATTTTCAACAAGTTTTTGGATTCCATTTGATCCAAACTAATGAGAACATTTGATATAGAAGAAAATAAATAGGTAGAATGAAACAAAACAAAATTTAAGGTTTCCTTCTCATGATGTTTTTCATGGCCATTTCTTTTATACGACACGTTTTTATGTTTTCATTTTCCCTTATCAGAATACTATTAAGCGCAGTATAAATCTAATAATGTTAACATTATTGTCAGATCTGCTTTGTTGCAATAATAAAATCGGAGACAATACAGAAAGTATGTATAAGCTTTTAAAAGAATAATCCAGAAAAAAGGTTGGCACAGAGTAATAATGGTCCCTGAAGAAGGGCAATATGTCAGGAACAGGAGTGATAAATTGCCACACTTTCTGGCCTATCTACTAGAGGGATGTTCCCACGGCGGTTTTATAAACCTTTTGACCTCTAAAACAAAATCTGAACGAAGAAATAGTGAACAGGGAAGTAAATCACGAAAACAAGATAAATTCACGTTCGATTGATTTCAGTAGCCATCTTCATATGGACATTTAGATTACGTACGAGCAAGATAATATTGAGAAAATGTTAAAATTACATATTATAAGACTATTTAATATTATAATGTTGAATAAGGAAAAAAATACAGATTTCTACTTTCACGTATTTAAATCAAATTTCAAGCGTTGTTGTCTAACTAATGCCTTCCGCGGGGACGACAAGCAGTACGATCACATACATTATTTTCATTTAATATCACATACACGAAGGGTATGCACTGTATCATTGCCGCAACTGCTCGTGTACGAGCCTTTTTTCCCCACTCGAAGCGCAATTACAATTGACGATGCATGAACGACGCAATACCTTTTGTGCGGAGGGCCTGACTTAGAAATCACCATGCCAATTTTATGTCACCAGCAAAGAAGAAGAACCCAATCACTTTCAAATTTTACAGCTTCTGGTAGACCCAAAAGGTGGGTTTGGGTGTCCATGGGGCATTTTACTAAAAAAATGTTTTTTATGCTCATATTACCACGTAATAAATTAATAATGCCCCTCTCTTGTAGTCACATTCATACAATGCATAACACACTATGACTATTATAAGTACCTAATAAGAAGTTGACCAAAATAAGGTTATATCTATTTTCGAAAATTTAATGTTCATTATATAATTATAGTGCAGATTGTGAATATTTATTAAGTAATGTCTGAAGGGCAAGACAGACAAACACCAGTATCGTATTGAAGTAACCCTCCCCCCAGGCAAATGTTATCAAATACAACATTCATGTCTGTTTGCAAATAGCGTATTATTTGAGACTGACGATTTAAGAAGACCAAGACCTAGTTTATTAAGGTTATGACAGTACGTCATTTCTAATTGATGGAATTTATGAACAGTACGTTTAAGGATACGAGTTTGTTCTAAAAAATAATAATGTTGGACTTTGGGGAATAATGCAAGATGTATCAAATTACTTAAATTTGAAAATGAGGAATGATAATGAAATTCTAATTCGGAATGATAATTCGATAACTTTAGTGAGATAACCAGAAGTGACCTCTACCTACATACCTATTTTAATACAGAAAATTAGCAAAATAACGAGATTTTAATTAAATTATTCTATACTAGCTAGTTACCCGTGGCTTCGCTCACGTGTTACTGTATTTGCTTTCTTTTTGATATTTTGAGGTAACGTTAACGTTAATTTTGAATAACTGACAGAATTATTTTTTTGACTCGGAATTTGGAACAGCATTGTTTAACGCACGTTGAACAATAGTTTTTACGTTATCTCAACAACAAATTGTTAACGTTGGAGCTGTCGTTAATATTTCGACTTGGCCTCCAGGCGTGATGCGATGACCACGTAAAGTAGGTCTCCATTTTTATAATAACGTAATATTCTCCCTTTTAAACCCCCCCGCTCACCGCAAGCCAGCCCGGAGGAAACTAAACCGCAGCAATCCCGATCCGCACAAAGCCAAACCCTAGCCCGATTGCCAAAAAGACAGCCGCACACAAATCAAGCCCGTGGCGGTTCCCCCCAAACCACCCCGTAATACGGGAGGCCTTGGACCCACTCAGGAGAATAGGTTAGGCATAAAGAACTATCCATTGCGCTCGAAGTCGTCCGAGGCTCATTGTGCCTTTTCTAACCGGTTGAGGTTTAAGGAAGTGAGGTGGTCAACCTCAGTATTCTAATGGTATAAGTAATTGGCGTTCGACTATAAACGAATTTTCGACAATGTAGAGTAGGGAGAAAATTAACTGTCCACTGTTTATATTTTTTATTAGATGAAACGGATATCGGCAACTATCCGATATCCGGTCTATCCGGCGGCGTAAATAATATCCTGCCGGATACCGGATAGTAAAAAGAGACATGTTTGGATAACTCATTGATTTGTTTATTAAAGTATCACTTAAGAAATACACCTTATAATCACAAAATAAATTCTACAACTTAGAAAATTGATTATCAAGCATAAGGTAAATTATGGAGAGTAATTCTATATAATATTTCGTTATAGACTATTAGACTATATAGAGGAAAACAGCAGCTTTGCTGGTCTTCGTAAGTAAGGGAAGTTTAATAAAACAACGTTTCGTCATATATCATCCTAATGGATGAATTGCCGAAAAGGTTATAAAAAAAAAAATAAATAAAAAAAAACAATTCAGAATCGCTGTAACAGGATGCATGGTACGAAAAATATATTGAAGTAGGTAGGCACGTAAAGTGTTTGTCTGAATTCACGGAAAGTGTATTATTTATCTCTTATATAAAAATGGAACGCTAATTTGCGCGGTCATCGTATGGGTAAGAACACGTTGAAAGCCGATTACGATCCGCGCCGACCAGCTCAAAGATTGTTGTCTATGGTTTCCATGCATTTAAATGGGCATGTCGGAAAGCGGGTTCCTGCTTTTTCTGTGGGTTTCCCCATTCAAATGCATAGTAACATTCTTTGCGCCGGTTGGCGCTAGTCAGAATCGGCATTCTACGTGTTTCTTACGAGAACAGCTGAACTTATATCGCCCATTTTTTTGTCGTGTTTGCTTTTGTCTGAAGGGTCTTATGAAAGAAAAAAGTTGCACGGAATAAAAATAAAACTTCCATATTATTATTACATTTTTTCTAATTTTGAAATTAAATCAGGCGTTTGACAGGAATCAGTTGTTTGATGAATGATACGATTCATGGAATGCTGATAGTAAATAATATAATGATATGTTTTATAACAGATGCAGCGGTTACAGTTATTATATTAAGTTGAAAAATAATATAAGGACCACGTCGTCGTCTGTGTTAAACAACTTTAAACTGAAATCAACTTAAAGTTATACATAAAATCTCGAACATATTATTTATATTCCAAGGCGGGACGAAGTTTGACGGGTCGGCTAGTTCAAAACTATATTATTATTATAGATTACGCAATAGTTTCGACACGTGTATTGGAGAAAGTAGGTTGGGTTGGCTAGGTGTACCTACCTACGTATATTCATACACGCTGCACCGGACCAGCTCGCGGTGTATGATGTATGTTTATTGTATGAAACGATGTCGTCAATAAATTAAATTTTTACAAAAGTTGTTAAGAAAAGTTCGAGATGTACTGCTATGATGTATATATTTTTTATAGAAAAATCAATTATCTAGTTGGAGGGTTTCGACGTTTATCGATATTTTTATAAAATTCTGAAATATATGCACTGAAACTCGTAAATTTGTCATAAAAAAAATATTTTTCTTTATAAAAAAAGTTTGAGAAATGCTGGAACTTCTTCATTAAATTATATTTTAGATATTGTATTTTTCTATATACATACACAATTTTAGAGTTCTAGATTTTATGGTTTTCGAGATATATGGAAATACGCTAACACTCATTTCTATAGAAGAATTCATATGCCAAATCTCAAGTTCGTACCATGTCTAGTTTCCGAGATATTCGCATACTTTGAAAAACATTCAACCCTATTTTTCACCCCCTTAGGGGTGGAATTTCCAAAAATCCTTTCTTAGTGGAAGGTTTTGTATTGAGACCTACCTGATTTCCAAATTTCACTTCTCTACGATTAGCCGTTTGGGCTGTGCGTTGATGAGTCAGTCAGTCAATCAGTCAGTCAGTCAGTCAGGCACTTTCCTTTATTATTATAGATTAGACTATATAGAGGAAAACAGCAGCTTTGCTGGTCTTCGTAAGTAAGGAAAGTTTAATAAAACAACGTTTCGGCATATATCATCCTGGCTGAAGGTGCAGATAGTTTCCGCGATTTTTGGAACAATAACGTTCCGGCAACGGAGTCAGTCCAATTGGTATATACCGCCTACGTAAGCGTAATTCATGCGTTGTACCCATGGTAATTTACGCACTGGCCGGGCTCTAGTAAGGACTTATTTAGCATTCTACGAATTTTATAAATTTTTGAAAATAAAAACACCGATATTTTAAGGGGAGCGCTTTTCTTCCTCCCGCAAGGGTTCCGAAGACAAAGAAGATCTTCTCATACCGAGAGGGTCTTCCTCGTGTTCTGCTCCTTCGAAGCAGAGCTGAGGGATCTGGAAATGGTGTGTGAGGAGGTCATAATATCCGGCTAATTGCTATCCCTTTCGTCTCTATTTTTTATACGTTCCAGTGGACAGTTAATTTTTTCGCACTATACAGTGACGAAATGATATGGTCATTGACTTGCTAGTGTTTTCAAAACAATTATTTACGATCTATCCTAAAATGATGTGAGGATTTTGTAGATAATTTTAAAATTTAAAATTTTGCACTTTTACTACATTTGATATAAAATAATTTACCTATTGACTTCATAATACTATTTACCTTTTTTCAACATAATATTATATCAACTTGCTATTCATGGTTTACGCAATAAATTCAAAGCAAGATTACTCACATAGTTTTTTTTTTTTTTTTGCTAGTGTTTTTATGAAATGGCTTCAAATATTTTAATATACAGATCAAGACATAAAGAATTGCAATACAATCCAGATTCTTTTCGTGAACTTACCGTAAATTATTTTAGTAGAGATAATAAATTACTAAAATAGGTAGGTACCTACATAATGATTTTAATGTCGATCGTAAAAAAAAACAATTCAGAATCGCTGTACAGGATGCATGGTACGAAAAATATATTGAAGTAGGTAGGTACGTAAAGTGTTTCTCTGAATTCACGGAAAGTGTATTATCTCTTATATAAAAATGGAACGCTAATTTGCGCGGTCATCGTATGGGTAAGAACACGTTGAAAGCCGATTACAATCCGCGCCGACCAGCTCAAAGATTGTTGTCTATGGTTTCCATGCATTTAAATGGGCATGTCGGAAAGCGGGTTCCTGCTTTTTCTGTGGGTTTCCCCATTCAAATGCATAGTAACATTCTTTGCGCCGGTTGGCGCTAGTCAGAATCGGCATTCTACGTGTTTCTTACCCTATGAGAACAGCTGAACTTATATCGCCCATTTTTTGTCGTGTTTGCTTTTGTCTGAAGGGTCTTATGAAAGAAAAAAGTTGCACGGAATAAAAATAAAACTTCCATATTATTATTACATTTTTTCTAATTTTGAAATTAAATCAGGCGTTTGACAGGAATCAGTTGTTTGATGAATGATACGATTCACGGAATGCTGATAGTAAATAATATAATGATATGTTTTATAACAGATGCAGCGGTTACAGTAGTTAATAAGGTAATAATGAATGTATCATTATACTAATTCAAATTCAATAATATAAGGACCACATCGTCGTCTGTGTTAAATAACTTTAAACTGAAATCAACTTAAAGTTATACATAAAATCTCGAACATATTATTTATATTCCAAGGCGGGACGAAGTTTGACGGGTCGGCTAGTTCAAAACTATATTATTATTATAGATTACGCAATAGTTTCGACACGTGTATTGGAGAAAGTAGGTTGGGTTGGTTAGGTACCTACCTACGTATATATTCATACACGCTGCACCGGACCAGCTCCCGGTGTATGTATGTTTATTGTATGAAACGATGTCGTCAATAAATTAAATTTTTACAAAAGTTGTTAAGAAAAGTTCGAGATGTACTGCTATGATGTATGTATTTTTTATAGAACAATAAATTATCTAGTTGTAACGTTTCAGCGTTTTTCGATATTTTTATAAAATTCTGAAATATAGGCACTGAAACTCGTAAATTTGTCATAAAAAAAATATTTTTCTTTATAAAAAAAGTTTGAGAAATCCTGGAACTTTTTCATTAAATTATGTTTTAGATATTGTATTTTTCTATATACATACACAATTTTAGGGTTCTAGATTTTATGGTTTTTGAGATATATGGAAAAATTAAATAAAAATTCAAAGGTTGATAACCCCTGACTGAAAAAAAAATTCAAAATTCTGAGTATACAAATTTTGTATGCTTAAAGTATTCAATATTTTCTGAAATTTTAGGATCTGTGCATTAAGCGAATCAAAAGTTATAAAGAGGGGACGGATACACACACATACACGTTGGAAAAGTGCCCCTCACCCCCTCCCCTCTAATTAATGATATCTTTTGAAAACGAAATAGTATAATTTGACTCTTTCTGAAGAAATCATTTTTTTGAAATTTCGATAAAATCAGTTTTAAACTTTTTAGGAGGCACTTAAAAATCATCCCTTTTTATATGTGCCCTTTTTCGTCCCTTTTAGTTAAATTTTGGAAAAATTGCCGAATACGCTAACACTCATTTCTATAGAAGAATTCATATGCCAAATCTCAAGTTCGTACCATGTCTAGTTTCCGAGATATTCGCATACTTTGAAAAACATTCAACCCTATTTTTCACCCCCTTAGGGGTGGAATTTCCAAAAATCCTTTCTTAGTGGAAGGTTTTGTATTGAGACCTACCTGATTTCCAAATTTCACTTCTCTACGATTAGCCGTTTGGGCTGTGCGTTGATGAGTCAGTCAATCAGTCAGTCAATCAGTCAGTCAGTCAGGCACTTTCCTTTATTATTATAGATTGGTGTTATTTTCATGATACATATTTGATATAATATCTTTTTCCAGCGTGAATGGTTTCTTTCTAGAAAATTCACAAAAATATTAAGGTTGTTTTGTATTCGGCATAGATAATGAGGTTAATTTAATATAACAAACTTTATATTTATAATTGAACAGAACTTAAAAGACGGGACCTGAATAATAATGATAAATTATTATTATTTGTACTTGCGATAATCTATACAAGTTCCTAAATCTATTTATTGAGAAACAGTTTCAAGCGACACTGAGTTGACATAAGGAATTATGAGCTAACCGTTAGCGCCTGCGGTTAATTTACACAGGCTGCTACTTAATATGGTTCTAATATTATTCATGAGCTTACAGCAATATGAAGTACGTTAAATTTTGCCCGTATACAGTGAACAGTTTAGCCCTTATTGAGGAAATTATTATTATTTTAATATTATGTCTTCAAATAGAAGACCTATTAGAAATAAAAATGCCCTTTTTTATGTGGAATGGTTAAAATATCTTGAATCGAGATAACGAGAATTACGAGAGGTGAATAATATTTTCAAATTGTCAAGAAAGGGAAAATACAGCAATTCAAAGAAGACAGAAGGAAGCAATTTTCCTGGTTCCGAAACATCCGCCAGTAGATCGGTTTGCAAATTGAGATTTTTGATAAGGCTGTATATTGGCAGGTTTTCTCCTTCAACTGGTCGTCAACGTTGGGAAGGCGGGGGGAGGGGGCATATTAACAGCGTAATTTCCATTACCTAATTAATTCTAGTATTTTTTCGTAATATCTCGAACGCTTCTGTCAATTTTACTTTGACATTTTTTTTTAATGAAAAATATATACAAATACAGACATATAGGTATCTACATAAAAAAAAAAATATATATAACAAAAAAAAATTGAATTTTATATGCCCCATTATAAGTTAAAAACTTGTGTATGGGGCAGCTTCTCGCTAAATTCTCTGCGAGAAGGATGAAACCTCTTGATCTCGATTAAATAAAGTTATCATAACCTTTATATTTTAATGACAACTATGTTATTAAAATGGATGTTGAATACGTTCATCATGTTAATACCTACACTCATGTGTTTTACTATTCTGATTTCTTATCTTTTTTACTCACATAATGTTAAAAATGGCAATTTTCGACAATTGATTAACAAGTTTTAGCCTCCTACCCAATCATGATAGCCTAAAATAAATTTCAGAAAAAAGTAATCTTTGTAAAAAAAAATTTTAGCAGAAAAAGAATATAGATTTACCTATAGGTACCAAATTATATGAAAAAACTTTTTTTCGTAATATTTATTGTTTGGTATTGTCTCTCGAAAAGAGCTTTTCCTTGTAGAGCTACTCAAGTAAATAGCCGCATTACAGCAACGTTGGGTACTATTTCAATATTATAGAAAGGTCTCTATGAGTGCGGCGGCGGATGGGCGAATGCTGGCCGGACACCGTGACGAACAAACGGAGAAAACTTTACAAAACAAAACAAAATTATCCACAATGGTCGTTTCCTTTTTTTCGTTTTATTTGAACTTATGTAGGCACTAATTTTTCTTTATTATATTGTACTAGGCGATTCGGCAAACTTTGTTCTGCAATATAAATTATTTCATTTTGTTTTTCATTCCCGAGAGTGTGAATTATTTTATCATTTAGTTGCCTTAAATGGTGACACCTATACAACACTTGTTATATTCAACTTATAAGCGTGTAAACTTTGTTAGTAAGCTAGCTACATATTATGATTATTGAATTTGTTATGTTTTGTAAATGACTGTTTAGCATTTAGGTACATTGATAAAAAAAAATCTGAAACGATAGTTTCTATGATCATAACGTTCGAAAATATTTTTTTAAACTTTATAATACATATTATTTTATTAGTATAGATTTGTTTTCCTACAAAGATAAGACAATTTGTCCATTAAGATTTCAAAGGACAGAAAAAACTTTTTACTCGAGAATTCACTTATGTTCAAAGCTAAATAAAACCATGTATTTCACCTTACACTGACTATTAAATTTAAAGAGCATTGAACCGTAGGTTATTTAGTACATAAAAGCAAAAGCTTTTGACAATTTGATGCCATATCAATTTTCAGAGAACTTATTTTGAGAAAGCTTATATCCAATCCTCAATGAAATCGACGTCTATATCTACTCTGTAAGGCTTGACTGCACTCCTTGTATAAGTAATACCTAATGGCTAAAATTCACCTTTGAAATAAAGTAAGCTAACCATATAAAGTGCTAGGTTTGGGAGAAATTACCTTTGTTCACTTTTAAGGAGGGTTGTTCATAGAATTCAAATAAAAATGATCCCCATTCGGTATATTTGTAACTTCCACGATTTCCTAATATTTTTGGGATGTCAGTGCACTTTTCACGTTTATAGCGGTCAAGTTCGCACATCCAATAACCACTTATCGCCCAGCATTACCCTTGATGGTTCGGAATATGAATATTTTGCTTAACGATATTGATATTGACGAACCTTTATAAAAATTCATTGCAACGACCCTACAGTGTGAATTCCGCCATATAAGAACATAAAAACCAGTCGTAAAAAATATGTGTATAAACAACCATTGATGTGTTTTCGATAAAAACGTTAAAAGCAGACTTACCTGTTGGCTCGTCTCCTCTCTTGTTGGCGGTTGTTCCGTATAAGTGGAATAAAAGTTCGGTGGTGCAGAAGGTGGAATCAGCGGCGGTGGAGTGCTCCTACCTCTGGCAGATCCTCCGATCTTGACTCCCCCACCTCGACCACCGGTTGAAGTATTCCCTCTCGTGTTCCCACTTCCAACTCTCACTCCAGATCCAGCCCTTTCCTTCAGAGACCAATTGTATTCCCTTTTTACTTTATTCTTATAAGCTCCGTACAACCAATCGTTTATCATACTTCTTTCTTGGATATTTTCTAGAAATTGTTCAGTCTTGTTGCTGTAAATAATTATTGTTTTGTTAGAATCAGTCTCGTTATATTTGCTTCTTGGATCGATATCTGCCTCCACATCATCTGTTGCGTCAGACTCGGTCACTTTATTTGACCAGGAAAATGAGTGATCTATCCACAATTGAGTCACAGCCTTTCCATTCAAATTTTCTGAATCGTTCGCATTATAATTTGTGGCGTCTTCCGTAATTTTGCTCCATAATAAGCTGCGCTTGGACCAACGTGTAAAAAGCCCCGCGTTTAATTCCCTTCCAGTTTTACTTTTCGGAAAACTTTTCGTGCGATCGTGGTACATTTTAGGATGATTAAAATCCAAATTAAGACTGTCCACATCATCGCCATTTTCTTTTTGTTTTACCCTTGTCTCTTTGGGCTCGGCGTTTTCAAAACAAAACACGATCAATATCATGAAAGCGAGGCGAAATGAAAATGAAAAATATTTATCCATTATAGATAACAAATTTGAAAAATAAATTAAGCAAATGATGTTGGCAAAAATTAGGTTACAGCTGTTTTATATTCTTGTCACATGTGCACATATCATTGAAAAGCCAAGTTGGTTTGTCACGATCCAAACATTATTTTTTTCACCGCGCTCCAATTAATTCACCCGATTACTGATCGATTTTTTCCGAGATTTTTTATTACAACCTTGTTAGGGAACTCGTGTATTCACTCGGAGGTTTCTCTGAAACAAAAAGAAAAAAACAATATTAAAATTTTTCTACACGTAAATAGATTGTTCCATGTAATAATTATTGAAATGAAAAAAATATTGAAAATGTTTTTTTCAACGTTTATAAAAATAAACCTTTGCTGTTCATACAATCCCGTGAGGTTGCCGGCGAAGAATAGCACCTCTGCTCTTTTGCTGATTTTTCGAGCATCCTGTAAGAGGCAGGAAATCGAAAAATCAGATCGAGACCGTGAGGTTGACCACTTCACGTCCTTTAATCTCAACTGGTCAGAAAAGGCACAATGAGCCTCGGACGCCTTCGAGCGCAATCGAGAGCTCTTGATGCCTCCCTATGCTCCCGAGTGGGGCTTAGGCCCCCGCATCGCTGGTTGGTTTGGGGGTAGTTCGCGGCGGGCTTGATTTGTCCGGGGCCGGCTTTTTGGTTTGATTGCTTCGATCGAGCTAGGAGGTCGGTTTCGTGCGGGTCGGGTTTGCTGCGGATTGGTCTCCGCCGGGCTGGCTTGCGGTGTGCGGGGTGCCTTAAAGGGAGAATGTATGTATGTATGTATGTTCATACAATAGTTAGAATTTTTGCCAGAAATAATATTTTCTGATAGATATTCACATACATTCACTAAACGTTACAAAAAACATAAGATAAAAATAAGAACTTTATGAAGAATCAAAGCGATTTAATGATTCATTTGCTTTGTTTAAAGTTCATATAGGTATGTCATATTTTTTGGTTCGCGTTCGCTGTTTCCTACGGTTCAAAGATTTTTGTTTCTTACTCGTGTTGAATTTATAACATTTTTTAGGACAGGAATCACAGTCATTCGTGTCTGTCGAGTTCCGGAAATTCAACTTACATTTCAACTGAAATTCTGAACGAAATAGAAATTGAGGTCATGTTTTCGTGTTCAGAATTCTGTCGTCTGGAATCTCGTCAACTTAACCACCGTAGTCAGCATAGAAACCTCGCAACATTAAACATTACTTATAACACCATAATTATTCTTAAAGTTTCTTTTTTTTTCAAAAATAATAATTTGTAAATTTTATTATTTATCATAATGAGAAAAATACAAATAGAAATGTCATAAACACAGTCTGGACACGGCTTCAAGATTGTTGAAACCTTCGTCGTAGAAAGCAAATTGTTTTAACAGCGCGAATAAATTTCTTATACAATTCATAAATGAAAATATTTCGCTTGATATAAAAAACATTAAATCATTGTTTTTATTTCTTGTGTACAAACTTATTTCAATTCCATTCAAAGTCTACGGTATACTTCCATGAGATTGTTCAAAAAGAAAGATCAAAATAATTTTTCAAGGTTCAGTTTAACATTCAAACATCAAAATAAGTGGTATGGCAGACTAATGAATCGATTGAAAATATTACAAAAATACAGGACAAAATGCAGAAAGCGACAATACGACTGAAATGTTTCGGAGTCAGTGTGTTAATCGAACAATATTGACTTTAACAACTTTTAATTATTTTACTACCGTTGAAGAATTGACTGGGATAGTTCTTTATCAACTATCCCAGTCAATTCTTCCCAGACATATCTCGGTCGACGGTACAGAAATCCGGATGACCAAATGCTGATTATAAGACTAACTAAATTGTAAAGTGAAAAATACGCATTGGCAAGAAGAGGATAACGGGCGCTTTTTAATGTGGTAATGGATGCGCATGCTACGAATACCGTGGAATGGCAAAAACGAATCTTTCTAGACAAACTTAAAATGAAGACACGGCCTTCGATTAAACATAGTTATATAATACTACTTGAACAAAAAAAGAAGTGGTTGTAGACTAGCGTTTACGACGCCGGCTTTCACACTGTTTTGTGCGGAGGTCGTGGGTTCGATCCCAGGTGCCGACAATCTTCCTCTTTCACGACACAAGCTTTAAGTAGCTGTGAAAGATCCAAAGAGTGTATTTGTGTTCACTTCAAGCAAACACAGATTCATTTTTATTAAAAAAAAAATAAAAAACTATACCATTCTCAGGCACATTGGTCCCATGAGTGGAAGCCACCTGAAAGGCTTGTTCTCGAGGTATTTAGGGGACGATGCCTGGGCTGGCTAATTATTATGATCAACGTCCTCCCTATAAGCACCGAAATAAGGCGAGAAGAACACGGTAGAGTGTCAAGGTGTGCAGTGTGCACGACCTTAAGAAATGGAGAGAACGACTAAAAGCAGAATATTTTAAGTAACCTTATGAAACCTAACCTAATGAAAAAAAGCCCAGATTTTTTATTTTCTCGTAAAAATTGTTCATAAAGTTTATACGGAATAATTTTTTTCAGAAATGTAACATTTTAGTACTTATGTTAGCGGGATTAATTTACATGACATTCCGCGAGTACTGCGATAAATTATAATGAGTTCCTCCTCCTCTGCGTCTGTATGTAACTAAATTATCTACTTTATTTATCACATTCGTGAGATCGTTATTCATATGAGAAGTTTATTCCTGAGTTTCATACTAGTAAGCCAGAGAATGACATCCAGGAGGAGTTTGCATTATTCAAATAAGATCTGCTCCACCTTATGCTATTCTCGCGAGACGCCCATGGCTATCCAAAGAAGAATAATTAGGAAATCTTAAAATTTTGCAAATATTAAGACTTTCATGATTATCATTTTTATAATTTTTTATAAGTGCCTTTACATAATATGTATA
Organism: Mystacides longicornis; assembly: GCA_963576905.1. Classification (NCBI taxonomy): domain Eukaryota; kingdom Metazoa; phylum Arthropoda; class Insecta; order Trichoptera; family Leptoceridae; genus Mystacides; species Mystacides longicornis. The sequence goes on along the minus strand of OY756421.1, from coordinate 23,403,037 downwards.
TAGAATATTATTCTTATTATTGCAACTTGCTCGTTGTTAGAGTCATTAATTTCTTAAGATCACCTATAGAAATAACAACTTTCAGTCCGGACCACTAGGCACAATTTGCCAGAATCCCCTTAAAAACAGCAATAATTTTCGGACTATCTAGTGCAAACAATTAAAATTCTCGTAAACTTGCCCCAAATTTCTTGATTTATGTCTCAGAAAGCTCCAAAGATGTGTGCTTCATGAATACATAAATGCTATGAGCTTTCACTTTATGAATATATGGCTACTGAATCGAATGAATTATATATTACTTCATCCAAAGAAGTCCTTTGGTTTTTTTTCGATTATAAGGCTTTTCAATATTCAACAATAACCTATTCATCTTCAATTTATTATCATCTCTTTTTCATCAGTTCATGTCTTCTTCCCTCCGTTCTTCTTAAAAATCCAATTCCATGACCTAATGATAATAATAGGTATAATATTAAAATTACAATGAAATGAGATTTTAAGATGAGAGAAAAACGTTTAAACTTCTAAGCCATGAAAATATTAATATAACGCTCGAAAGACTAAATTAAATAAACGTAAATCATATTATTATACCAATAATAATAAAAAAAAAGCTTCTGAAAAAATCCTACGACAATGCCTTATATTGAGGCTAATTTTGCTTTGATGTTTAGAAATACGATTAAATTTCTGACTCAATGTAAAGTACCTGATAATATTATCTTATCCAAAAAAAAAACTCATAAATACAGTTGATTTTTTATATTTCTTAAATATTCAATCAAATGAATTGTTGTTACAATATTTTTATATCGTCCATAATCTCGAAACGACCATAAGTAAGTACCTATTTAAAAAAAAAAGTTATTTTTACTACTGAAATATTTTTATTAAAATAAGTCAATACTTCTTTTTATTTATGATGGTTATAATAAAATATATTATAATAGTCATTTTTTTGTATGTGTTCAAGTTGATCGAGATAAATTTGCTATATTATTTTTCAAAATATTTTAAAAAAGTATTAGGTACGCTCCATAGACTTTACGTTTATACACCCTTCGTTATGTCACATTATTCTGTAGTAGGTACCTACTAGGCCGGGCCGATTTGCGTTTCTTCCATTATTGCTAACGTAATAGTTATACTTTAGTGCTAAATGCTGTTCATAATAGGTATGCAAAATATTTTTCGATTTGAAAGATATCTTCTGTCTCCGAATTGAGCTCAAAATTTCAAAAAAATGTAAAATTTATCGTATTTTGAAGCAGGTATAAATAAATTAAAAATATCTTTAACTTAATATTTTTTAAGATTGTATCTCATAAAAATGACGGAATAATCAGTCCTGTATGATATAAAGCATAAAAATGCAATTTTAGATAGAAACAAAGTATATAGAGCGCCGCGAAAAACCAGAGAAAATCTCATGAAATGAGAAAAGGGTTAAAAATACCAGTATTGTATTTTGATGGCCCTAAATCAAAAGTTATAGGCAAGTGATTAGAAAAAGTAGTCAAAAAATACAGATGAACGATAAATAAGAGAGTGTTAATGGAAACTGATTCTAAATTGATGGAAAATTTGGAAAACCGAAACCGATAGAGAGATCGATTACAGATTTCTTTCCAAAAAGCAATATTTCATTTGATCTTTTACTTGTCGTCTGATGTGATGAAAAATAAGTGTAGGTAAATATCGGAAAACATGATTAAATAATTAGTTTGCAGGAGAAAAGACTAATAACACCATTAGAATGAATTGTTTGCTTATTGCAAACCACAAGTAATCCTAATTGAATGAGTCGCCGGTAACCTAGAAAAAAAAACGACTAGTAACAATAATTATTAAAGTTTTTGTAAAATAATATTATATAATATTATAAAAGCATTATCAACATATTATGTTGATAATGCTTTCTCAAATCATCATACGCATTCTGACCAAATTGTAAAACAACTGGAAAAAAATAATTGATATTGTGTTGATTACAAAAAAATCTACTATTTTATCATTTCATAATCTACGAAAAGATCAATTATATTTATTATAAATTGGCGCAGTCATACCAACAGAAACATTTTTTAATGATTTAGGCAACTGGGCTCCAGGAAAATGTTCCATGTTAGATCGCTAAACTAAGCTAATAGGATTCTGCGACTGCGTTTCTTTCAGAAATTTTGATGACCTTAACTTATCTTTATTTTTAATGTTTGTGCACCAACTTACCTTGTGACTGTTCCCGTTACCTATGGAAGTTTAATTTCCTATCCATATATTTATCAGATGATCAAAACTGTTATATAAACTGTAACTACTAAAATACAAAGCTATTTCGCTCAAAATACAGATGTAGTAAGAGAATGAACCGCTCGCCGGATAGTGAAAGCTCGAATTACCCGAAAACACGCACCTTTGATCCTTGGAGTACCGAAAGTAAATTTTGAAGCATCTTTTACAAGAACTACGTAATAGACAGACAGCAAAATGTAACAGAAACACCAATCGACAAGTATCCAACGAAGATCTTACGGCATTCATTACATACAATGGCGAAGATGAATAAATACAGTTTCCTGAATTTTTCTTGACATATCCAAGGAGTTTGACAATCTGTGAAATTGTCAAAGAAGCCTCGCCAACTATTCGAAGAAATTCTTCAAGAGAAGATTATATAAAAGCTTAGAAAGCAACGAGTAAAAAATATATCAAAGCCAATTTATCAAAAACAATCACTGCAAAATAACATAATTTCATATACTTACATCTTACATTACATAAAAATTTTTAAAGTTTTATTTATTATTTTTGTGTAATTAAATAAATAGAAGTATGTACTTAAATTATCTGAGGTATAATAAAAAAAAATGAATAAAAAAACAAGGCCGTAATCATTTTACATGATTATTATAAAAATGTCAGTTAGTATGGGATATTTTCATCCCATACAAAACTTCAAAGTCGATTCGGAGACAGAAGATCTTATTTTTTTGTCCTGAAATTTTGTAGATAGTTATAATACATCATAAGGCAACAAATTATCACTATTACATTAAGATTAGAAGCACTTTTTTAACTTCCATACAAGAACGGCCCAGCCTAGTACCTACTCAAACAAAAAAAGAGCATAGGTATTGTACATATTTGACCTTCAACTCCCTTAAAGATATTTCTACGAGTTTATGGAAATTTTCTGGCGGACAAAGCGGCATTATTAAATCATTGATTGAATAAATTGAAAAAAACAATATTTTCTATAGGTAGTTATTCTCTTTCATTTTGCATAAAAGAGTAAGGATTGTGTATTTGCAGATTCCTGAGCTACAATAATAAATATAAAGAGACGTGATAGAGATAGAACGGGCGCTTTTGAAGAATCATGTGGATAGAATTTCGTAGATATACTAGATACACAAAAATTCTGAGTCAGAGTGAACATGACCAAGACCAGCCAAATGCAGGAATAACAGCTCATTATCGAGATTTTAAGCGGATGAAACATGGAAGAATAAACACACGATGGTTTAATTTATAAGATAAAGAAGAATCAAAAGATAATTCATAATTTATTCAAAGAAAAAGATTCATATTTTAACAATAATTGGTTCAAAATGAAAACAAAGATAAATAAACTAAATAAGCCTCTTATAAAGAAACTAGATTATACCCGTTTTGCTTTACGTTTTTGATTCCGATTGTCAGGCTTGATCGGTAGGTAATTAAACAGGTTCTAGTCTAGCTTCCCATTGCTTAACAGACCTCTATAACTGACATAAGCACAGAAAAAGAAGAATGACTTTTTTACCGACCTCATAATATTATACGAACCTACCGACATAATTTGCAAGTTTTCATAGAGAGAGAGAGAGAGAGAGAGCTCTGTGGTTTGAATCTTAGCTACATTCCCTACTTTGATAATTAATTGGGCATTCCACCCATAGAGGGTGATTTGTGCTATCTGTCAAACTTCAAAATGGAGGAATCATTTTGCAAATTTTTTTCATTAAATCTTTATTTATTGAGAATAATAAGATTTGAATAACATTTATATGTATAACAAATCAATCTACAATTATTTTATTACATTTTCATACCGTAATACCAAGATTCCATTCAACGTTTACATGAGTAATTTTGTTTCCAAAATTCTTTTTGAGAAATTTGTATGAAGATCCTAAAAAAATAGATTTTTTTAAATAGCTCTAAATATATTAAAGTTAATGCAGCAAATTGTATTTAAGAACCTTCTCCAGCATTTTGTACGGCTCTGGGCATATTAATATCTGACGTAGCATTTGTATTTTGAGCGTGATGTTCACATATAAGGTAAAAGTATTGTCAAAGGCAAATAAAAAAACAAACATTTCTGAAATATTATGTAGATATAAATGATGATTAATTAAAATACTATTTAAGATAATAAATAAGAATATAATATATAAATTTTGCCGTTGTCGTTGTTCCTGCAATCATTATTTTGATTAAATTTAATTTTCATCATGATTCAACAAGTGTTATTGGAAGATGATAAATTAACATCTAAATTTAGGAGACATAAATTAAGGAAGCAATTCGTTTTGTTCAAAGCTGGGGAATTCGTCCACCTTTATTAATAAACTCAATTATTTTAGAAACCTTTAACCCAATTCAATCGAAATTCCTACTGCGTATAAATAATTAAAAATGATTAACATTTTGACTAGGTATATTAAACATAAATGCACCTTGAGGTTTTTGAGGTTTAAACCTGAGGTAAACCATTATAATGTAGGTATCTACATAGGTACCTACCTTGAGAAATCTTAAGTTGGTTTCAAGCTGTTTTTTTTTTATTTAACCTTCATTTTTTTAATGTCGGTAGCCTAGCAGCATAGCCGGTAACTTCTGGTCAAGCTCCCGGGTTCGATGTCCAATCGGGTCAGAAATTATTCCACTGTGAAAAAAATGCATCAGGCAACACGAATTTCTCAATTTCTTGTAAACAAAGTTCGCCATTTTGGTCAAATCGAATCCTCCAACCTTAGAACCAACAACCAACGCGACAAACAAAAATTTTAACATGATCACTGATCAGTGTTATGTTAACATCTACAAATAAATATCTTATTTTTTTTTACTCTGAACTCTAGATGTCAAATAAAAATTCAATTTATTTTGATATTTTTTCTTGGTATTTTCTTAGGTATTTGATTATCGTAATAAATTCATAATGGAGGGTATGATCGAGGGGGAAAATTCCAGGGGACGCCCACGCCGAGAGTACCTGGAGGACCTCTTGGTGGACGTGCGATGCCAGTCATATGAAGATCTTAAAAGAGCCGCAAAAGACAGGGAAGAACGGAGGGGAAGAATTGAGGGAATTGCTGCAAAACCAATCTAAGGATTGAAACCAGAGATGAAGAATAAATTCTTGATTTTCAAAGATATTTTACTCTGGTAGTAAAGATAAACAACTAACAGTGTTATGAGTGTGTACTGTGTAGGTATATAAAGTATTAACATGATTTAAGATTAGTCTCAAGGCGCTTCAGGGGCTCTTTCACTATTATATTATTTACAACCTAAGGATTCCTGGTTTATAGATTCCGACCCCCGTAGATATCGCGTTGAATAATACGTTTAATCTTGCCCGCTCGGATATATACCAACAGGCTTTGTTTTATTATTTTACTAGCTAGTTACCCGTGGCTTCGCTCACGTGTTACTGTATTTGCTTTCTCTTCCTAAACAATGCAGAATTAATTATATTCGCATCAAAATTAATAATAATAAGAAACATCATCAACATTTCTTTTTTTAAATATATATTCTAAAATTTCCATTAAATTACTATATTTTTATTTATATTTGTCGTTATTAATCTGTATTTAAAAAATATGTGCTTCTTATACAAATAGAATCAGCCCGCGAACTTAAAAATTTCGCTAACTTGACTGACATTGTTCTATGAGAATCCCAAAAAATAACTCGAATAACTTTTATTCCATCAAATGACGTTATTTGAAATCAATTTTTATATTGCTGGATATGAATAAAAAAATATTCAGGTCTCGAAAAGCAATGAAATTAGTGATCTTTAAAACACTTATTTCTATCTGCTTTGGGCATTTTTCAAGCTACAGACGTTTTTTTTAACATTTCAATTTATATCTTTCACGTTGATTTGTTGTTGTTTGTCTGGTCGTAGGTTCGAAATTTAGTTCATAAATATCTTATCCTGAGCAAACACGACATAAAAAGAATAAACGATATCGGTCCAGCCGTTCAGGTCGAAATAAATAACGTTAAACGTGAAAACTGTTAACGTTCCGAACGTTAACGTTTACCAAATTGAAAATGGTTTCCAAACAAAAAAAAATGCGTTTCGTCTTCAATATAATAGCAGCGTCGTAATACTTCCAAAGATTTTGAGGTAACGTTTAACGTTAATTTTGAATAACTGACAGAATTATTTTTTTGACTCGGAATTTGGAACAGCATTGTTTAACGCACGTTGAACAACAGTTTTTACGTTATCTCTATGGAAATAACAACAAATTGTTAACGTTGGAGCTGTCGTTAATATTTCGACTTGGCCTCCAGGCGTGATGCGATAACCACGTAAAGTAGGTCTCCATTTTTATAATAACGTAATATTCTCCCTTTTAAGCCCCCCCCGCTCACCGCAAGCCAGCCCGGAGGAAACTAAACCGCAGCAAACCCGATCCGCACAAAGCCAAACCCTAGCCCGATTGCCAAAAAGCCAGCCGCACACAAATCAAGCCCGTGGCGGTTCCCCCCAAACCACCCCATAATACGGGAGGCCTTGGACCCACTCAGGAGAATAGGTTAGGCATAAAGAACTCTCCATTGCGCTCGAAGTCGTCCGAGGCTCATTGTGCCTTTTCTAACCGGTTGAGTTTTAAGGAAGTGAGGTGGTCAACCTCAGTATTCTAATGGTATAAGTAATTGGCGTTCGACTATAAACGAATTTTCGACAATGTAGAGTAGGAAGAAAATTAACTGTCCACTCTTTATATTTTTTATTAGATGAAACGGATATCGGCAACTATCCGATATCCGGTCTGTCCGGCGGCGTAAATAATATCCTGCCGGATACCGAATAGTAAAAAGAGACATGTTTGGATAACTCATTGATTTGTTTATTAAAGTATCACTTAAGAAATACACCTTATAATCACAAAATAAATTCTACAACTTAGAAAATTGATTATCAAGCATAAGGTAAATTATGGAGAGTAATTCTATATAATATTTCGTTATATAGACTACTAGCTAGTTACCCGTGGCTTCGCTCACGTGTTACTGTATTTGCTTTCTCTTCCTAAACAATGCAGAATTAATTATATTCGCATCAAAATTAATAATAATAAGAAACATCATCAACATTTCTTTTTTTAAATATATATTCTAAAAATTCCATTAAATTACTATATTTTTATTTATATTTATCGTTATTAATCTGTATTTAAAAAATATGTGCTTCTTATACAAATAGAATCAGCCCGCGAACTTAAAAATTTCGCTAACTTGACTGACATTGTTCTATGAGAATCCCAAAAAATAACTCGAATAACTTTTATTCCATCAAATGACGTTATTTGAAATCAATTTTTATATTGCTGGATATGAATAGAAAAATATTCAGGTCTCGAAAAGCAATGAAATTAGTTATCTTTAAAACACTTATTTCTATCTGCTTTGGGCATTTTTCAAGCTACAGACGTTTTTTTAACATTTCAATTTATATCTTTCACGTTGATTTGTTGTTGTTTGTCTGGTCGTAGGTTCGAAATTTAGTTCATAAATATCTTATCCTGAGCAAACACGACATAAAAAGAATAAACGATATCGGTCCAGCCGTTCAGGTAGAAATAAATAACGTTAAACGTGAAAACTGTTAACGTTCCGAACGTTAACGTTTACCAAATTGAAAATGGTTTCCAAACAAAAAAAAAATGCGTTTCGTCTTCAATATAATAGCAGCGTCGTAATACTTCCAAATATTTTGAGGTAACGTTTAACGTTAATTTTGAATAACTGTCAGAATTATTTTTTTGACTCGGAATTTGGAACAACATTGTTTAACGCACGTTGAACAACAGTTTTTACGTTATCTCTATGGAAATAACAACAAATTGTTAACGTTGGAGCTGTCGTTAATATTTCGACTTGGCCTCCAGGCGTGATGCGATGACCACGTAAAGTAGGTCTCCATTTTTATAATAACGTAATATTCTCCCTTTTAAGCCCCCCCGCTCACCGCAAACCAGCCCGGAGGAAACTAAACTGCAGCAAACCCGATCCGCACAAAGCCCAACCCTAGCCCGATTGCCAAAAAGCTAGCCGCACACAGATCAAGCCCGTGGCGGTTCCCCCCAAACCACCCCATAATACGGGAGGCCTTGGACCCACTCAGGAGAATAGGTTAGGCATAAAGAACTCTCCATTGCGCTCGAAGTCGTCCGAGGCTCATTGTGCCTTTTCTAACCGGTTGAGGTTTAAGGAAGTGAGGTGGTCAACCTCAGTATTCTAATGGTATAAGTAATTGGCGTTCGACTATAAACGAATTTTCGACAATGTAGAGTAGGAAGAAAATTAACTGTCCACTGTTTATATTTTTTATTAGATGAAACGGATATCGGCAACTATCCGATATCCGGTCTATCCGGCGGCGTAAATAATATCCTGCCGGATACCGGATAGTAAAAAGAGGCATGTTTGGATTACTCATTGATTTGTTTATTAAAGTATCACTTAAGAAATACACCTTATAATCACAAAATAAATTCTACAACTTAGAAAATTGATTATCAAGCATAAGGTAAATTATGGAGAGTAATTCTATATAATATTTCGTTATATAGACTATTAGACTATATAGAGGAAAACAGCAGCTTTGCTGGTCTTCGTAAGTAAGGGAAGTTTAATAAAACAACGTTTCGTCATATATCATCCTGGCTGAAGATGCAGATAGTTCCCGCGATTTTTGGAACAATAACGTTCCGGCAACGGAGTCAGTCCAATTGGTATATACCGCCTACGTAAGCGTAATTCATGCGTTGTACCCATGGTAATTTACGCACTGGCCGGGCTCTAGTAAGGACTTCTTTAGCATTCTGCGAATTTTATAAATTTTTGAAAATAAAAACACCGATATTTTAAGGGGAGCGCTTTTCTTCCTACCGCAAGGGTTCCGAAGACAAAGAAGATCTTCTCATACCGAGAGGGTCTTCCTCGTGTTCTGCTCCTTCGAAGCAGAGCTGAGGGATCTGGAAATGGTGTGTGAGGAGGTCATAATATCCGGCTAACTGCTATCCCTTTCGTCTCTATTTTTTATACGTTCCAGTGGACAGTTAGTTTTTTCGCACTATACAGTGACGAAATGATGTGGTCATTGACTTGCCAGTGTTTTCAAAACAATTATTTACGATCTGTCCTAAAATGATGTGAGGTTTTGTAGATAATTTTAAAATTTAATATTTTGCACATTGACTACATTTGATATAAAATAATTTACCTATTGACTTCATAATACTATTTACCTTTTTTCAACATAATATTATATCAACTTGCTATTCATGGTTTACGCAATAAATTCAAAGCAAGATTACTCACATAGTTTTTTTTTTTGCTAGTGTTTTTATGAAATGGCTTCAAATATTTTGACAGATCAAGACATAAAGAATTGCAATACAATACAGATTCTTTTCGTGAACTTACCGTAAATTATTTTAGTAGAGATAATAAATTACTAAAATAGGTAGGTACCTACATAATGATTTTAATGTCGATCGTAAAAAAAACAATTCAGAATCGCTGTACAGGATGCATGGTACGAAAAATATATTGAAGTAGGTAGGTACGTAAAGTGTTTGTCTGAATTCACGGAAAGTGTATTATTTATCTCTTATATAAAAATGGAACGCTAATTTGCGCGGTCATCGTATGGGTAAGAACACGTTGAAAGCCGATTACGATCCGCGCCGACCAGCTCAAAGATTGTTGTCTATGGTTTCCATGCATTTAAATGGGCATCTCGGGAAGCGGGTTCCTGCTTTTTCTGTGGGTTTCCCCATTCAAATGCATAGTAACATTCTTTGCGCCGGTTGGCGCTAGTCAGAATCGGCATTCTACGTGTTTCTTACCCTATGAGAACAGCTGAACTTATATCGCCCATTTTTTGTCGTGTTTGCTTTTGTCTGAAGGGTCTTATGAAAGAAAAAAGTTGCACGGAATAAAAATAAAACTTCCATATTATTATTAGATTTTTTCTAATTTTGAAATTAAATCAGGCGTTTGACAGGAATCAGTTGTTTGATGAATGATACGATTCACGGAATGCTTATAGTAAATAATATAATGATATGTTTTATAACAGATGCAGCGGTTACAGTAGTTAAAAAGGTAATAATGAATGTATCATTATACTAATTCAAATTCAATAATATAAGTACCACGTCGTCGTCTGTGTTAAATAACTTTAAACTGAAATCAACTTAAAGTTATACATAAAATCTCGAACATATTATTTATATTCCAAGGCGGGACGAAGTTTGACGGGTCGGCTAGTTCAAAACTATATTATTATTATTATAGATTACGCAATAGTTTCGTCACGTGTATTGGAGAAAGTAGGTTGGGTTGGGTATACCTACCTACGTATATATTCATACACGCTGCACCGGACCAGCTCGTGGTGTATGTATGTTTATTGTATGAAACGATGTCGTCAATAAATTAAATTTTTACAAAAATTGTTAAGAAAAGTTTGAGATGTACTGCTATGATGTATCTAAAATTATCTAATTGTCGCGTTTCGGCGTTTTTCGATATTTTTATAAAATTCTGAAATATAGGCACTGAAACTCGTAAATTTGTCATAAAAAAAATATTTTTCTTTATAAAAAAAGTTTGAGAAATGCTGGAACTTCTTCATTAAATTATATTTTAGATATTGTATTTTTCTATATACATACACAATTTTAGAGTTCTAGATTTTATGGTTTTCGAGATATATGGAAAAATTAAATAAAAATTCAAAGGTTGATAACCCCTTACTGAAAAAAAAATTCAAAATTCTGAGTATACAAATTTTGTATGCTTAAAGTATTCAATAGTTTCTGAAATTTTAGGATCTGTGCATCAAGCAAATCAAAAGTTATAAAGAGGGGACGGATACACACACATACACGTTGGAAAAGTGCCCCTCACCCCCTACCCTCTAATTAATGATATCTTTTGAAAACGAAATAGTATAATTTGACTCTTTCTGAAGAAATCATTTTTTTGAAATTTCGATAAAACCAGTTTTAAACTTTTTAGGAGGCATTTAAAAATCATCCCTTTTTATATGTGCCCTTTTTCGTCCCTTTTAGTTAAATTTTGGAAAAATTGCCAAATACGCTAACACTCATTTCTATAGAAGAATTCATATGCCAAATCTCAAGTACGTACCATGTCTAGTTTCCGAGATATTTGCATACTTTGAAAAACATTCAACCCTTATTTTCACCCCCTTAGGGGTGGAATTTCCAAAAATCCTTTCTTAGTGGAAGGTTTTGTATTGAGACCTACATGATTTCCAAATTTCACTTCTCTACGATTAGCCGTTTGGGCTGTGCGTTGATGAGTCAGTCAGTCAATCAGTCAGTCAATCAGTCAGTCAGGCACTTTCCTTTATTATTATAGATTAAAATTTTAATACCCGGCGGAATGTATGTATTGGCAACAAAAATATTTATAGCTATCTCTTTCCCTTTAGTACCTTATATATGTTTAAGATGGGCTTAGAACGACCGTGCTTCTTTTCTACTCCTGTTGAGATCAATAGTGGCCAAACTCTAAATATGATCTTATCTTGAAACAATCACCTTTGAACAATTCGCAATAAGTTCTTAGGTATGCCAACATATTATTTTTAATATAATATATTTTTTTTCTTTTCATGTTATAAAATATAATAAGTGATAAATTCTGCCGTGGGGTCGCCGGCTAAGAATAGCACCTCTGCTCTTTTTGCTGGTTTTTCGAGCATCCTGTAAGAGGCAGGAAATCGAAAAATCAGATCGGGACCGTGAGGTTGACCACCTCACGTCCTTAAACCTCAACCGGTCAGAAAAGGCACAATGAGTCTTGGACGACTTCGAGCGCAATGGAGAGCTCTTGATGCCTCCCTATGCTCCTGAGTGGGGCTTAGGCCTCCCGCATTGTGGGTTGGTTTGGGGGGATCCGCGGCGGGCTTGATTTGTGTGGGGCCGGCTTTTCAGTTTGATTGCTTTGATCGAGCTGGGGGGTCGGTTTCGTGCGGGTCGGGTTTGCTGTGGATTGATCTTCTCCGGGCTGGCTTGCGTTGTGCGGGGGCCATAAAGGGAGTATGTGTGTGTGTATGTGTGATAAATCACTTTTGCATTTATATTATTAAGTAGGTACCTACTATTTTATATTATTTGAGTTGGGTCTTTTTTACTTTTTGCCTAAAGGCGAAACTCCATATCGGTCACGCGAATTTTTTTTTTGGAAATGTTGCTATAACGAGTTATAACAACTGGTACACTTTAATGTAACGATTGACTTAGATTCTACCCCTTACTGGACGATATGCTGATGGGCCCTTTACCCCTATCAGCATTCATCTACCTTGTCATATTTAGAAAACTTTCTCATCTTCACTTTCTGTTATCTTTTTCTGAAGTGCTATTTTATGTATCTTAAGTGTAAGTTTTTCATGCCCAAATATTGATACATTGTACTTAATTGCTGTAATTATTTTGACCCCACTAAGCGCCCTTAAGGGCCCATGGATTGGGAAATAAATTAATTTTATTATATCATAAGAACATCTTTCATATTTCCTGGTACATTGTGCATAAATTTAATCCCTAAATGAAAGACAAAGTTCGCACTCTACACATTCTAGATGGCAAGTAGCAAACTTATCTCATTTTTAATTACCTATTCAGAGTATGTCCACTGTTGTTTTCAACATGGATGCCTACCCAGCTTTGCTAACATTGTAACGCGATTATTTCGTTATTGATGGCATTGGCTCTCCTCTCTTTACCATATGTCACCCTAAATTATTAGTGGTAATTTCCACTGGAAATATCCTTCGATATATTATAATGTTGTACACTTCCTTCTATTATTAGGCTCTTAGAATAACAAAACAGTTATTCCTCTTCGATAATCTATTACCATTAAAAAGGTACTACCTACTCTCTGTTACCCAGCATAATAATTTTATACTCACATTATATAATAATCATACAGACATATTTATACAATTTCGTTGAGTAGATGATTATTTACATTTATAAACATTTTCTCAATCAACATGACAGAGTTTGAGCATATCATTTTTTTTATTATTAAAAATGCATCTGTGCTCACTCAAAGTGATACATTCATTAAATCTTTCACAGTAAGTTACTTATAGCCTATATGTCGTGAAAGATTCCTCTTGGCAAAGCACCTGGGATCGAACACACGACCTCCAGTAAGAAAGCCGGCGTCGTAACTGCCTGGCTTCCAGCCACTTTTTTTTTGTATTTTGAGATATTTTTTTTTTTATATTTGAAAAAAATTCAACAATTTCAAAATTTAAAGATGTTGAAAAACGGACAGGCGAGATTTTATGAAATGATTGAATCAAACGATACAAAATTGATAAACTTTTTCACTATGTAAAAAGCTAAAATCTATAAAATCTGCATAAGACCAATCCTGACATATTATGGTATAAACAAAGGCCAGAGCCGATATAACAAGGACGGAGAGCGCCCTACGCACAACAGAGATGAAGGCTCTCCGCCCCATTGCAGGAACAACACTCCGGGACAGCAAGTAAGGAACTCCAATATAAGGAGAACCTGCGAAGTCCAGAATGTTGTGCGATGGACTAGATTTAGAAGGCGAAGAGACAGCAGATCCTGAAAGGATTATAAAAAAAACAGCTGACACAAAACCAACTGGCAGACGTTCACCAGGCAGACCACCCAAGAGGTGAAGATATAGCAGGACATCCAATTCCCAGGAAAATGAAGATCAAAAGTTGACAGGACGCACTCCTAACTGAAGTAGAAAACTATATTTAGGTTGACCGGAAACAGAAGCTAATTTTACTTCTTGTAACATCTTGAAAAACTATAAAAAAAACCAGTTTTTTTTTAATAATCTAGTTATTGTAAGTGTTGTAGTAATTAAATACTATGAAAACTTAGCATTTCATTTCATGTTTTAAATGCATCATACTGGAACCTACTGTCCGTATTTCAGCATTACGAAATTTTGTTACTTTTTTATGTGAACATTTTGTTTTTTCGAGGAATAAAGAATAGATATTAAGAACAATCACGTATTTAAAATATGTACAGTTTAACCCTTTGTAAACATTGAAATGTCTTTTTCAAAAGTTTTTTTTTAACACCAGGGTATCATAACAGTATATAGAACATAATAGGAAAACCTTTTCTCAAAATAAAATTTAAGACAATATTGTTTGCTTTATACTCGCCGCGAATACATTATTCAAATATGCCGCTACTCCGGTACACCCCTATATAAGTAGGAACAATAACAACAATGATAATAATTCGTTCTCCCTCTGACCTCAATCCCCCTTTCGCCTGTCCTTTTGAGCCACATTGGTGAGTAAATCGCACACAGAAATCCAAACTGCTCCACATCTAAACGACCTGGTATTATTTTGATGTCCGTGTGGAAACGGTTATTTATAAAAACACCCAGCAAGCAATAACCGTTGAGTGTCGAAAACCGCACGTTAATGAAAATATCCACGATATAATAAAGAGCCCTATTTATACGGGATATTAAATCATCCAATTGATTGATACATTGGTATAATTTCTTATTAATCATTGCAGATTTTTTTTTCTAAGATCTTCAAAGCTGTAGAGAGAGGATCTTTCCATAAATAACGATTCTCAATCTTAAAAAAATACCAGATTAGCTAGGTCTCATTTAAACAGGTATGCAAAATAAGATATTTTAATATATTTTTTTTTAATATAAAAATGAATAAGTGCTCATTCAAAATGATCACAAAAGCAGTCTTTGGCTTTTCCACAATATTTTTTTGTTTGTTTATACAGCGAAAGAGAAACGTGCTGGGCACCTGGGATCGAACCCAAGACCATCATGACGAAACAGTACAAAAGTCGGCGACAAAACTGCTAGACTACCAACCAAGTACCATTGCTAATCATCAAAATAGATATGGAGGACAAAATGTCAAAACGCCAAAATATCAGCAGCCCTAGACACGTGGCATTTGTCGATCGCTTTAAACGAATTTTTCGACAATGTAAAATAGGAAAAAAATTAACTATCCACTTATTATATTTTAAAGTGTCTTTATTTGGTTAAAATAATTATTGTTCATACGTTTCAGTGGACAGTTAATTTATTTTGCACTCTACATTGACGAAAACTTAAAAAAAATGTTTCTTTTTTTTCATAAATTTTCGCTGTTTAGTGAAGATTTTTTTTTAAATTCATATATTTCCAGTTGTTTCAATGAATATTAAATTAACACAATTTATCCAAGTGGGATGTATTATTACGATAATTCCTGTTTTGTTTTTTTTTTTCAATCGGAATGAAATAAAAAAATCACGTCAAATTAAAAGCAAAGGAAATTAAATCACCATCAAAATAGATAAGTACCTACTTATGTACATTTTCAAACAAACTTTTATTATCATACAAAAGATCCTGAAAAAATGTGTGGTTCCTAAAATATATTATAACCTTTAAGACGCGAGGTTACAGAGGGCGCGTGGGCCTACTCGGAAAATAAAAAATGACAGTGTTAATATATTCACCAAAAGGACAACAATTTCATGCGAGGGGGATGAGAGAAGAAGAATGACAGCTTGAAATCCCTTTGTTGCGTATTATTGTGTATACCTAAGTGGAATCGGTGCTGCTGGAAATTAAATTGTCTCTTCAAAGTGGTTCGCCCGTGGGTATGTATACGGCATGGTCCCGCACATACATACCACTGCGTTAGTCTAGATTTAATGTAAATGGCGGGATATGGGTCTTTTTTTTAAATACAAGCACACAAATTAAGCGAATTCTTTATTATATTTTATTTCGAATACTAAATAATACGAAATTATTACCTATTTTAGTAAAGATACATCAAGGATTTTGAAATAGAATGACAGATTAAAGGTAGGTACCTATATACTGAAGAAAAGCTATCAACCTAGGGTAGGTACCTTCTTTCTACATATACTATTCTTGATCTGTCTAATATACATTATACAATACATAGCTAGCAAGAGGATCTACCTTGAGTGTTTTTTATACTGTATGAGTGTACAGAGCGCTCTAGCGAGAGTAAAAAATCTGTACGATTTTGTCAAAGCTTAACCCTTCTACATCTATATAGAGTCTTCTATGTAGTTCTAACTCAAGCGGTTTTTCTATCAAGAGTTTTGAGTCTTTAAGATTCTTGCAAAAAATAATATTCATTGTTACAAAGATTATACATAATAGATGCGCCGTACCATGGACTACCAGAAAAGGAATCATCAAAGTCAAAAGCCATTTTTGTCACGTATGTAAGTACCTTTCCATTGGCAAGAAAAAAATATATTAATATATAAACACTTTATTGGATTAAAAAATAACCAATAATTGCCGGGCTTGTTTTATTTCAACCAACCAAGCCTTTTGTGAAATAAATATCTACCTATTATGATAATTTTTTAGAACTAATAACAATTTTCTTGGACCAACGCACAGGGTGTCAGCTAGTAAGTAATAAACCAATACTTACTGATTTCCTACCTGATGAGGAAAAAACATGTATTCCTTTGAATACTGACATAAAAAAGTAAATTGAGAATGAGTTCTTAAATCAAATCTCCAATGGCAACTTGACAAAATTACGTCTTGGTCAACGTAAAAAAGGGTTCGATCGTTCAACAAGAAGGGCAAACTTAAAAAGGTAAAAAGCAAACAGACTTTGTGGTCGCACACATGAAAAGGTACTCGTTATAATATTTGAGGATGTCCCTCCCTTCATCACTTTAACTAACTGAATCTCAATACCAACCAGCTTGTACCTGAAACCAGGGTTACTTGTACCTATTATGGAGTTGGAGAGTATCATCAATTCAATTTATTAAATTGAAGTTTTATCAACTTTTCCAAGTTATGGTTTATAATAATGATTGTTTGACCCTACAAAGAAATTTAGATGCCTTGTGCGAATGGTTTAGTGGTAACAAGTTGTATTTTAATGTACGTACAGAAGTGCCAGGTGATCACTTTTGATAAAAATAAAAACAATCAAGTATTAATTGCTACATGCTACACGACACTTCGCTTCAACGGGGTACATCTGTGAATGATTTGGACATGATTTTTTTATGAGAAGGTTGCATTTTTTCCTCACATCGATCGATTGAAAAGGTTCTTAAGATGTTGGGCTTTTTGACGAGATTGACCAAAGAGTTAAGGGACTTGGAAGGAGCCTTTTCACATCCCGACACGGTACACTTAACTTTACATTTTACAACCGAATGTTCGTCACTTATGCCTTGGTCATACGTACCGAGTAAACGGGCGAGACAGTGCACTAGGCCGAGTACTCGCTGCGTCTAAACCTTCAGGCGAGTGCTCGGCCATAAGGTTTAAACGCTCATCACTCTCTCGGACGAGTAGCATTTAACTGTCTCGCCCGTTTACTCGGCACGTGTGATCAAGGAGTTAGGCATGCGAAGCACAGTTTCTTTGCTTTAACTATCTGCCACCTGTCATTCACACCCTTATTTAAAAAGTCTCGGCACTTAGTTTTTTATGTTCATTGAAATTGTTGTAGGTACACATCTCTGGTGAGCGTTCAGTTGGAGCACTGCTCTCCAATTTGATCAACACTATACGCAGTTCATTATAACTCCTTTGAGCGCGTCCAGCACAAGTTTCTGAGATTGATCAATTTTAAATTAAACATTCCTATTCACGATGTAAACTACGATTATCTTTGGTATTTGTTGAGATTGCCGAAACTTTCTGATAGAAGACTGGTTACGGATCTTGTTACATATGCTGTACAAGATAGTGAACAGTATCTTTCATTGCTCTGATACATTTGATACATTTTCATTGTCCGACAAGATCCACGTGCCAGAGCATATTATCATGTCAGGTGTGATCCCTTATTAGAATGTGAATACTGCAAAACGTGGAAACGTTAAAAAAAATTACTTGCGAGTCCCCATCTATCGTCTTTTTTTCACTTTGCTGAGTGACATAACCCTTGCTGTCTGTTGACAGCGATTGTCATGTATATAAAGCAATGCCTTATTTACATCATAATTTTAGTTTCATGCCTGCTCCACCCTAGCTCGTCACGAGTTTTTATCATTTCCACGGACGGGCATAGCTTTGTGGGATTCCCAAAGTGATATGTTTTAAGCAGATAATTATTTCAAGAAATGTCAATGTCAAATGGAGTAGAAAAAAATGTGAAAGTCATTTATCTATCTTCAAATAATTATTGTTCTCAGAAATATTATCACTAGAATAAAGGCTTTCTTTAATCCCATTACGATAGCTTATTTTCAAGAATTCAACAATTCTAATCGTATAATTGTTTAAGAATAATCTAAGAAATGAACTACCCACTCCAAGGAATTTTATTAATAATTGACAATTCTGTTTTTCGGTGAACAATTAATTTTGTTAATAAGCTGTGCTAAAAAGAGAAAACTAAAATAAATGACAACGCATTTGAGTGTCTTTAGCAACTCTTGTGAACAACCGTTTGGTATGAACACTCAATCAAAAAGTTTCAGTGACAAAATAAAGAAAAGGGTGAGGTTAATATTAATTAAATGTTAACATTACAACAGTTTAGCTGTACATTAACAGTAATTACAACATTGTTGAATCCTATTTACGCTTTGTTAACAAATTATCACACTTTGGTATGAATTCTCGTCACTTGACAATGTTTCCTGTGCCACTTACACAATACGATTACTTTTATTTATTTTATTTTTCATTTTACAGCGTCACCCATTTATTTTGTCGCTTGCTTTTGTTTCACTTATTTTTTTTGTTCCTTTCACATCATTCTTTTGTTACGAATAATTTATTAAAAACTGAACGGAGATTTAAAAACTCTTAAAAGTGTATAATTTTTCTCCGTTTTTATGTTGAACAGAACTATTTTTAAATAAAAATATTAATATTAATCTTTTATTAAAAATATTAAAAAATAGTAACGCATAATATACCTAAATAGGTATGTGCATTGTGCATTAATATTTTTTACGAGTAAAGTATCTGAGTTTTTCTTGAGGTAGGTTTTTTACAAACATTTTACAATATAAACGCATCTAAAAAAACGAATACACGAAGTTATGTCAGCAACTGTCCCATTATTATGAGACACATATATTTTCACTGTCTTTAGACGATTTAGTAAGATGGAAAAAAGGCAACAAAGAAAGCTCGCTAATAAGCACTAAGTAGCATGCTTATTTATTTTTTTATTTTATTTTATTCATAAAATAAAAATAAATAAAGCATGCTTCTTAATGCTTATTAGCGAGCTTTCTTTGTTGCCTTTTTTCCATCTTACTAAATAGTGTTCTAACATCAAAATATCGCATTGTTCGATCATTTTGATTTGATTTTTTTTCGAAACTCTTTCGATGATCGTTTCGATATTCAATCATATACCTACTAGTAGTACTTACACGTGATGAAGATGCTGGAGTATTCCAAATTGCATTTGCAGTCAACGTGGCACCAATTTGATGAATATATAGCTAGTCATCATAACCTCAGTTTACCTTGCAATAGATAACATCATCGTATGATAACATTAAATACACATTGACTGGTATTATCAAATTCACGTTCCAACTCAACGCAAGAAGCTCTTGCTTAGAACTTAATCGGTCGTCAGTAGTTACGTAGGTAACTAATGTATTGAATAAAATATTTTCAGAATACAGAAATGTCAAAAGTCTCAATAAAAATTGGACACGACGCAACTCAATCGTCTGTTTTTCATTATACAGAATAAAAGTCATTATCCTACATAAATAATCGACGTGTGCGTCTATTTTGCAAGTTGTAAAAAAATAATGATGTAATAAACTTAATTATTTTGACTTGTAATAAATTCTTGAAACCGATAAAGACCCTCTGACATTAATCATACTTATTATTCACTGTCTTTGTAGTACGGGCAAAATATGGGGATCACAAAAAAGTAATAATCGTAAATTTAGGATCGCGCGCCTTGTGCGTCCGGGAAATTTGAAATTCCCTTCCAATAAATCGAACAGTCAAACAGGAGTCACTCATTGAGTAATCTTCCGGGGATTTTTTAATAAACTGCATTATTTTTTATGGAATAAAAATGTGTATTAGGTCAGTGTATTTTTTTAACGCCGCCTATCACAGCCTTTCGGCATTACAGTGTAGGTACTATACCAACTCTGTAGGTTCAAAAAGATTTTTAGTACCTTAGTATATCGTGAAACAGAATGTTACTTTTACAAATAGGTAGATACTTAATTATTTTAAATTATAAATTATCATTGCTTATCAACAAAACTCTACAGTGACAAGTAAACACTGTATAGAGTGTTGCAAATTTTTTAATTGAGTTTGTATCTTTAAGTTAAAAATATTGTATGAAATCAGTTCTTAATTATGAAAAAATATCTGATTTGAAAGATGTTTGATTAGAACCGCTCGGTTTTACCACAAAATTTTCTAACACTATTTATTTGATTCTATTTCCTGTCCAAAGACGAGGATGCTGGAGGGGAATTAGGCAGCAAGGTTTGTAAGTTAGATTATCTGCCATAAAATTTTCTTACGACCATCTGTTGTCAGTTGTGGCATAACCCGAAATTTCTAACTATTTATTTAAAAACTTCCAAGTATAATAGGTAGATAGATACAATCACTTATGAAATCATCGGCCATAAAAAAATATGCTGTTCTCAAAATCTCAAACAATATTTGAAAGTAAATGAATACGTAGATGGGTAATAAAAAATAAAAAATGAGTCTTGAAAGATAATTATTATCAGATGAAACCGAAATGACTTGCGACCCCTTTGTATTTGATATCTGGAAAAATGACATTTTTTTTCAAGGAAAGGCAATCTGATGATAGGTATATAAAAATATAATATCTTTCGAGAAAATAAGTTTATCTTTTTTCGCATTATTGTATTTTTATTAGATGTGACGAAGTTTCACAATGACGAAGGGAGAGATATCAAAGTAGGTTGACTGAAAATTCTTTTAGATAACTACTACCCTCATATATTTTTGTGAATATTGAATACGAATTTGTATAATAATAAATTACCTTATTACATTTTAACCAATGTTATTCCGACTAATGCATCTGTTTTAAAGCATAAGTTTTCCATTCGCATTCCGTCAATTTCACCAGTATCAAACAACCGATAGTTTCTGTAAAACACCAATTTTATTTCAAAATTAGAATAAATTTAAATTTTAAAAAGCATTAAAAATCACCTATTTTTCATGTCTACCTTGCTCGCTGAATATCAAACGAAATTGCAAAGAAAACTACGTCCATGGTTATTTGATAAGGAAGAGAGAATAGTAGGAGAGAACCTACTATTTTCACCCTCACGTCTTGTTGTGATGGAAATAAAGGACATCTTGTCTCATCGGTATAGATACCCTGTCTAAAATGGTATTTCTTACATTAGCACATACCAGTAGGACGTGATACATAACTGATCACACAAGAAACGTGATCTAAACATGCTCTCTAAATTACCTACATCACTTGTTTCACGTGTATTGGAAGGTTATTTTTTAGTATGTAGGTATCCCAATTTTTATATTTTGTTCAAATTTATGTATCAGAATATTCATTTTTTAGTCGATAAAAATAGACAGCCAATTCATGCCTACTGAAATAAACAAACCTGTAGCATGCGAGCGAGAAATACAAGGAATGCAGATTTTAAGTAGGTGTATGCATGGCACTGCGTCAACACAAGTGAATTTCCTACAGGTTTACTAAAAAGGTGATTTATGTGTTTTTATAAAAATGTTCTGGTTATTTTTTGTCTTCACACCTTCAATTCAATGCAATTATTATTTTTTGTCTTCAATAAGAATTGAATTGAATTCATCATCTTTTTTATTTTCATATCAAACCCAAACATTACTATCTCAAGTGCCTATAGCCATGCGATCATAGTATTCAATCAGATAAACCGAATATTTTGGCGTTTATATCCACTGGAATTCAATGGGAAGGAATCATCATCATCGTACTCGTTTTTTAGCACCGAGGCTTAGGCGCGTAATTCCTACATCTGCTTCCTTAGTACGTGGCCAAGGCAAGTCAGTTAAAGGTGACGAATGGTTGAACCGTTAGGTATCTTATGGTTATATTCAGCACGCTGCATTCTTCGGAGGCACTAGCCCCTGAATCCTGCTAAACGTGTATTTTGACAAACCCACGGCAGCCAATTGCTCCTGGAGACATTATAGTGCAGATCTCAGATTTGCCATTCTTGTCTCTAACAGGATTGCGTCATTAGCAGATCAATAGTTCAATTTAAAGAGGAAGAAGAATAAAAGCCAATAACCCCTACGTTGTATTTGATCCTACGCCATGTCAATGAATTCTTTCCAACATTAGGTAACGTTGCATTATTCATACTCTTTACTCCACGTCATATGAAAAAATAAGTAACTTAGAGGCGACAGTTGCTTCTAACCATCAAACGATAACTACATATACGATGTTATTAAATTTACAGTACCTACAAACATTCTCTACATCAATAAAGAAGCTGTCAGAACCAAAAAGCCAACTGAGCACTTTGAATATTATACGTCAATTTTTGCACTTGGAGTGCATAATGTCATTGTTCTATACTTTTCTTATAACTTTTAATAATGTTTATGGAGTGTACATAATATCGATCACCTAGATACCTACTGCTATAAATTATGAAATGTTTCACTCGTTTCTGTAAGTAGGAAATTTCATTATTTTACAAGACTAGCGTGACACATATTGGAAAACACTTAATTTATGTCTAAGTGATACTGATAATATTATTTTAGATTATTTATTTTATAATAATAGCGTGAAACGTAAGTATAAGAAAACTCTTACAGCCGGTTAAAAATAAAGGAGACTTTAAGTTTCCTTTAAAAAATAACGCGTTTCATAACAACAAAATGACATTTTAAACCCGACTTTATGTTAAAGTCTCGTTATTGGCACTAAAGTCAACTTTAGTGTAGTTCAATCTTTTAACACCAGAGTTCATAGAATATTTCGTGGCGCTCTAACTGTCACAAATCATGAACATTATTTTGTATACGGTGACACTGTGGGCAATAATGACCGAAATAGGGTGGAAAACATGGCAAAACGGGAATATTATTATTGTTTACTGATTTAATTTACTAATTCATAAACCATAATAATAAATTAACAACAATAACGACACATTCATGCTTTATTTAGAAACGAAATTGACAGATTAACCGAAATTCCGCGAAAATATAAGTAAACAACCGAATTCGGATGTTTTCCATAGATTTCCATGGTAACACTATATCAACTACTACCAACTTCAAATATTGTTTTTATGAAACGCGTCAAATTAAAGGATTTTAAATGTTCCTTTAGCTAAAGAGTTCTTTAGTCGCTTTTTTTTAAACAGGCTGTAATTTATGTCTAAGTAATACTGAGAATATTATTTTAGATTAGAACCCAGTATTTGCGATATTAGTAATTATTTTTGTGATGGTACTTATTCAATAACTAGAATGGCGTGTCGCGGATCACCGTGTAACTCAATTCGGCAATTGTAGAAAAATCATTCAATTTGCGATCTTTAAAAGAAAACATTATTTCAATCGATAACAACTTATTTTTGGAACCGCTCTATCCAGATAACATCATGACGTGAATTAAAATGCAATTTACATAATATGTAAATTTGCATTTGACTCTGATTATAATTTACATAAAAACTTAGCTGTATCGAAAACGTTTATGAAACAATCTTCTCGATATTATATGCTAAACAGAGATTATGTTTTTATTGCCTGCACAACCAACTTTTTATCGATTCTATCATATTTTTATCTCTATAAATATAAAAATGGATAATATCTTTTGTCTGCAGTCATCGCATCACGATTGAATGACTGAACTTATTTCACTTATCATTTTTGTTGTTGGATTAACTTTTATTGTCAGGAGAAGGTTCTTATGAAAGAAAATTTAAAGCGCCTTCTTTTCCTGCCCCACCCGACGATGTCTTCGGTGTTCCGTATTCTGTCCCTCAGTGTTTTACCCAGCATAGCACGTACAGTCTTCTTTAGGGAAATCTTCTCAATAAATGTTTTTCTCAATAAATTTGGGTGGTTGGTATTCCAGTGGTATCAATCGGCGACTTTCGTACGTACAGCGTATTGGAGTCGTAGGCTCGAATCCCTCCTATTTGCTTAGTGTGAAAGATGTTAAAAGGTTATTTGTGTTCTCACTTCGAGTGAGCAAAGATTCATTATTTTATAAAAAAAAAATGAATTTGACATGTAAAATATGAAGACATTACTATGTTATATACTTAAGTATTTTTTTTATTTTCAAACACTTTTATAAACAAAATGAAATAAAACTTGAAATATTAAAACTCATTACACATTTAGAATAAGACCATTTAATCTGTAATCTTTTTATTTATATTTATGTTTCTTCAGAACCTTTTAGGGCTTATAATTTATTAAAACGTAAAATATTAACAAAAAATAATTGTTGACACTGCCATGTCTTGAGGGTGACAACACGGTTTAGAAAATAATGTTTTTCTTGTCTCCATGAAGAGTTACACTTCTTATAATACGAGTGATGTAAGGGAAGACAAACAATAATAATAATAAAACCATCCCTTAATATTTTGATATTATTCGGGCAGGTACCTACCGTCAAGAATGAGTTATTCAAGCGCTGATAAGAAAGAAAATATTTTTTGTTTTCGAATTTCAAAAAAAGAATGAACAATCAAGGTGTGTTTGTTTTTCAGAGTTTGATCATAGGCATTTTTCTCGAACCCTCTTCTATGTGAAGTAGCTCTTCTGTTTAAGAAGCTTAGGTATCTCAAATTTTGAATGATTTATATTTTTATCCTGAATAATGATTTATACATTTTAGGAAATGAATAAACAACCCTTGCCCAGCATGCACTCTTTTTTTCATTTCCTTTCGTTAGTAAGTAATAATAATATATTTCTCATAATTCTATGTTCTCCTTTTGTAAGCTATCTAGGTACCTACACGTTTTTACGAACACATTTTCGACGTTAGTATTTTTCAGTGGCGTAAAGCAAGATACAAAATTTAAAATAGTAAATTTAATATAATATAGGAAATTTTAAAATTAAATATCGACAAACCAATTATTTTGAATGGTATGGAAAAACCACTGCGGGCTTACTAGCCTCTTTCACTTTTTTTTAATGCTGTCAATTTTTTTTACCTATAAAAACATTACAGTGGCTTCCTTGAAAGAAGCATTCCATTTTTTTACTCTTTTTATGCCTGCATAAAAATATAATGAAAGCGCAAAAGAGAGTGTAAGCTTGACGTTCTGTGTCATTAAGTGTCAACTAGTATCATATCTTATAAAAAGATTAATATCGTCACACTAATTTGATGAGTTTTCATAGTAAGTTACTGAGTCCCTCGCCACCTTGGATCCCCTCCTAATGCTGGACTTTCTGAAGCGTCTGGGATTGGTGGGGAAGCTCTAATTGGGTAACACCATGAGCTAGTAGGGGAAGCACAATAGACTACTACATCCCCTGAAGAAAAAAAAAGTTACTGAGTCATTTCTTCTTTTTCACCCTGGCTTTTTAAAGTGAGTTAGGCTCTCAAAGCCCTCATCTTATTATGCATATTCGATCCCTTTGTTATACAATTGTTTAGAGTTAGAAGGCTGTCGAACGATGTACTTCCAGAAAAAAAAACGCACTAACTTTCATATCACGAACAATTCTTAAAGGGTGCATTTAAACCCAATGTTCATAGTCCCAGAGCTGGAAGTAGAGTCCACTTTATTTTATCGTTATTCCTACTGGACACCATGGGAACAACTTAGTAATGGGATATGACAGCTTTTCTCGTTGTTATTTTCTTAGTGACCATATCAGCGATCGAGAAAATATAGGTACTCTATTTTCCATCTCTTCCTCAATAATCATTTGGTAATATCACATATAAAAGGTTCGTTTAAACCAAATGAATATAGAGCCGAATCTTGAATCAGAGCATGCTTCCGTTTATGGTTGATATTCGACACCATGGAAATAACAATGGGAGCTGATTAGTGTCCATATCAACGAAAAAGAAAATGTAGTTTCTACTCATAACCCTGGCTCTATGTTCGTTTGGTTCAAATGCACCCTTAAAGATTACTCGATCTTGAGATTGAAAAAACTATAAATAATTTAAATTACACAATAGTTATTACAAATTGAATTTTGTAGTAGGCAGTCACCTACAATAATATTCTGTTTCCAAAACGGATAAGAAAATAAGCTTTTACCAGCTATAGGTATGCCACTGATATTATCAGCAAAAAAGTATGCACATCCACTTTATTCCACTGTTTTTTTTTCTTTTTTTAGATAATTTGGAATCGTGTACCTACTAACTTAAAAATTCAGGCTTCAACATTTTAGGAAACACTGTATTAATTTGAATATTTTATTTCTCAAAATGTAAATAAACAAATGAGGGTAAACGTTATTATTATCTTTCGGATAAAAAAAATAATTCTTAAAATTGTTATGGAAATCAGATGAATGTTTGTTGAATCAAATTGTTTACATTGGCCGTGATCAGTAGGAAGGCCGTTGAGTGATTTTACATTATAGGTACACTTTACTAATATAACAAGGTATACCCTTCAATGTTTTAGAATTTTTTTATATAAAGGTAATGATAAAATTATTATAATGTTTTAAGACAATATAACATTGTATACCTGCATTGGAACTCTTGTCATGCGCAGTAATCCATAAAGTTCATTAATTTATATTTTACTAGTGTGGTCGACCAGTGCTCGAAATTCGACCATAACTTATTTAAATTATAAGTTTGAACATTATTAACCGTTATTTCAAATACGTCAAATTTCACTATCAAAAATCATTTTTTTTAATTTTTTTATTTCCAACATGTACAAACAGGCTAAGAATACAAGTAGGAGATATATATGTAATTATTAAACAAAATATTTTGATACATCCCTAGCCCTATTCTATGTACACAAGATTAATCAGAATAATAAACTTAAAGAAAATTCACTTAAAAAGAAAAGTATATAAATTGGACATCACAAACATACTTTTTCTATTTAAAGAGAAAAACTATATGGGTAGGTATATAAAAATAAAAAAACAAAAATATTAAAACAAACATCAATTAAATACAGAAAAAATTATAAATACCTGGTTGGATCATAACGAGTTCAAACATTTTTTTTTTTATTAAATTAATCAAATTAAATCAATTTGCATCCGCAATCAAAGTAAAACAAAGAAGGCCGTATTGATTTCATTCAACACAATCGCATATAGCAATCACATATAACAATAACAATCACTAAAAACAAAAAACAAAAATTAAAAACAAAATAAATACACATAATATATTTATACATACATAACCCATTATAAATAATTGATAAATAAATACATAAATATTGTTATTAAAGCAGGAAAATTTGGAAAGGAGAAGCCGATAACAGAAAGAAAAGCGAGAAAAACAGAATATAAGTGAAGAAAAGAAGAGACACCAGACAAAAAAGAAAAGAAAAAGACGTGGTGAGCGATCACATCGAAAGACCCCCAACGAACTCCTGCAGCATCGACCTAAATTTACCTGTAGTGTTGCAAAAAATTACAATATCAGGGAATCGGGCACAATAGTCTCAGAGACAAACTCTAAGACAAACAATGTTAATATATTCTCAATTTGACCACTGAAAACAAAAGAATATATGCGTTTGTATCGAAGTGTGTGTAAGTATCAATCCCACAATTTCCCGCTCCACCTTTCATTTGAATATACCGCCTTCAAAAAGAGCTTACTGCGCCCATTACTTTTTAAGCAAAATTTAAAAAAAATATAACATTCGCCACTCTTTTTCTATGTAAACTATTAGTGTTCGAAATTGCATACTGTTCCGTCCGCGCGATTTTCGTAAAAATAGTCACAAAGTTTTTCCTTCACGTATTAATAATATATAGGTATGCACCTAGATGACACATATTATCATTACTTATATGCTTTGTGAGAATGTCAAATATATCCATTCATTCTTATATCGATTCTCTTATTATTTTATCTTTTCATATATAAAGACCTACAACACTAGTATAGTCTGAAGTGGTTAGACTAGCGCAGCGGTTCAATCGCCGTTTTTCAATCTGAAGGTCAAAAGTTTGATCTCCGTTTGCATTCATCTTCCTCTGTTATACGACACAAATTTTAGCAAACCATACACTAACCAATCGGATTTTTTTTCAACAGATTAGTTTTTCTCTTTCCAGGTTTTTTTTCTTTCCAAAAACACAAGATCTCTTCTTCCAGGAAGTCAATGGTTACTTTCTTCAAATATGTAGGTTGATACGCCGCCCCTTCCGCCTCGCTGGCTATCTCAACTCCCTCAGGCCTCGGCTAGCTCACTTATCTGTCCAGCGAGGTCAGGGGTCGGCTATCTACAAATTCCATCAGGTCTTCGGAGGTATCTCTCTCTGGCTCCACCAGTCTAGGTACTCAAGATTTACCAAACAGAGCCCAGGGGTAGGGTTACTAATCTACTCAAACTCAAAACTCTAATTTAGGTATGACTCAATTTAATTCATAAATATAAAAACACCAAAAAAAAAATGTACAGAAACAATAAAGAAAATGTGAAAGAACACATACACAAAAAACACAAAAAAAAATTAAAGAAAATTACATTAACCGAGAGAACCTACATTAAAAGGCAATGAACAATATACTTATTATATAAAGAGAAATAATTGGCAAAAAAACAAAAAAAAACTAGAGACAGTTGAACCCGATCAAAGGGTTGCATACGGGTTTTCAGAATATAAGATCTACATAAACAAGCTTACATCGGACATGGTACATTTTAGTAAACCAATATATATTGGTTCCGGTCGATTCGCTCGGAATCGTTGGTTTCTGCAGCCCTGACTTCCCTAAATCTCTTGAAGTGAATTCCCAGGCCGTTGATGAAGATTTAAAAAAAAGGTACATACATTGAATGGGCCTCCTGAGTGCTGAGTATTCCCGTCGAGTAATTCCCTTGGATTATCACACACACCGTACACACTTTATTATTATCAGAAACTGTTTACTTAGTCGTTTATTTATCGAGATGATCCCGTTGCACAATTTATTAATTATAATGCCAAAAATAAAAATAATATGTCTGTCTGGTAGAAATTCTTTAGCCACCAAAATATATTGTCTTGTTGAAAACTTTGAATAGATATTAATAAGTAAATTTAGAATTTAGTGGAGATGGTGAACCAAATTCGCCCACTGAATATGGCTATGTGTAGATGCCCTGATTATTATTTTTTTCACTTTACTCGCGAACTATGTCTTACGCGCACGACTCATGGAGAATTTATCTCCTCTCCACGTCGGAGATATAACATGATTCCCTCCAGAAAAGTCACTTTTAAACTCCCGCCGCACGACAGGTTCGTAAGTTCGCGTGAAAGAATTTTTTACGTAACTAATTCTTTCGTACCACAAGGGTTCGTAACTATCGGCTCGCCCGTTCAATTTCCCGATAACAAACAACTCGATACGATCTTCGATAACAACAACCAACTCGTAACAACCTCTCTCGGAGGAGATCGTACCTATCAACCGTAACTACCTCTCTCGGAGGAGATCGTAGCAATCAACAACCCGTAACAATCTCTCTCGGAGGAGATCGTAGCAATCAACCATTGTCAACCCCCGTGCACGAGATTATATCTTCTCCCTTCCTAAGACAACTAGCCACCACCCCCGTGAAACTCCCCCGATCATTCAAATTTGTCTCAAAAGACCAATCAATGTCTGGAGACTGCCCGTTTGGGTCCACGTGGACTCCTCTCACCCAATCCTGATCTCACACCCTACTCCTCGGTTCAATTTCGTACCTTCCAGGGCCCTCTTCAGGTACACACCCACCACCGCTGTAGCGAAGGGTGTTAAGAAAACAAGAAATTAAAATGTCTAAATTCCATTTTCTTTTTTCTTTTTGTTCTTATATTCGTCGAATACTAAATGGGTGCGTTTCCTCTTTTCTTCTAAACCTGAGTCCCTCTGCTTTTCAATTTCTCCAAAATCCATCCCCTCTTATAGTTTCCTAAACTCTACACCTTGCAACCATTTGTATTTCACCATAATGGAAAACGACGTTAAATTATCGTTACGTTTCAACCCTTTTTCCCTAGCTAATTTTTATTTGACTCGCGGATTTACCTAAATTCGCTCCCCAATCTTGGACAGCGTTCACTTTCTGGAGACTAACACCGTCCCTGGGTAGCCACCCTCGATTCACAGAAAGATCTATAAATCAATTGATCAATAGCCCTGGGTCGTTAAGTGACCACACCCCGCCAGTGGCGTGGAATGGTAGTCTGTTTCGCTATATTTATATTATTTTTCAATCAAAACTTTCGCGCAAAATGTTACAAAATTTCCAGTTTAATTCCTTTGTTAATTCCGTATTACATTAATTTCTTTCCTCTATACGTGCATTATTTGAGTTCGATTCTACATTTTCTAGTGATTAACCGAATTTTGCAATTCAACCGAGTAAATCGCATTATTCTCCCTCCTTCTGGTGACTGTGAACAACTATGGATCTTAGGCGTCCCGCGTTTGTAAGGAACCCTCATTAGACGATCTTTAAATTGGTAGTTTTGTATTGTTTTGTATGTTTCGTCTAAACTCCCCCCAATTTTCTACAGAGTCGTGAAAACGGACGCCACTGACTATTTGATGGCTTGGGTCACACGTGTGACATTTCTACGACCCATCAGAATTCTCCGAACGTCTTTTGTCTTGCTTTTTAAATTTCAGGCTAACTCGGGTGTTTATTTAAGCTTTTATTTATGAGTCTCAAAATCAGAGTTCCAAATCCCTACAAAAAAAATTCAACTATTGGGTTTCAAAATCTATTAAAAATGGCACTAATTGTTATTAATGTCCCTCCGAACCCGGTATTTTGCGAAGCTGTTTCCTGTTCCCACGTTCGGTCTCTTGGCAGACCCCACACATTGTCCCTTACTAGACAAATCTAATCACTTTTGCAGTAATGAATTTTTATCACTACATGCCTCCCTACTTGGGTCATATCAACTCCCCACTACTTAGTTGATAAAAATTCAGTGCTTCCTCTACATTTCCGAAAATTCCCGACATACGTTCGAGGACCCGGTATTTTTAGGCGCCACCGTCTTTTTCCTTCGGTATTTTTCTTCAGCAGTCGTACGTAAAGACGGAACCTGACTACTGAGTGGTATTAGTTAAGATGTCATCTTATCCCCTGAACATAGTCCGCAATTTCCCCAAAGTCCAACCCATGCTTCCCTTCTCTATGATATGCAGATAACCATTACAATACATTCTTAACAATAAGGTACAACAACATCATACAAATATAGGTACACTACCTTAAAACAACAAATAAAAAAAATAAACAAAACCAATATTTCACATCGTTCAAATTTTACATCCCCCTTCATAACCTGGGTTAAATGAATGTATGGTTTATCTTTACTTTACAAATTGTTATTGTAAGATACTGGAATCCAAAACAAAAAGAATTTCGATAATTACACTACTATGAATAACTATTTACCCCATCAATTACATAACTAGTTCCATCGCGTCCCTACATATCTTAGACAAATCAATCTAAGGCGTACATTTTTCATCATATATTATTATTTCGATACATCTTATCAATATTACATCATCAATACATCTCACATCATTTAATTGTTCAATTTACAAAATTTAACCCATTTAAACTAATTACTACCAGGTTATATCCTAACTTCAATATTTCCCATAATATATCATTTTCAATACATCTCATCCCACATTTTAATTGTTCAATTTACCCAAATTTTAACACATTTAAATAAAAAAAAAAAAAAAATTACCAACGTAATATCATAACTTCATGAAAAGGTACTATTTTACCAACAAACATAGCAATACATATAATAATGGTAATGACAATATGGGACATTTAGTATTTTACTTATAAAGACAGAAAGAAAACAAGATTGAATGGGGGTATTTCACTGGTATTATTACTATTATTTATGGTCCATAGGAACATAATCACGCAGTATCTTACTGCCATTACTGAATGAATACAAAAAAAAAAAAGATATTCCCCCTTT
Organism: Mystacides longicornis; assembly: GCA_963576905.1. Classification (NCBI taxonomy): domain Eukaryota; kingdom Metazoa; phylum Arthropoda; class Insecta; order Trichoptera; family Leptoceridae; genus Mystacides; species Mystacides longicornis. The sequence goes on along the minus strand of OY756421.1, from coordinate 23,370,514 downwards.
CAACAATTTATCACCTTATTTCAATGTATGCACAGAACATAACAATTATCTTTTTAAATACTAAAATACAATAGGTAATCTATTATTAAGTTTATTATTATTTATTTTTATCGTGAATAAAATTATCTAAGTGGGTGTGTCTATCCACAAAAAATGTAATATTTAAATTTTATTCTTAAAACTACGCACATGGTAACAATAAGAGCAAAAAAAAATAAGCAGGTTCCTAGCTTTTATCACGCAAAACAAAGTCTCATATTTTTTTATTACAATATCTAAGTGAGCTTGCATAAAGACTTACAATAGTGACCATACATTTGTTTAATGATTAAAAAAAATTGAAATGTTATTATTAAAACGCAAACATGAGTATAATACCTACTAAAATAACATATCTCTCGATATCTAAGTGGGCTTACTTAAAGACTTACAATAGTTACATAATATGTGCTTTTTTCCATAAAAAAAAAAAAGAATGAAAACTTTAAAAACTGAAACATGATTATTATACAAACAAAAAAAATATCCCTTATTTATAAACTTATTTATGTTTTAATTCTTTAATTAATTGTTTGTGAGTCATACCTGGCCTAATCTAAAGCTTTACCTAAACATAAAAAAAAAAGAAATCCTAATTATACTATACTGTAACTCCTAAACTGGACCTGTCTGGGGCCCGGGTCATTCACCCTCGAATGCCAAAATGTGGAGAACCTTTTCCACATTAACTTTCCCAGAACAACCATCACCTTCTCTACTCGAACCTAATTGTCAACAATACTACCTAGAGGTAGACCGACGACCGCCCTTAGTACGTCGGGGCTTTTTTTTTCACCCTTCTGTCCCTCCCCAGATAGCATACTTGACAGTTCGTCCTCCCATCGAAATTCCCTAAGGCTTGATCATAACACCCTTATTATATCAGGACATTCCAGCTTTCTGCGCTGTATGTCCTTTGCCATCAGTTCCTTACGATTTTTAAAAGCCGAATGCTAGAACATTTCCTACTTGTCCCCAAATGCCTAGTCTAACCCCGTAACGTCACCCCAATCTACCTATCCGCTTCTTTCTCAAATACCATATGGTCGATCCGACTCATTTCGTTAGCCGCTATTGTTTACCATCTCGGCAAGTCTCAACAGACCACCCCTCATTGTCCACCGACCGACCATTCAGCGCGCGCGCGCTCCTTTCTCTATTGTCTGACCAACACTTTCGCGTCCCTACTCATAAAAAAAACTACCTGCCATCCCTCTAGTTCAAATTGCCGACTTACGGCCCCGCCCTTCTCAGACATACCTAACCCCGTTCTTTGTCGCTATTCATACATCTGTCCGTCGCCTCATTTACTCCTACGTTTACATAACATTCCCTCAAAATAATAAGATTAGAACAAACAATCATATAACAAAATTAGGGAAAACTCTACTTACGAACTAAACTTCGAAGTAATTATTCTAAATACTTTTAGAGATAAAAATAAAGTACATTGAAATCGCTAAGTGTACCTACTTATATCGTAATTTACCTAAGCTCTATGCTATTTACAAATATTTACATACATGTGTGCCGTTTGCCGATCTCTCGCATTTTCGAAGACACTCGAAAACAGTTTTCAACCGTTTCTCCCCGGCGATACCTACTCTATTTACACCCCGACGTTTCATTTCTTATCCGCCTCTTACGGAATACTCCAAACGTCAAACGGAGTAGGAAAGATATTCTAAGGCCGTCCCTCCACAGCAATTGCTTCTCAAGTCCCTTCAGCTTGGCCTGTCACCCTTCCGTGACTTGTACCGTCGGTGTGTCGCCCCTGCATCGTCCCGGCGCCGGGATGAGGTCATCCACGTGATATTTGACGGCCTTACCGCGCCTACTTACCCAAAACACCCTATTATTGCCGGCAGCCATGAGTATGTGGTGCGGCCCGTCCCATCTTGGTGCGAAACCTGCATGTACTCCCGCTTCCTGGTTTGATAATCTATGCTCACGGGTCATCACCGCGTCGCCAGTGGCATATTTTAGTTCCGGCACCTCCTGCGAGGCGTACTTTTCACAGTATTTCGCCTGATTTTCGCGTATACATTTATCCAACTCTTCTCTATCCCACGGACACTCGCCAGGGGAGCCTGTACCTATCAGCTCCCATTCCCCAGGCCTTCTGGCGTCATAGCCAAGGAGCGCTTTGCTTGGGGTTACTCCAGTAGCATCGTTTCGCCTCCTCCGTAAGGCTCCCGTTATTTCCCCCAAGTAATCTTCCCATTTATTGTGCGGCTTATCTAACAGCTTGATACGCAGCGATTTCTTCAAATCCTGATTTTTCCTCTCCGCTGCGTTCCCCGAAGGATGAAATACGGCAGTCGTCCAGTGTTTACATTGCCAGCGGGCGATAGCTGCTTTCCAAGCATGATGTCTGAAACACGAGGCGTTGTCTGTTATGAGAGCCCTGGGATAACCATACCGCGCGAATATCTGTGTCTCGAGCAAGTTTACTATCTGAGGAGCTCGCCCAGTCTTCATTGGAAAAGCTTCTACCCACTTTGTATAGACGTCTGTAACAGTGAGAATTTCCCGGTTCCCCTTTGCAGTTCTAGGATATTTCCCCATTAAATCCAGGGCCACGATTTCAAAAGGATGTTGGGCCCTTATAGTCCCTAACGACGCTTTTGTCCGTGGGGCCCGTCCCCGTGCTCTGGCGCAAATCAAGCAATTCTTCACGTGCCGGCGTACATCATTCCCCATACCTTTCCACACGAAAAATTGTTGGATTGCTCGTAACGTTTCTCGCTCTCCAGGGTGACCCACAAGCGGAGCATCGTGATAGGCTCTCATCACTTTGGATATCAAAAATCGGGGCACTATTAATCTGACGTCCTGCTCGCTAGCCCCTTTCCGATATAAGGTGCCTTCTCTCACTGTATAGATCGCTAACAGTTGTCTACCCCTGATATCTACCTCTTGTGGATTACGTTCAGACCTCTCTACATACTCTAGTAGTCTGCAGAGGTTCGCGTCTGCTCGTTGAGCACCCCTGACTGTGGCTGCTAACGAACCCTGCGCGACGTCGCTATCATGTGGTGAGGCGTCGATCTGCATAACCTGAGGGACCTCCTTCTCAGTCTTCCAACCCTCTTGTCGTACATCGGGGTACATAGCTCGTTCGATTCCTCCGACTTCCCCTTCGGGGGCCCCATGCGGCCCTCTCGAGAGGTAGTCCGGGAGTTCGTTATACTGTCCGGGGCAATGTTCTACTGTGAAATTGAATTCTTGCAGTAACAATGCCCAGCGAGTTAGCTTTGCCCGCTCATCCTTGGCGTTATGTAACCAAGTGAGGGCCTTATTATCTGTGCGCAGAGTGAACGGCGCGGCCTCTAAAAAGTGACGGTACCTACGTATCCCCCATACGGCAGCATAGGCTTCCTGCTCGTTCGAGTGCCACCTTTGTTCAGTGGCGGAGAATCTCGAACTAGCGTAGGATATTACATCGCGTCCACCGTCGGGACGCTCGTGGTATAACACCGCCGCCACGCCTACCTTGCTTGCGTCGGTCTGGAGAATAAATTTTCTACTAAAGTCTGGCCGACATAGGGCCAGAGGTTTCGAGAGCTCCTCCTTGATTCGCCTCATAGCGGTGTCCGCTTCTGCGTTCCATTTAAACGGTTTCTTTGTACTTAACAGATCCGTCAGTGGGGAGGCCATTTGCGCAAAATTTGGAACGTACTCGCGGAGCCAGTTGGCTAAACCGATAAACGCACGCAGCTTCTTTCTTGTGGTAGGTACGGGTGTATCGACTATCGATAGCTCATGTACCTGTTGAGGCTGGTTGCCCCCTTGTGTGACGACATGACCTAAGTAATTCAATTTCGATGCGACTAGAGTACATTTGTCGGCTGCGCACCGTAATTTATATTGTTGCAGGCGCTCTAGCACTAACCGCAAATGGTAAATATGCGTCCGGATATCCGGCGAATAAACAATTATGTCGTCGAGATAAACTAGACAGAAATCTCTAAGATATCCTGCCAAAACTTCTTGACACATAGCCTTCTGGAAGTGCCCCGGGGCTCCTCGAAGTCCGAACGGAAGGACTCGAAACTGGAAGGTGGCCCCGTCTCCGGTACTAAAGGCAGTGTACTTCCGGGACTCCTCGTTGAGTTTCACTTGCCAATAGCCCCGTTGAAGGTCAAGGGTAGAGAATACCTTAGCACCTCCCAGGTCCTTCAGGGTCTCTTGGATAACGGGCAGAGGGGATAATTCCTCCTCCGTGACCTCGTTCAACCTCCGGAAGTCCACGCAGAACCGGTATTCGTCCTTCCCCTTCTTCGGAGCCATTACGATGGGGAACGAATAAGGAGATCGGCTGGCTTCTATAACCCCATCCGCAAGCATGCCTTCGAGTTGGGCATATAAATGTTTCTTTTTAATATCCGATAAGCGGTAGGGCGGTAATTTAATTGGCCGATTATCCGTTAGGCGGATTTTATACTCCGGTAACAGTGCCGGACCTGCATAAGGAGCAAATACCTCCTTAAACTCCTCTAACAGAGTTTTCAGTGACGACGCACCCTCGTTATTTAATTCTGACGGTATGTCTGGAAGTGTCACTTCCGAAAGAGCCCTCCTCCTCTGAGGAAGGAGGTGCGTGGTGGATCTCTCGACCCTCCCAAAATGGAGACATCCCCTATATAGGTCGACTACCGCCCCTTGGTTTGTCAACCAGTTTATGCCTAAGAGGATGTCCTCTCTTAGGCCATCTACTACAAGGAACTCGGTAGGGATTATTTGACCTTGGATTCCCAGATCCATGGTCACCCTACCCCTAGATTCCATGGTGACGGCCCCATCTGCTAACCTTAGGGTTGTTTTGAGCCGTTCATCCACGTCTCTCGTCCCAAGTAGTGCCCTCGTTATTAAATTGTGCGAAGAGGCTGTGTCAATGAGAGCTACGTGGTCCTCCCCCCGTAGAATCACACGTACCCTTGGGAGGTCATGACTCTCAGCTAACCTCCCTCCGTGACACACCTGACACACTCCCCCTGTAGTTAATCTTTCCGCACTTCCCTCTTCGCGGCTCTCCGTGTTCCTCCTCCACTCCGACTGAGGACCCGGCCGCTGGGGTCCCTCAGTCCCTTCCCTCTCCCGACCTATTACTGGCCGGGGGCCGGAGCACCAGGGGAATCGCGTTGGCCTGGGCGCTCGGCGTTTCCCCGCCACGACTGGTTGTTATGAGGGCCCTGTGGTGGGGCGGGCCGCCTACACTGGCGTTGGAGGTGGTTACCCCCACACCGATAACAGGAAAGCCTCCTAGGTTGGCCCTCTTGGGGCCTCCCTGGGTTACCTGTCGTCCTGTGAGGTACTGGACCTCGTTCGGGACGGTCTTCACGTCCTATCGGGTGGACCATCTCCCTTGGGAAGTCCACAGCCATAACCCTCTTATGGAGCTCTTCGTACGACTCCAAACTCCTGCCATCCCTCTCCAAGACCTCTCGGTATCTTGGAGTCATGAGGGTGATGACGTGAGAGACTAACAATCCCCACGGCTGCTCGCCCTTTAATCGTCGGAACACTTTTGCTTTCCTTTCCAGGAAAGCCAAACCCGATTCGGGACTCTTCTGCCTGTCTCCATACAAATGGGCCAGGAGAGAGTGTTCGGCCTCCTCGGTGCCATACCTCTGAAGGAGGAGAGTTTTAAAAACCTCCCACCTCAGGAGGTCACTACCCCTGGAGGCCCACCACGTGTTAGCCGTACCCCCCAATCGTAATGAAGCTTTCTTCACGCGGTCCACCTCGGCCGTCTCATAGCGGCGGAAATGCCCTTCACAGGCTGCTATAAACGCCTCTGGACACTCGTCCGGACGTCCCTCGAAGGTGGCTGCCACCGATCTTCGTTCTCCGTCGCCCCGATCTACATATATCACCCGAGGAGGTGTGGCCTCTTTCTCGGGCTGGGTCAACGGGATCTCCTGTCCGCTAAACCTCTGCCCATCACATCCGCTCGTGGCCTCCGAGTCCGTGGACAGGGCATTCCTCGTCTGACTTCGCGTACGACTGGGTCCTGCTGCATCCATTTTCATTTAGCCAATATAATGACACGGTACGAACCCAACGTGTCAGTCGCCCCAACAATACAAAAAAAACAAATATCCTACCTACTATATTAATCGGGGAAAAAAACAAACCAAAAAAACAAATACCTACACCTACAAGATTAATTTCCTGATTTAAAAAAAAATGAATGACCTATTCTAGGTATGTTTCTATTACTACCTATCTTAACACAATGATTAAATCTATTCTCTATTTTTATTTGGCCGTCCCAAATAATTTAACCTCCATAAACCTACCCTTAGTAAAATTAATGTACACTTGTACTTTCCCTACAAGCTACCACCTGGCTCTGCATTTAGATGAGCTTACGCCCCAGAGCGAGAGATACCGCGCAATAACCCACAAAGATTCGTGCTCGATCAAGCTATGCTTGTTCGAGCAAGCCGACACGGAGGGCGCCAAGTGATACGCCGCCCCTTTCGCCTCGCTGGCTATCTCAACTCCCTCAGGCCTCGGCTAGCTCACTTATCTGTCCAGCGAGGTCAGGGGTCGGCTATCTACAAATTCCATCAGGTCTTCGGAGGTATCTCTCTCTGGCTCCACCAGTCTAGGTACTCAAGATTTACCAAACAGAGCCCAGGGGTAGGGTTACTAATCTACTCAAACTCAAAACTCTAATTTAGGTATGACTCAATTTAATTCATAAATATAAAAACACCAAAAAAAAAATGTACAGAAACAATAAAGAAAATGTGAAAGAACACATACACAAAAAACACAAAAAAAAATTAAAGAAAATTACATTAACCGAGAGAACCTACATTAAAAGGCAATGAACAATATACTTATTATATAAAGAGAAATAATTGGCAAAAAAACAAAAAAAAACTAGAGACAGTTGAACCCGATCAAAGGGTTGCATACGGGTTTTCAGAATATAAGATCTACATAAACAAGCTTACATCGGACATGGTACATTTTAGTAAACCAATATATATTGGTTCCGGTCGATTCGCTCGGAATCGTTGGTTTCTGCAGCCCTGACTTCCCTAAATCTCTTGAAGTGAATTCCCAGGCCGTTGATGAAGATTTAAAAAAAAGGTACATACATTGAATGGGCCTCCTGAGTGCTGAGTATTCCCGTCGAGTAATTCCCTTGGATTATCACACACACCGTACACACTTTATTATTATCAGAAACTGTTTACTTAGTCGTTTATTTATCGAGATGATCCCGTTGCACAATTTATTAATTATAATGCCAAAAATAAAAATAATATGTCTGTCTGGTAGAAATTCTTTAGCCACCAAAATATATTGTCTTGTTGAAAACTTTGAATAGATATTAATAAGTAAATTTAGAATTTAGTGGAGATGGTGAACCAAATTCGCCCACTGAATATGGCTATGTGTAGATGCCCTGATTATTATTTTTTTCACTTTACTCGCGAACTATGTCTTACGCGCACGACTCATGGAGAATTTATCTCCTCTCCACGTCGGAGATATAACATGATTCCCTCCAGAAAAGTCACTTTTAAACTCCCGCCGCACGACAGGTTCGTAAGTTCGCGTGAAAGAATTTTTTACGTAACTAATTCTTTCGTACCACAAGGGTTCGTAACTATCGGCTCGCCCGTTCAATTTCCCGATAACAAACAACTCGATACGATCTTCGATAACAACAACCAACTCGTAACAACCTCTCTCGGAGGAGATCGTACCTATCAACCGTAACTACCTCTCTCGGAGGAGATCGTAGCAATCAACAACCCGTAACAATCTCTCTCGGAGGAGATCGTAGCAATCAACCATTGTCAACCCCCGTGCACGAGATTATATCTTCTCCCTTCCTAAGACAACTAGCCACCACCCCCGTGAAACTCCCCCGATCATTCAAATTTGTCTCAAAAGACCAATCAATGTCTGGAGACTGCCCGTTTGGGTCCACGTGGACTCCTCTCACCCAATCCTGATCTCACACCCTACTCCTCGGTTCAATTTCGTACCTTCCAGGGCCCTCTTCAGGTACACACCCACCACCGCTGTAGCGAAGGGTGTTAAGAAAACAAGAAATTAAAATGTCTAAATTCCATTTTCTTTTTTCTTTTTGTTCTTATATTCGTCGAATACTAAATGGGTGCGTTTCCTCTTTTCTTCTAAACCTGAGTCCCTCTGCTTTTCAATTTCTCCAAAATCCATCCCCTCTTATAGTTTCCTAAACTCTACACCTTGCAACCATTTGTATTTCACCATAATGGAAAACGACGTTAAATTATCGTTACGTTTCAACCCTTTTTCCCTAGCTAATTTTTATTTGACTCGCGGATTTACCTAAATTCGCTCCCCAATCTTGGACAGCGTTCACTTTCTGGAGACTAACACCGTCCCTGGGTAGCCACCCTCGATTCACAGAAAGATCTATAAATCAATTGATCAATAGCCCTGGGTCGTTAAGTGACCACACCCCGCCAGTGGCGTGGAATGGTAGTCTGTTTCGCTATATTTATATTATTTTTCAATCAAAACTTTCGCGCAAAATGTTACAAAATTTCCAGTTTAATTCCTTTGTTAATTCCGTATTACATTAATTTCTTTCCTCTATACGTGCATTATTTGAGTTCGATTCTACATTTTCTAGTGATTAACCGAATTTTGCAATTCAACCGAGTAAATCGCATTATTCTCCCTCCTTCTGGTGACTGTGAACAACTATGGATCTTAGGCGTCCCGCGTTTGTAAGGAACCCTCATTAGACGATCTTTAAATTGGTAGTTTTGTATTGTTTTGTATGTTTCGTCTAAACTCCCCCCAATTTTCTACAGAGTCGTGAAAACGGACGCCACTGACTATTTGATGGCTTGGGTCACACGTGTGACATTTCTACGACCCATCAGAATTCTCCGAACGTCTTTTGTCTTGCTTTTTAAATTTCAGGCTAACTCGGGTGTTTATTTAAGCTTTTATTTATGAGTCTCAAAATCAGAGTTCCAAATCCCTACAAAAAAAATTCAACTATTGGGTTTCAAAATCTATTAAAAATGGCACTAATTGTTATTAATGTCCCTCCGAACCCGGTATTTTGCGAAGCTGTTTCCTGTTCCCACGTTCGGTCTCTTGGCAGACCCCACACATTGTCCCTTACTAGACAAATCTAATCACTTTTGCAGTAATGAATTTTTATCACTACATGCCTCCCTACTTGGGTCATATCAAGGTATACCGAGTTTTCCTACCTGGTAGAGAAGATATTGAATAAATCGAGAGGTCAAATTATAAAACGTGATTCTAATACAGTATAATTAATAATATCATGGTGTTTTATCAATAAAAAATCATGGGTAAGGAAATATAGAGTTTTTTGCTTTAACGTAAATAATTTTTAACTTATTCTTTAATAAAAATATTGAGTATGTATAAAAGAAAATTCAATAATATTTTTACCCTGACGAAAATCAAAATTTTGGTGTAAAAAATAATAACGTGATAGAATATCTTACCTTATTATTGTGCGCATAACGTTCATTTTTAGATGTTATACATACATAAATAATGCAGGAATCTTCTTTTCGTATTAAAAATGATTATCACAGCTTGTCACTCCGCTACCCATCTGTCAGAAGCGACTACAACAATCATTAAATATCTTGTTATCAGGCGTGTATACAGCCTTACATACATACTATCTTCATCCTTCTCCGACACTGATGCCTACATCTTCCATTTCCTAAGTCTCTCTCGTATAGCGCATCAAGATAATATTCCCTCTTTCTTTTCATTTCTCATCTTTCTTCCATCTTCACCCGTCTTCTAAGCCGCTTGGATTTTTACAAAAATAGCTTGTCATTACAAAAACGTCAAAGGTATAATTTGTCACACTAAAAATATTATCCGGTATTTTATTTCATGCATTTAAACACCGCATGATATATTTTTCATTTGATGTTTGTAAATATATTTTATTTACATTAGCCTTTTCATCAAAGTTAGAATTTTTTTTAAAACGTTTGTATGTTTTTGATGTTGAGAATTTCGTAAACTTTTCATCGCATACCTTACTGTATTTTTGTTTTTCAAATGTGTTTTATATATTTTATTTTTATATAATTCAGGCGTTCTAACCATGCACATAATACATTTTATTTTATTTGACTTAAATAGTTGATAATAAACGTTGTCACACTGAAATCCACTAGTTGAATAAATACAAATATAAATAAATAATGTTTTTGTTTCATTTCACCTTATAGTTTTGACATTATTATTTTTGATCGTAAATATACTTTCACACAAACAATAAATACTGATCAACAAGTTCTTTGAGTAAGAACGAGTTTTACAAAATTACCAAATTTAAAACGTCAGTTGTCACTTGGTTATTGTATAAATAAGCTAAACACCTTTCATAAATTAGAGTGATTTATAATGAGGTATGAAAAATAATTATTACATTTTCATAGATTGGGGAGAAAGGTGGATCATATTTTACTCTCTGTATGGAACATTATATGGTGGATCATGCTGCTATACACGGAAGTTAGTTTGATCTCGAGTACTACACGTAACCTCGTAACCTCCTCGACATTGGTCTGCCCTAGAAACCATGCAATAAGTATTTTATGCCGAGTAACCATCTTCGGTGGATAATGTTTACCATTGAAGGGTGGGGTTGTAATACCAACTACCATATTATTATATCACGTTCCGTCATGGTTCTAAAAGTAAAAGAATTTTGGTGTTTCCTAACAAACGAAATGATTTCAACACATATTCAATAACATCAGCTGCTAAATTCTTTCTTGTTATTTAATATACAAGCTGTTCAATATTTTCAGGCACGTAGTAAAAAAGTTTTTAACAAAAAAATGGTCACCCCCTTTATTCATAAAATTTATGATAATGTAATAGGAACTAAAAGTTGGTCTGAGCATAACTTACAACATCCGCGAAATATAATTTTACGAGGATGAGATTTAACCTGAGGGAAGGCGGAATCAGGGGAAGGAAGGGGATAAGGGAACTCAATTTGGGTAAGGGGTAAGGGATTGCTATTCAAAGAATCGTTGTATTGAATCCGATGACATGATTATACCTCCCTTCCTCTACCTGCTGAGGTTATTACATTCTTTTTTTATTTACTACAAACTCCCCCTTTCGGTTTTGTTATAAAAATATTCCCATTATGTACAAGATAAATTTATTCTTCTTAATAACCCTTGAAATACATAATAATAAAATACGATAATGAAAAATCTAAGGTCGGATTCCACGGATTGTCGATGTTTCAAAATTTATTGAACGAACTATTTACCTATAGAAGAATTTTGAATCTGTTGGCAGGAAATGATCAGATATTTTGGTGAAATCAAAATATTTTCATCACTTTTTTATCGAAATGGATATAGAAAAATAAAATACCATCACTGTTTTCTCTACTTGCGAATCATTCAGTAACCTACTCCCCTCAACTCATTTTGTCATATTTCTTTCGCTTCTCACCTGGCAATCGCCCATATAGTAAGTAATTATCTTCATCCATATTATTTTAAAATAATTACAGAATTTTCTTCTTCTTAGTATTTTCAAAAACTTTTCAATTTATCAAACTATATAGGTACCTATCATGTAAATTTTTTATAGCTATCTTTACGATATAATACCTAAAAACTCTTTCAAAGCAAAAACTGTGGGAACAAACGAAAAAAAATCATATTAAATGCATGAGGAAAAAAGTGCACAAATTAACGTTATCTGATGTTATAGACAGAAATATTCTTTCCGTACATTTTGTATGGAGAATCATCGAAATTTTCAATGGTCTTTGCCTTTCCTTGGCTGATAGTTGCTCCTGATTTTAGGACACCAGAAGTTCACCTTTCGTCTTTCGTAATCTGCTAAGTACCTATATGTTTCACATGATGTGTTTCACAGTCAATTACATGCAGTCACTGCCCGTCAAATTCTGACTTTTATCAGAATTTCGTCGCCTCTGTTCCCACTAAGCCGTCTGGGAACAACTCTTGTCGGTACGACATAGTTGTCGGATAGACTGAACTGATGTGAACAGCTCCATATAAAATATTCAACCATCAACGCACACAACATTTTTGTCTGATTCGACACACGGCAAGTGGGAACAGGCAACACTTTATCAAATTATTATGTAGGATAGGTACCTACCTACATTGAAAATATTTCAGGTCGACGACCAATAATAGAAGTACCTACTTCTATCTATATTGCTTGTGTTCAAATATAATAAAAAACAAAAATATAATAATGTGTTCTGTAAAATAAGATAAATTCAATAGTAATTTGATAAGAAGAAAAGACCTTTTTTATTTTATTGCCTCGGGGATAAAATTTTCCTTGGATTCCTTTTTATTTGAACTTAGTAAGTGTAAATAATCTTTTGTATTTTAAAGACAAATAGAATTTAGAAGGCTTATAATAGGGGTTCTTAGAAAATATCGTCGGGTCCGTAGAAAAAATGCCTATGTGACTTTTGTCCATTTTACAGGAGAGCAGTATAAAGATTCCCATACACATTTTTTGAGATTCCTTCATAACTATTTGAGCTATATTCTTCAAACTAAAAATTTGTAATAGAAATAAAACTATTTAATATTAAGCATCTTAAAAAATTCCCTAACGTGTATACTTTTCTAGAAAAATCACATAGGCAGTTATTCTAGGGAAATTTTTCAGCCTATGTGAAGATGTTCCTTTTTTCTACGGACTTCGTCTCGTAAATCTCGTTCCTATGTTACGACGTACCTTTATTCTACGGAAATATTTGTTTATTTGCTCAGTCCTAAGTACAACATTCATCGTTTTCTTTAAAATAAACATAAAATATCGTACTTTCAATAATACTCACATTATGATTTGGTTATTTTTTATCAAACGCGCATATAAAATAGCAAAAAATATATATGTTTTCAAATAAAATGATGCAACACATAATATACCATATCGCTTTTATTAGCATGTTATGTTTTGAAAAATATCAGGTTTAAAATGTGTGTTAATTTTAGAAAAGTCTTCTTCTTCTTTTTTTGGAACCTTGTGATCTGTTGTTTTGTTTAGATAACCCCTTCGCGGATATAGACTACCTAATAGATGGGTTTCTACATTTTCAAAAGGTAAAATATTATAAATAAACAAATATAAATTACTCAATTGTGAGTGGAATTGCAGAAATTAAAAAAAAATATAATAAAGTTAACACGAGAACCATTAAAGATAAAAACGTAGGTATTATAAATGGAGGTACTTTATTTCAAGTATATTTTCCTCGATGCTATCCAATGGATATGAATGGTGGAATACCAGTTATGGTACCAGTAATGCTTTCAGGATGTCAAACACAAGTTATTTTTTTTATTGATAATACAATAAATAAATATATTGCATTAATTAGGGGCTTATTCATGTTCAAAAAATGTTTCTAGCTATTATCGTTAGGTATATATACTTTCAAGTTGTAATTAATATTTTAAATGTATGGAATCTAATTATTCTCTTTCTGTTCATACAGTGTACATATTTGGTCCATTTTATAAGATTTTTTTTATTTCTGGTGTTAAGTATCTACTTTATCTGCATATGATTCTGAAAAACATAGGCATTTATATTTAATTACTGAATCTACACCTTTTGCTTTTGGAAAGGGTGATTTGGCACACTGCTTTCAACAGGAATGAGGACTCATGGTGAAAACTATTACCTCATCGTTATGATATTGGAAGGAAAACAATAAAGTATATGACTTAAGTCATAACTCTTTGGAACCTTATTTACTAAAGAATCACGTCATATTAACATCAGCAACACTCTAAATTACGTACTTCTTGTTTCACAAAGCTTTTCCACATGAAATGTGTATTATGATGAATCCTTTTGCATATTTACAAATTTCGTAAGTATTTTATGTTAACAGTAAGGTTTAAAGCTATGTTCGCGTAGATAGTTTACAATTGAGATGCAATATATTATCTAAGTACTCTTATTTAATCAGTGATGTGCTTAATTTAGATTTTCTCCTCCATAGGATATTTTTATTTTGGTGTTTCTGCACCATTTATGAAAGTTAGCATTTATATGGAAACTATTTTAGTGTTTAGATTTGAATTAATTCTAACGATTATTTGATTCATCAGTCACTGTACAAATTAAACATTTCAGACTGCTAATACTTCTTATAAATGGGGAGAAAATTCTTCCTAGCTGTAGAAAAGTACTCGAAAAATACTTCTTATACTTATTCGAATAAAATATGATGTAAATTTTGATTAAACTGTGTTTTCAACAGGATTTATGTATTTATAGGACCAGTTGTAATTTCACAATATACTCATATTATTTTTCTACTTCTGATGCATTTTTCAAGCCCTAGTTTTAGGTATTGTTTATATTTCAAGCATTTTAAATAGATTTAGCTTTTCGTGGAATGTTTTAAGAAATATTTATTCTAAAATAACATATTAAAAAAAAGAAACAAAACGTATAACATTAAATTTAATTAAAATTATTAAAGTAAGTGTCTTAAAAACTACCACGTATTCATACAAATTAACTTAGGCTTATGTTAGTACCTTTTTATGAACCGTATATATATTCAAATGTATTTAGTAGCTTAATGGCACATATTTACGAAATTTTAGTTGCAGCATCATACGAGTGATTTGTTTCATAAAATATTGTATATAAATAATAAAATATATTAAATGCGTTTGAATTTGTAAAAAAAAGTTTATCTCAATGAAACACCCCACCAATATACAAGTGTTAATATAAAAACATTCTTAAAAATATATATAATAACGGAAATAGTTAGTAGAAAAAAGGTGTATTTTCTTCGTCAGGTAATTTAAAGTTACATTTACGTAAATATAGTTGAGTAAAGTCATACGAGTGTAATATCTGTATCAAAAAATTCACTTATTCATGTGAGTTAAATAAACATTTACGAATACACAGTGGAGTAAAGCCATATGAGTGTAGTAACTGTAACAAAAAGTTCACTTATTCAAGTGATATAAAGAATAATTTACGAATACATAGTGGAGAAAAGCCATACGAGTGTAGTATATGTAACAAAAAGTTCACTTATTCAGGTAGTATAAACAAACATTTACGAATACATAGCGAAGAAAAGCTACACGAGTGTAGTATCTGTAACAAAACATTTTCTTCGTCAGGCACATTGGGTCGTTGTCGCTGGCCGTATGTATAAATAGGTATACATAATAACACATCAATTATTTCTAATGTGTGATCTTAAATTATATATGTGTGGGTGTGATTTATATTTAATAATCAAAATAAGAAATATTGTGTATTAGTTGTGTCTGTGGTGTCTTTTGTTTACAAATTAACGAACACAAGATTTTCGTAGTGCTGCAGTGGTGGTGCACATGTGTTAAAAAATATTTAACAAAAGGCAAGAATCAGTGACGGTACTAGTATTATAACAAAGCAGGTACTATCCCGAGAACGACACGTACCATTATATGTAAAATACAAAATGTCTACTCTATCTCACTGTGAAATAATTAAACCAGCATCAACAGCTGAAATATTGGAAAAATTAAAAAATCATATTCAATCCATAAAAGGATCAATCAATGACGGCAAAGGGAAGGTACCTGTTGCTACCAGAGATGCAGTAGGCCGTAATCTTGACAGTATACATGATATATTCACAATATTGATTGCCGAAAATTCCGAAATGAAAGGAGAATTGAGATCGCTCCGACCTATAATACATACTATGACACGAGACATAAATGACATGAAAGTATGTTTGTCAGATAATATTAAAGGAGTGAATGAGGCACGTGGTACTCTGCACCAAAATATAGAATCAGACCACAAACATAAGCGTGAAGCTATAGTAATAGTGACACCCACAAATAAAGAAGAAATACATAGTCAGACGACCGATATGATAAAGAATATCTTGAACCCAATACATGTGGGAGCAACAGGTCTCTCTAAAAGAAAAAATGGAGGAATCGTAATAAAATGCCAAAATAAAGAGGGTACGGAGAGGGTTCAGAAAGAAATTCTTGAGAAAACCGGGAATACATACAATGTAAATATACCCAAGAGACCAAAAGCTACAATTAAAATTGTGGGGATAACGGAAAAGTTGACACCAGAGGAAATAACAGAAAGAATGAAAAAACAAAATGACTTTGTCCTCGAAGAGGACAAAATTAACATCATATTCATAAAACAAATAAATCGGGGTGTACAGACAACATACACCGCATTTGCGGAAGTATGTGATAAGTTATACCAAAACTGCCTCAAGAAGGAAAGAATAAATATTGGATGGAGTAAATGCAGAGTTTACAATAACGTTACACTAAATACATGTTATAAGTGTAACGGATATCAACACAAGGCGAAAGACTGCAAAAATAAAAAGGCATGTGCTAAATGTGCAGAAGAACACGGTGAAAAGGAATGTAATGTCGGCCCTGATGCATATAAATGCATCAACTGTCTTGCGGCTAATAAAAAATTAGACCTGAATCTGGACATGAAACATGCAGCCTGGGATAGAACATGTGCAGTGTACACAAAGAAACTATCGGCCCTTCAAAGCAGGGTAGATTTTTTATAAACAAGAAACAAAAAACCATATATAACATGAATGTGGCTAGCTTACTAGCCCATCATGAAGAAATAAGTCAAAAACTTGTAGAATTACAACCCGAGATGCTGATGGTGTGTGAAACATGTGTCACGGAAGAAATAAGCGATGTAGAAATATCGTTCCCAGGATACAAGACAATCAGGTGTGATTCTACTAGTAGACATACGGGAGGTGTAGCAATAATATTAAAAGATAAAATTACCTTTAGAACAATGTACACTAATGTTCTGGAAGAAAAAAACGCATGGTTCTTAACTATTGAAGTAAAAAATGGGATGAAAAAGGGAATTTATACGGTACTCTATCACTCACCAAATCAAAGCCACATCAAATTTTTAGATTTCTTTGAAAAATATTGTGATAAGATTAAGAAAGATAATAAGTTTATGTATATATATGGTGACTTCAACATTGACATGAAGAATAAAAATACATATAGTAATAAGTTGACACTCATTCTAAACGAAATAGGATTTAAACAACACGTAACAGACTATACTAGAGTAACTGAAAATTCAAAAACCATAATAGACTTAATTATATCTAATGATTATTATCTGATAGTAAATGTGGATGATAATTTTAAGATATCAGACCACGAAACTTTAAAAACATGTTTAGAGAGTCCATCAAACGTTACAAGCTATGAAAGAGTTACATATAGAAATATGAAGGGATATTCAAAAGAAATCCTTTGCAGTGAGCTACGGAGCACAAATTGGAATCTAAATGGAGATGTCAATGAAAAAGCCAAAAAAGTTATAGATAATTTTACAACTGTCATTAATAAAGTAATACCAGAAACGACGATTACGATAAAGCAATCATGCAAGTGGTATACAAAGCATCTAGAAAATCTGCGTAAAGAAAGAGATAATGCGTATAAGGCTTGTAAATATGTGAATAATAGCGAATTATGGATGAAGTACAAAACAATAAGAAATAAGTACTCTAAAGATATTAAAATTCAAAAAAATAAATATGTTAAAGATAAGATTGAAGGATCTAAGCACGATAGCAAAAAAATGTGGACAGCATTAAAAAGTCTAGTGTTAAACAACAACAGGAAAGCTAATAATATCGTGGAATTTCCAGATGGAGAAGAAGAGAATAATAAACAAATTGCTGAAAAATTTAATAAGAACTTTTTGTCAAGTATTGAAAAAATACACGAAAGTATTCCGATAGGTATTGAAACTAGAGATAAGGAAGAAAGAAACACCGACACCTGCTTTCAGTTCACACCATTAAATATAGATACTCTTCTAAATAATTACGTCAGCAAAATCAAATCAAAACCATCATCAGATGGTATTACAATACAATTTATATCGGATACTTTTGAAGTTGTAGGCTTTTACTTGCTTGAGGTAATCAATGATTCATTGCAAACTGGTAGGTTCCCAGAAACATGGAAAACCTCAGTTATAACCCCAGTTCCAAAAATATTGCACCCTAAAATGTTTGATGAATACAGACCAATCAATTGTTTACCTAAATATGAGCAACTCTTAGAATATATTGTTAAAGACCAACTTGTAACATATATTGAAAAAAATAAAATATTGGTACAGCAGCAATCTGGTTTCAGAAATAAATACTCATGCGAAACAGCACTAAATTGGATTATTAATAGATGGAAAAATGGAATCGATGAGAAAAAAATTGTAATATCCGTGTTCCTCGACTTTAAAAGGGCATTTGAAACCATAGACAGAAATAGACTGATAACAAAACTGGAAAACATTGGAATAAAAGGAATTGCAAAGGAATGGTTTGTAGATTACCTTACAAACAGAAAACAAGTAACAAAATTTGAAGGAAATTTTTCGACGGAGGAAACAGTAATAAGAGGAGTACCTCAAGGATCTGTTCTGGGACCACTCTTATTTATAATATACATAAATGACATTGTGAAGTGTGTTACAAACTGTGAAATAAAATTATTTGCTGATGATACCCTAATATATGTTATATGTGATGAGTTACAAAATGGACTTTTAAATATACAGAATGAACTCAATGAAATATCTAATTGGTTGTGTGTAAATAAATTGAAGTTAAATGTCAAAAAAACTAAGTGCATGATAATAGGCAAAACATCTTCTAACACAAAGTATGAACTAAAAATAGACGGAGATAATATTGACCTAGTCGACAATATCAAATATTTAGGAGTAACGGTTGACAATAAATTGAACTTTAAAGCCAATTTTGAGAATATCATTAAAAAAATTAGTAAAAAAATAGGTTTCCTAAATAGGGTAAAGAAAGGAATGGACGTGAGGTGCAGAAGAATGGTTTATAACTCTATAGTATTACCGCATTTTAATTACTGCGCTTCAATTCTCTTCTTATCGAACCAAACAGATTTCAATAAATTGCAAAAATTGCAAAACAGAGGAATGAGAACAATATTAGGATTTGGAAGATATCATCGAGTAAAACTTATGTTAGATAAATTACAATTCTTGAGTGCCAAAAAATTAATTTATTTTCAGACAATGACTTTTATATATAAAATGAAACAGGGAATGCTGCCTAATTACATGTGTGATAGTATTAAATATAATCAGGATATTCATGGCTATCCAACGAGAAATCGAGACCAATTCCGCCTTCAAAGATATAGACTTGCAGCAACTGAAAAAGGGATTTATTATAATGGGCTTAAGTTTTTTAACAAATTACCCAAGGAAGTTAGTGGGGCAAAATCATTAGCGATTTTTCGAAGGAAATGTTATGAACATATAAAGACCATGGATAGTTTTTGACAAAAAAAAAAAACAATATTTAAGTATTATGTTAGAGTAGGTATATAATAGATTGAGTTGGGGAGATAGTTTAAATGATTAAGATATCATAAATGATTGCTTACATCAAATAATGTACCTATATGATTAGATGATTGAAATTTTCTAACAACCTTTTCAAGTGAAAGTGTTTTTTTTCTTGTAAGTTACTATTGGATTTTATCAATAAATTTTCTGTTAGATATGCTACCTACCTAAGCAGAACCGAACCTTTTCTATTGGTCTTTTGATATCAATTATTGTTTTTCGCATTATTATTAAAGTATATTATTTAATAGAATATAAGAGTTTGTATATAATTGTAAGGTTATTATAAGTTGTAAAATTTATTGTATTTTTACGACTTAATAAAATAAATAAATAAAAAAAAAAGTATGTTAAAATGTGTCCGTAGAAAAAAGGTCGTTATGAAGATAGGACTATGAAAATGGAAAACAATTCCGTAGAACAAAGGAACATCTACACATTGGGTAGTGGGGTATCCCTAGAAAAACGGGTCATCTGCACTTAGGACATAAAAATTGCAAAAAATATATAATTCTCCAGCGGTAAAAATATTACGATATTTTCAATCAAAACGATGAATACAACTCAAAAAAGGTGGATAACGATGTTTTTAAAAAATACACATTTTAATCATCCTATGTGCACAACGGAAGTTTTTGAATGGAATATTGTTAAAATAAATTATAACTTCACAATTTTTGGTTAAATTTTAATTATTTTAAATAGTTTATAAAATAATGTTTAATTTCTACATCTCCAATCAATTATTAACTTGATTCTCATCTGAAGTTAATAATTATCAATACTTTAGTCGGTTTCGCTGAACCAATCGTTTGTACCAAAATAGTATTCATAAGACATTTATAATACAAATTTTGTTTTCTTTTAGATCTTAAAATATCGCAAGTGTAACTAACATTGTAAACTCTGATAAATATTAAAAAAAATGTGGATACAAAACAAGTTTGCGTTAAAAAGATTCATGAGAAGTATATGAGCGTTCGCATCGTATAGACTCCGACGAACAAGTGCGCATGTGTACATGGGTCGTACAGTTATGCATCGTTGGTATGAAAATGAGCACAGTAAAACTGCTTAAGTGCACATGTCACTTTTTTCTTCGGAGATTTTTTCACATAGGACGTTTTATAAAAAAATATCTCAGAAACTATTAGTGATAGAAAAAAACTAAAAATACAGTTTTGTAGAGCTTTTAATACTTAATTAAACTGCATTAAAAACTCATTTTCGACCTATGATCACATGGACCTTTTTTCTACGGGCACGGCGATATGTAAGTAAGTACCTACTTTATTCGATTTGAATTTGATGATTAAACAATTTTAACATTCATGAAATTCTTAGATAATATTTAGGTGTAAGTAGGTAAGTACTATAATAATGTATCAGCTTATTTTAAATAGAATTCAATAAAAAATTGATGAGCAGGTATAATAATTTCGTTTCAATGAAAATCATCATTAATTAAAAAATTATGTTTTTTTTCTACGATGATACTTCTATAGTTCTTTATGCAATGTAATAAACCTTTAACTAAATTGTTTTTTTTTTTCAATATTATCATTTTAAAACAAAATCGCCATTTTGTACTAAAGTATCAGACTCAGTAGTGAGTCAGTTGCTTTATGAAATCGTTATATTAGGCACATACAAACAATATATTAATGTATACCTTCCCGAATATTACTATCTCAAAGTAAATACGTTCATACATCTGCCCTAGCGTTCAAATCTCGACGTCTCAATTCACATAAATCTTTAGACATTCGCTTTTCACGTTTTACAGAATATGCCTTGAGGCAAATGTGTATACGAGTTTGTATGTAAGCTAATATTATAGCTACAGTCTTACTGTGTATAGGTTTATTATCCCACGTTTCATCTGGAGCAGGTGAAATACCTAAGTTCAATTTTTTTATAGTTCACTTTCCACCCCCGCGCACAGAGGCGTAAGTATGTAGCATGCTTTTATATTTTATCGTTGCCAGGGTGGTTGCCAGCCACTAATGGTTGTAAGACTTCAAGTTTTGTTTGCACAAAATTGACAACAAACTGGCGTGAAATCTTATAGGGTATGATGTGTGTGAGGGTGTGTGTTTAAGTTTAATTTTTAAATGGAACAAACCCCTACGGGCTTACGACCGTCTTCTACTGTTATTTCGAAGGCTGGCATAGTGTGTTCACTTTAAGTTAACAACTTTCGCC
Organism: Mystacides longicornis; assembly: GCA_963576905.1. Taxonomy (NCBI): domain Eukaryota; kingdom Metazoa; phylum Arthropoda; class Insecta; order Trichoptera; family Leptoceridae; genus Mystacides; species Mystacides longicornis. Next base: position 23,348,752 of record OY756421.1, on the reverse strand, counting down.
ATTAGGTAGTAATGTTTAAATCTCCGAAACTCCCAATCATGAGAATTCTCGACATGTTCAACGTGTCAAAAAATCCCATGTATACAACAAGTAGTTATTTAATTATTATTAATGAGATATAGAGATAAAAGTTGGAAATTATTGAAAAAATTAAGCAAAAGCCTAATCTCTCTTGTAGAAATATAATGACATCAAATAATGAACACTATCTACATGTACTCACATAATTAATCGAGATGGGACACATACCTATACAATGACAAAATATACCTAAATATTTTAATTTCAGAGAGTACGCTCAGTTGACATTGTATAAAGATAAATTATTGATTCCATTGTCTTAATGAAAATAACGATGTTTGAAATATACCTATCATTCAAATATACTAACCTACATACAACAATTCCAATACAGCCGTCTGTATTCCTCCAATCACTGAATAAATAAGATAGGTACTAACAAAACGAGCAAGATTCAACATCCACTTTGAGACGGAAAGGATTCGTTTCAATAATAAAGTACTTACAGCTCTGTGTAAAAGCACCTACATTATTGTTCTCTGATTTAGAAATAATGTTCTTTGTGAATAAATATTAAGTAGGTTTTATTCCAAGACGTAGTACTGCTACCTATATTCTTCAGAATCATTATAATCCGCTAGGTGGTACCCTCTTTATTGCGCAGTCATGTCTGGCTTATTATAAACTAGCTTATACCCGTCTTGCTTTACGTTTTTGATTCCGATTGTCAGGCTTGATCGGTAGGTAATTAAACAGGTTCTAGTCTAGCTTCCCATTGCTTTGTAGACCTCTATAACTGACATAAGCACAGAAAAAGATGAATGACACTTTTAATGTTTATTAAAATTTTGTATGAAGATCCTAAAAAATAGGGTTTTTTAATTAGCTCTAAATATATTAAAGTTAATGCAGCAAATTGTATTAAAGAACCTTCTCCGGCATTTTGCACGGCTCTGTGCAGATTCATATCTGACATAGTATTTGTATTTTGAGCGTGATGCTATGACATACGTTAAAAAGCAAAATAAAAAAACATTTCTGAATTATTATGTAGATAGAGAAGGAGGGGCTAATGCGAGCTTTATTTAATTTCCCAATTTACCACGCAACTTTCTTAATTTTTTCTTTCATAAGAACCTTCTACTGATAAAAGCCAACACGACAAAAAAAGAATTAGTGAAATCGGTTCAGCCGTTTAGGCGTGATGCGATGACATTAGGTAAAAAGCTAATAAAAAAACATTTCTAAATTATTATGTAGATTTACCACGCAACTTTCTTAATTTTTTCTTTCATAAGAACCTTCTACTGATAAAAGCCAACACGACAAAAAAAGAATTAGTGAAATCGGTTCAGCCGTTTAGGCGTGATGCTCTAACATACGATAGAGCAATGATAAAAGGCAAATTAAAAAACATTTCTAAATTATTATATAGATTTACCACGCAACTTTCTTAATTGTTTCTTTCATAAGAACCTTCTACTGATAAAAGCCAACACGACAAAAAAAGAATTAGTGAAATCGGTTCAGCCGTTTAGGCGTGATGCTCTAACATACGATAGATCAATGATAAAAGGCAAATTAAAAAACATTTCTAAATTATTATATAGATCTGTTTCCTTCGTTAACAGTTAGAATTCTTAACAAACAGACTGTCTCAAAACGTTCATTCATACGTACCTACGTACAGTACGGTATTACATATCTAGATATTTTCTTCCACTGATCACATTAAATGATTTTCTTGATTCTTTGCATACACCTTTTTAGCTGTTTCTGGAATAATGAATGCTGTTTTGGAAGTTTTATTATAGAAAAATATACCTAGCCTGTAAATTTGCACGAGAGCTATGCACAATTTACCAAACGGTCGATGAACCACGGGCAAAAGTCTTATGAAATGATGGAAAAGCAGGACATCCACATCTAAAAACAATACCTACTGAGGGATAAAATATAGGTACCTATTAACAGACTCTAAGCAAAGTCTTTACTTGTACAGGTTAAGAGTGGGAGTATCCAGATGCAAATACAACCAGCATAGGTGGGGTTTTCTGGAGGGCGATAGTGTGGATTGCGACTGCGGGGAGGTGCAGGACGACCCTCACTTACTGCAATGCCCGCTGATGACAATTACCTGCAACGAGGAAGACCTACAATCCTCAAACGACAACGCGATATCGGTCGCGGAATATTGGAGTGGCAAAGTCTAGTCCGGACTCGAAGAAGAAGAAGACTTGTGAAAGATGAAAAAAGCTTACACCGACATTAGATGCATTACAAAAGCCGTCGACTGAAGCGCTTGACTACCAACTAAAGTAACTTTATAATTAATACCACATACATACCTACATCATAATGAATACAAGTGCCCCAAATGGCTCCTAAGGAAAGTGAGAATAATAAAAAATGATATCCGATTGTGAATTTTCCTTCACCCAAAAATATACGTAGGTACTTGTGCAATGTACAGCTCAAAAACCTATTTATTTTTTGTACACAAAACAAAATTACTATAATATTCCTAATATGAATTACTACACGGTAAACACCAAAAATATTTATTAATATAGGTAATATTCCTCATGCTGCACTCAAAAATCATTCAGAAGGTATCACAAAATGTTTGATAATGTTGCATCTTTTAAAATCACTTGCAACTCGTGGTCTGTCCAAAAATATCGTTGGTAGGTATTTAATATTCTATAAACATTTCAAAAACATTTTTTTCTTTTTGCTTTGCCCAATTCCGTTTCAAAATGAATAAGGAAAAATTATAAAATACTAGAGGTCCTCCCCAGCTTCGCACGGGTAGATAGATACTTAAAAATAATTTAGTTTTCAGACAGATCCCTAACTTTTTCAAAATATTTTATAGCATAAATATGTTAATCTGGAATAATTGCATTGCAATGTATCGTGTCACGTCACTTTACCACCGTGACTACTTTGCGCGGTATTTCTACTAAACTTGACACGACTCCCCTCAGCCCTCCCCGGCTCCCATACGCACTCTGCATCGGATAAGTTGAGATGATAAGAGACTATGCTTTTTTTTCCAATACTCACATTTTTTAACTCGTGATAACTTTCGAATGGAATGTCCGAATTGAATAATTCAAAAAGTTATACAAACATATTGAAGCAGACTTGAATATGAACTAATTTATTTTAATAAGGAGTAATACCAAGATACCAATAAATAGCTTTTTCTAAAGGTGACATTTTATTGGGTTTTTTTAAATAAAAAAACACTTATTGTGGCATAACTATAATAGTTAGACATATGCTGTTGCGATACTTTTTGTAAATAATGATGTCTTCTACAAAATTGTAGAACATTGTTTTATTCTATCATCATTAGTTTTCACAGCGTTCGCGATAAAAAGAATATTTTAGGTAAATTTTTTACACCTTGGGTTACATTATTGAAGTTTTCGTAGGTTACCCACTTTTTTTTGGAAATTAAATATAGCCTATGTTCACCGCCGATATTGTAGCTTCCCAAAAGTGAAAGAATTTTTCAAATCGGTTCAGTAGTTTTGGAGCCTATTCGAAGCAAACAAACAAACAAACAAACAAACAAACAAACAAAAAATCAAATCTTTCCTCTTTATATATTAGTATAGATACTTAATATTATTGTACACACGGTGTTTCTGATTTTTTTTTTACTTTAAATACCTCATCACTATATTATTCATAATTATTTGAAATAATAATATTATTATTGTACTAGCTGATACCCGTCTTGCTTTACGTTGTTGATTTGGCTAGTCAGACTTGAGCCGTAGGTTATTGAACAGGTTTTGTATGCAGCTTTCCCCTTCTCAGGACCAGTAGGCCTAGACAAAATGCATTTGGCAATCGACTACAAACGACTTCGACAATGTAGAGGAAGAAAATTAACTGTCCACTTTTTATATTTTATATTATAAGGATCATTGTTTGGTTTGAATAAATGTTTATATGTTACAGTGGACAGTTAATTTTTTCGCACTATACATTAGCGATATCTTTGTTTGTAGTCGAACGCCAATTTGAATTTGTCTACGACGGCAGGAGTATATATTTTATCTTAATAACTGAGTACACACGTAACGATTTATCTTTAAGATTTGACCGATAATCGCTCATTTTCAAAAAAAAATTTCGCTAAGATTTTAAAAATGAGCGATTATCGGTCAAATGTTATAGCTGATAATCTATCATTTTCAAAATTTTTCACGCCAAGATTTAGAATGTGTACCCAGCTAATGTTTCAAAAAAGGAAAAAATAAGAGTCACTGCTAAATATGCGAAAAATTTGAAAAACTAATGTCACTTTCAATATTTATAAAAAAATAGAAGATGAGGAAAAATTAATACTCACTGTTGAATACGCGAAAAAATTAAAAGAAGAATGTAGTTATACATAGGTACCTACCTACCTACCTAGTATTATAATACGTGTAGTTGTTCCTAATGAAAACCTTCATACTGTGTGTAGATATAGGTACCTACCTACCTAGTATTATATTATGTATAGTTGACCTACTTATGACTGTAGTGATAAATTTAATGAGGTACCTTAGGAGAGAGAGGGTGCAAGCGAACTCTGCTTTACCGGCTTTAGTCATCTGTCATGGCGTACATATTTTATAAGAAGTTTCGGTGAAAATCTTTATAAAATAAGAATTAAAAGACTTCTATTTATATTTTTTGTATTTCAAATCAAACTTCGATCGATTTTGTACATTTTCATACCGTAATGCTACAGTTCTACACAAAATTTAGACGTATAATTTTACTTTTAAAACATGACTTTCTCATTTTTTGTATGAAGATTTTAAATTTTTATAAATTTGTAAATAATTTAAAATATATTTAATGAAATGTAAATATTTGTATCTCAGATTACCACAATTGTATTTGCGAAAAACTGCGAAGAAAAATATTCAACGCAGAACCTACGGTTTTAGCGTGATGCTCTTACATACAGTTGGAGTGAAACAAATAAATAAATATACATACATTACTGAATTATTATGTAGATTGACTATCCTTTGTGTGAGTAGGAAACTATTCTTTAACACAAAACAAATAACGCTTTCTGTGAAAACAGTGTTGGATAAGCCTCAACAGATATTAGATAATAATATAATCGAACTGTTCTTTTTTATTGTCTTGGACCATTTGGGACGAGGATGAAATGGGATTGTATGGTTTTGAAAGGATGACAAATGGTACCTACCTACCTCTACATTCGTCTCAATATATTCCCAATACACGATGCGTGTTCTTTTTCAGCCGTTATGTATTAAGGGTTAACCTCTTTTGAAATATTCTCAATATGTATTAGATATAAAAAAGAATCCTGTACCTTTCCCAACTAAATCAAGGATACGAATAAATTGACCCATGTGAAAAAAATTTGGTGAATGATTTTATCAATTTTGGTTTGGTACTATGAACACGCTTATTATCATGAGTTTAAAAAGTTAAAATATGTTAAAGAGATCATCCTTGCCGTATAGATAGTTTAGTTACACGTGCGCGAATCTAAATAATATTATTATTGTAAGCAGTATGAACCTATCTAATAGATTAGTTATAAGTACCCAATCATAATTATACATCTGACTCGTATTTCTGTCAAATTTGACTAACGATGTTATTGTCATACGATAATAATATGTCATTTGCATAGTAAGGATCACATTAATCAATTAGGTAGCATATTATCTTCGAGTTTATTATGAAGTTTTGAATTTATCAAAAATGTGTTATATAAGATACAGACAGTTCTCAAATAAGAAATAATATTACGACTAATAAATTTACAGAACTATGTACCTAACACAAAAGCAAAAGCAAAATAAATTATCAAGTAAAAGTGTAACCGGATGATGAAAAAAAAATCAGTCCAAAAGTATATTATAGGTTCACAAGGTTCTAATATGTCTACATACTTGTTTTCGTTGAAAATTCTCATGATTTTCAGGGGATTTGAACGTTTTTGTTTTAAATTAATCTGTGCCCACTCAGGGTGACCACAAACGCATTCTTTGACTCTTTCGCAAGTAAGATACTTGAAGTTTGTGTCGTGAAAGAGGAAGAAGGCACCTGGGATTGAACCCACGACCTCCACACGAAGCACTACGAAAGCCGGGGTCGTAACCACTAGTCTGCCAACAACTTCATTACCATGCACCTAATGGCGAACGTTGTTAACAAAATCACAGTAGGTAGAAGGCGGCCGTAGCCCCGTAGTAATTTGTTCATACAATTTAAAATCGAACATTATTAGCGAATTATTGTCATTCAAATAAATTCAAAGTACTTTCTGAGCTCGAGCTATCCTTCATTTTCAAACACGTTATCATGTCAAAAGCGCCTTTTTTACGGAACATGTTAGTGTAGAAGATCGTTATGCAGAAAATGATAGCTTGAAGACATATTGCTCATATAAAAAGGAAGCTGAAATTGTACGACTTTCAGAAGTAAAAAATATTTAAATAAAAACTTCATATTTTAGTAATAAAAAAAATTAACTAATTAATTTATTAATTTATTCGGGCGTTAGAAAGTCACGGAAAGGAGAATAAAACTTTAAAAGAAGGAGCAGTTTAATTATTTTTAGTTCAACCCAATTGCAAACACAACGTTCGCAGAATAAGATCGAAAATTAAGCGTAATTATTTTTGAATTCGAAATGATCCTAGGTAGGTATTTCCAAACACGCGATCATCCAGCTATAATTCCATTTTGGTTAAACGATTGAGTAAACGGTTCGGTCTTTTAAAACTCGCTCCGAATACCATCTACCGCTGATCGGAAGATAATATTATTATCATTAATTTCGAGTAAGAAAATGATAGTGTCTAATAATGGGGTAAGCGTTGGATTAGGATTACATGATAGAATCTTCTATATTATCAGCACGTTCAAAGACGTGTTTCATTATTTGGCTACCAGAGGAAAATAATCTGAAAGAGTATAGAGGGATAGTATAGTCCTTATATTATGTAAAAAAAAAGCTGCTAATCTAGGGTAGCCCAGAGCTCATAGTATATTATAACAGCCTTGTCATGTAAAACATATCTTTGCATACAAATTCATAATTTTACGATTAAAATTAATTTTTATCCTTGTAATTATTATAGAAACTTTAAAATGATATCGACTATTGAAGCTTTTTATTATCTGCTTTAGAACTACATAATATTCAATATTAATCAGTAGGTACTTTAAGGGGGACCCACTGAAGTTACGGACCTCAAATTTTACGCGCTTGTGTAGGAGCATAAAACCAACCCGTATACCAAATTTTATGAAAATTGAAGATTTTTTTTTTCTTTTTTAGCCCTTTTTCTAGAACAATTGAAATTTTCTTTGGATACTTTAGGAGGGTTCCCCTAAAGGTACATCTCAACATTTTACTGACTCATCTACATCGAGGGGCTAACCTTTCTACCAAATTTCAATCAAATCGGATAAGAATTACTATGAGTTATGGGTGCGCACACATTTTTGGCGTACGCGTACGGGGAAATTTTTAAAAAATATTTGGAGTCTACACCATCGAAAACGTCGAGAAAATTAATTTCAGCGAAATCTATTTTTTTTTTTAAATCCGATCACAAGACTCGTGTATATTCCATATACTATGAGTAATAGTTACATACTCGAGAAATATAAGGCAACGTTTCCTATGTTTTAAATTACAAACCACTGCTGTTCTAAAAAATATCAATCTTTAAAATCAAAAGGGTTTAAGCTCGAAGAGAATGCACAATAATTCTTGAACAAAGTTAGAGGGATATCAAAATATGAAAATCACGCATTCAGAAAAAAAATCAGCTAAGCACAAAAATATTCATACTTCTTTACATTGTATTATGTATGTATTTTCTCGTATACATATTATGGTGGTGCACAAAAAACAAACAATTGCGGCGATGGCCTGCCTTACCTTTAAAAATAGGTATGTAATGACATTTTATACAATCACATTGTGTCTAATGAGAAGAGACAGGATTTCCCATTCTCAATATCTAAAATTGTTACCAAGATTCTCTTACGTGTTATCTAGTAATTGGACACGTTCACTCCCAGCCTACACAAAACAAGCACGCTTTAAAGTTTCAAATTAATCCCATATACCTACTTAATTTATTTATTTAATTATAAAAAGTTCTCTCTACGAAGAATATGTGGTAAAAACTTTATGGGATATGGAAAGGAATGAAAATATTAGGAAGGAATGTGGTATGGAAGTAAGTGTTGTGACAAAGATGTAAGTTAACAAGTTGATATGGTTTGGGCATGTGGAAAGAATGGACGTAAACAGAATGACAAAGAGAATTCATAAGGCTGAAAGGAAAGTTGTAAGAAAGCGAGGCCGACCGAGAATGACGTGGATCGATCACATCGATTCCGTCCTCAATGAAGGCCAGGTAAATAAGTAAGAGAAATGAATAAGGTGTATGAGAAATCTTATGTCGGTGGAAGAAGCGTAAGAAGTATGCTTGGATGGTCCGTTCTCTCTGCCTACCCCTTACGGGACACGGCGCGATGGGTAAAAAAAAAATTGTCTGAAAATTTTATATTCTTTTCGTTTTCATTAACCTAAGGCAAGTATATTTTTTTAAATTAAAAACAAGATTTGTTTCACGCACCTTACCAACAAAAATATTATATTATTTTACTCAAAATGAAAGTGCCGAAATTCCAGTAAGTATGTTGAAATCATAGAAGGCACTTTCAAATATGAATGACCTTCTATTGCAAAAAGAAGCAAAGGATGTCATTGTAGATCCTTTGTGTCTTCTTATCACCTAAAGAATTAGGAACCTTAGAAGTAAGAATTTTCAAACTTCAAACGACTATTAGTAGGTTTGGCAAATTAAAATTCTTCATCGAGCCAGGAAACATAATTAAGCACTGGGCATTCATGTTGTATCGTCTGTCTGTTGCTCCCACATTAATATACCTATTGGGAATTTGAATTTGCTTACGACCGAGGCCAGGAATTGGCCAAGGGCTTATATGATTTTGACATGCTGCGCCCTTTAAACAAATAACTATACTTATAACTTATTATTATATAGTATTATTACGTGTATTCTGAAAAAGCGAGAATTCTGGTCATCTCTAAGCTATTCTATTAACTGTAACATTGAATTCGGTTGGTATAGCCTCGCAATTTAATGACCGAATTTCATTTTGAAGATGACGGATCATCGAATAGGGTGGGCCGTTCTAGTATGGAAATTAAAAAAATGCTTCTAATCTTAATGTAATAGTGATAATTTGTTGCCTTATGATGTATTATAATTATCTACAAATTTTCATGACAAAAAAAAACAACAACTTCTGTCTCCGAATCAACCTTGAAGGTTTGTATGGGACGAAAACATCCCATACTAACTGATATTTTTATAATGATCATGTAAAATGATTACTGCCTATTTTTTTTATTATAGGTACTACAGATAATTTAATAACATACTTCTATTTATTTAATTACATAAAAATAATAAATAAAACATTTACATTTTTATGTAAAGTAAGTATATGAAATTATGTAGTTTTGCAGTGATTGTTTTTGATAATTTGGGTTTGATATCTTTTTTACTCGTAGCTTTCTAAGCTTTTACATAATCTTCTCTTGATAAATTTCTACATAAAGTTGGTGAGGATTCTTTGACAATTTCAAAGATCGTCAAACTCCGTCGATATGACAGGGAAAATTCATGAAACTGCATTTATTCATCTTCGCCATTGTATGTAATGAATGCCGTAAGATCCTCGTCGGATACTTATCGATGGGTGTTTCTGTTACAATTTGCTGTATGTCTATAAGGTAGTTCTCGTAAAAGGATGCTTCAAAGTTTCCTTTCGGTACTTAAAGGGTCATAGGTGCGTGTTTTCGGGTGATACGAGCTTTCACTATCCGGCGAGCGGCTTATTCTCTTACTAGTGTAGTTTGAACGAAATAGCTATTCTTTAGTAATAACAGTTTATATTACAGATTTGTTCATCCAATAAATATAATGGATAAGGAATTAAACTTCCATAGGTAACGGGATCCATCTTAAATGCGAACTCCGTCGGCGCACAAACATTAACAATAAAGATAAGTTAAGGTCATCAAACATTCTAAAAGAAACGCAGTCGCAGAATCCTATTAGCTTAGTTTAGCAATCTATCATGGATGCCTTAATCATTAGAAAATGTTGATATTGGTATAACTGTGATAATTTGGAATAACTATAATTGATCTTTTCGTAGATCTTGAAATGATAAAATATAGTTTTTTTTGTAATCACCTGGAACATATCAATTGTTTTTTTTTTACATTTTTCCAGTTGTTTTCCAATTTGGTTAGAATTTGTATGATGATTTGAAAAAGCACTATCAACATATTATACAAAAACCTAAATAATTGTTACTTGTCGTTTTTTCTAGATTACCGGCGACTCCTTTAATGGGGATTCCTCGTCGTTTGTAATAAGAAAATAATTCATTCCAATGGTTTTATGAGTCTTTTCTCCTGCAAGCTTATTATTCAATCATGTTTTCTGGTATTTTGTATAGGTACTTTTTTCATCACATCAGACGACAAGTAAAAGATCAAATGAAATATTGCTTTTTGAAAAGAAATCTGAAATCGATCATTCTATCGGTTTCGGTGTTTCAAATTTTCCATAAATTTTGAATCAGTTTCCTTTAACACTCTCTTCTATTATTGTTCATTTGTATTTTTGACCACTTTTTCTAATCACTAGCCTTAAACTTTGGCTTTACGGCCATCAAAATACAATACTGGTATTTGTAAACCTTTTCTCATTTATGAGATTTTCTAATGTTTTTCGCGGCGCTCTATGTAATTTGTTGACGTCTTAATTGCATTATTATGCTTTATATCGTACAGAACTGATTATTCCATCATTTTTATGATATACAATCTTAAAAAAATCTTATGTTAAACATATTTTTACCTGCTTCATATAGGACAAATTTAGCAATTACTTGAAACTTTGAGCTCAATTCGGAGACAGAAGATATCTTTCGAATTGAAAAATATTTTGCATACGTATTTTAAACAGCATTTGGCACTAAAATATAACTATTACGTTAGCAATAGAGGGAGAAAAGGAAATCGGCCCACACTACCGACCATCCTTCTTTCTCACTACAGATACTACACAAGCTTTGTTTTTTTATTATTTTTGTAGAATACCTTTATCAAAATTATTGTATTCGTTTTCACTTTGGGTGAGCGCAGATTCATTATCGTAAACATATTTTTTTATTTAAATAATTCTACCAATTCACGTTCAATTCGTTAATGAATTAAACAGCTTTTTTCTTTGAATTACTTTATTTAATAAAAATACGCTGCTTTGTCGATTCTTTTATATTGAGTACAAACAGATTTCCTCGTGTACCTAGTTACGGTTCAATATTCACGTTCGAATAAGTAAACCTTCTTGAAGGTCGGACGGAACACAGACGGCTCATTTGACACGAGGCAGGGATCATCCCTCAATATTATCATCCCTATTTTTTGTGCTTTCAACCACTATTTTATATGAGCGCATGAACACTGAACAGGTGAGGCGTGATGAAAGATAAATTATAACGAAAACTTCCTCAAAATACCTGAGAAAAAAAAAATTATCTCCACCACATTATTACAACTTTGTAGTTTCCACATTCATACCGTTTTCGTAGGTATGATGCAATTGAATATCATTCAATAAATCATCAAAATGCTTAGGAACGTTTCTATGAATTCTTTAATAAATTCACGAAAATTTTGCACATTCTCTTGCGGATGTGCTCTTAATCAAAATAATAAAGTAAAATAAATATCAAAATAATATTTGTGTGCGATGACCAAGATAAGCATAAAACATTTGTTTTATTCTTCATTTATAAACTAAGATTCATTTTCCGTTTTACAGGACTAGATTAGAGAATAAGTTATATATTATAATATTAGGTATATTAACAGCTATTTAATAAAAAATATATGTAAGTAATTAAATCAACACATTAAACTTTAGAAAGTGTCAGCATAGTCGGCTGAACTTATTACCTAAGACAATTTTATTTAGTCAACTGACCCGTCGAACTGGCCAACTCTGGGTAGATATTGTGAAAAACCCGAGAAGAGCACTGTTATGGACAGCCATGTTTCAGATTCGACATCATTGGTGTCACCTGGTATCAGCCTGCCATAACGTAATGCAACTTACAACTATGAGTCTTCACCTAGTCACCATATCTACACTTACTTCTTTTAAGGGGTTTGAAGACGGTAAAGATGCTATCATAAAACTCCGTTCTTTGATAGCAGATGTTTAGTATAAACAATTTGATAACTGACATTACTAAAATTATGCAAAATCCAATTATAAAACACTAGCTGACCTTTGACCTAACCCAGAATAAAAAATAATTTTGACTTATTACATGAATTGAACAGTTTACGACATAAAAACATAATTAATTATTTATTGCATTATGACAGGCCGTCGAACTTCGACCTAACCCAGAATAAAAAAAGTAAATAAATAAATAAGTTTGTAACAAAAACAATTTCTCTACAATTGCGTAATTTTTTAAAAAATCCAGGAGATGACGGTGTAGTACGAAATAAGTCACATGTGATACTTGTTACACTATTGTTTATACTAGTTTTTTAAAGGCGCCCGTGGCGCCCACCTATGGCCTTTTTTATGCAAACTTTACTTTCTCATAGCATAGCTGTGAGCATTCACATGTGAGACTTCAAAATACTTGGTTGATTCAACTCTTTATGAAAACTCAAATACCTACAACTTAAACTTTTAATTACAAACTGTACATTCAAATAGCTTTTGGCATGTGGGTATTTACCGATTTGATTGATTAAACTTTTTCATGTAAAATTTGCATTCGTATTGCCGAATTCTTATATGAGACTTTAAAACACTTGATTAATTGAATTCTTCATGAAAACTCAAAAAACATCGTGAACTTTTTATAACAAACTTAACATATGTATGGCTTTTCAACGTTATGAATTCACATGAAAATCTTTAAAAAATTACTTTAGGTGTGTAAACTTTTTATTGAAAACATGACATTCGTATGGTTTTTCTCCGCTATGATCTCGTGTGTGTGGATTAAAGATTCGTGATTTGGTAAACTTTTTCATGGAAACTTTGTTTTCTTATCGCCGAATTCATATGTCAGACTTTAAAGCACTTGATTAATTGAATTCTTCATGAAAAATCAAAAAACAACATGAACTTTTTATAACAAACATGACATTCGTATGGTTTTTCTCCGCTATGATCTCGTGTGTGTGGATTAAAGATTCGTGATTTGGTAAACTTTTTCATGGAAACTTTGTTTTCTTATGGCCGAATTCATTTGTGTGACTGTAAAGCACTCGATGATAGATTATAACTATTCATGATAATATAACTATTTATAAAAATGCAAAAAAAAAACTTTTTATAACACACATTGCATTAGCAAGGGTTTTCTTGGCAATGAAATCGCGTCTGTGAGTTAAAGATCTGATTTGGTAAACTTTTTCATACAAACTATGCTTCTTTTGGCCGAATTCATATGTCAGACTTTAAACAAATTTTGAACTTTTTCTAACAAAATATGCATTTAAATGGCTTTTATCATTTGATTGATTAAACTTTTTATGGCAATGGTTGCATTCGTATGGCTTTTCTCAGCTATGAGTTTCAAAACTTTTTATTGCACACATTGCATTAGTAAAGCGAAGTCCGGCTGTGCGTAAAAGTTTCCTGATTTGTCAATTTTTTGGCCGAATTCGCAAGTGATACTTTACAGCACACGGTTGATTGAACTATCTATGCAAACTTAAAAATGAAATTAAACTTTTTATTACAAACTTACCATTCAAATAGCTTTTAGCATGTCATTGGTTGTTTAAATTATTTGATTGATTGAACTTTTTATTGCATTCGTATGGCTTTTCTCCGATATGAGTTCGCATGTCATTCTTTAAATTACTTGAAACCGCAAACTTTTTATTGCACTCATGGCATTAGAAAGGCTTTTCTTCACTATGAAGTCCCGCTGTGCGTAAAAGTTTCCTAATTTGGTACACTTTGCTTTCTTATGTCTGACTTCGCATGTGAGCTTTTTAATAACCCAAAAAATTGTTTTTCTCTACGTCAAGACCTTTAAAAAAAGTGCTCAGCCACCAGGCATAATAATATCATTATGTTACTGTCAGTTGTCACTGCTGTCAACCATATTGTATTAGAAGAACAATATTATTTGTCTTTAGTTGCGAGTGGCGCGCCATCTAGCGGCGTTAATGACATCAGTCAGTCAGTCAGTGTTCAAGGCAAATATTATATAGATTGTTGGATGAATAGACTCGATGAATAGATACGAAATTATTACGAGTATGGTAAGATTATCATTGATTCGGATGCGGGATGAAGTTAGACGGTTCATAAGTTTGTTATCAAAACAATTCTTCTATAGGTACCCACCTAATTGATTTACTTTAAAAAATCCAAGAGATGGCGGTATAGTAGGAAATAAGTCACATAATATGAAACCTGTAAGATTAAGTACTGTATGTATATAATGTTGAAACAATAGACCCCATTTAAACCAAAATTTACCTACTGAAATATTATTATTATGCTAAGATTTGGAAAAAAAATATGTTTTTTGTATTTTTTGTTTAGGTAGGTGTGTATTAATTTGTTATGTTAAAGGCACAACTTATTCATGCATTGCCATAAATAAATGAAAAAAAACAAATTGAGTTAGAATAATTATTATCTTCACAGCTACAACAATAATTTATTTTCTCTTCGTAAGAACACAACATCTTTATTGGTTTATCATAAAATTGTGAAAAATAATTTTCAAAATGTTCCATTGTTATTCTTCGCCACGTTGGGTATATTTTTTTATTTAATTTCTCACTACGTTGTAGCTCTGTCTTTATAAGACAGCGATATCCAAACTCATTAAACGATATTCCAGTCGAGTAGTTTCTGGCTTTGTACTTTACGACCTGTCTTCACCAATCTCTTTCTTTTATTACATTCTGTAGATTTATGGAGCGGTCCCTGTGGCTTATATTATTATTTCATAAGTTGTGCAATTCAATCGATCGCTCACAGCAGATGCAGCCACTTATCATCCTTTTCTTCAGATAGTAAACCTCAACGATGAACCGTTTAAATACAAACAACAATTTACCCTTAATTACTCGCATGAAGAAAATTACATAATTACTCGCATGGGGTCTCAGGTGACCCCAAATTTTAGGAATTATTTTTAATATAAACTAAATTAATGTGTAAATAAAACTATGTTATTATTAAAATGCTTTATTGATAAAATAATATTTTCAAGAAACAACATGAATTAATTTATATTTAGAGATAAAACAAACTGAAGTAAACTAACTAGCAAAAAATATCATTTTGTACTCATAGAGACATAAATATTGAAAATTAAATAAATTTAGGAACTCTAAAAATAAAATATATCACAATGCTTGCAATATATGTGTGAGTGGTCATTGCACACAAAATTTGCGCATTTTTTAAACCTTGTTGACTCTTTGCCATAGCTTTTCCGAAGTTACGTAACTACTCGCATGGGGTCACTGCGCAAGAGAGCAGAGAGGCCTCCTTTCACTCCCGTGACTTGATTGCTACTAAAATGCAAACTTTGATACGAGTTAGGAAGCTAGCGGGGGCATGGGGAAATTCGGAACACAGGAAGTACTTTTTTTTTAACACAAAAGTGCGTTGACCCCATGCGAGTAATTATTAAGGGTTAATTATTATTCTTGAATGATATTAACTGACGTATCGCATGGAAAAACTTTAGATATGCATACTAAAAGTATCGAGAAAAGAGCCTACAAAGAAACCAAACAAAATTTTAGAGATTTCTTTGGGGTCCATTCAAATTTGCACGAAATATCTTATAAAAACTATCCAGGTATATACATACAGTGGCGTACCGAGGCGCCCATATTTGGAGGGCGGCAAAACTTGCTTACGCTTTACTAAATACGACCAAATTGATAAAATGTAATTTTTTTAATAAAACATAAGATTTTTTGTTTTATTAAAAAAAATCTGCATGTAGAAAAAAATGTGGGTCAGTAAAAAAAAAGAAAAAGTAAGAAATCAACTTCTCGTATTAAAAAAAAATATGACTCATACATTTTTTTCTTAAGTACCTAGGTATATTTAACTTTTTTATTTGGTCTACTTATTTTTTACTATTTTCTTGTAAAATAATTAGTTTTTAATATTGGACAGTTTTTGCGGACCTCGGTAGCCTAGTTAAAGGAACTGGCGTGGATTTCAATCACGAGGTCCCGGGTTCGATTCCCGATTGTGTCAGAGTTTTTCAACGGTCTCATCCAATCTGAGACAGGCCAAAATGTACGGGACGGGTTGACTGGAGAAACTGTCTCAGGTAATGAATGCCGCCGGCTATATTGACACATTTGCATAGAAAAGTGTTACATTTTTTTATCTTATATACCTACATTATGGGGAAGGGGGGGCAAATTACCGCCCCGGGCGCCGAAAGCCCACGGTACGCCGCTGTATACATAGCCAGGGCCTCAAACTGTGGCAAATTCTCTGTTATTATTGTTTTCAGTCTAAGTGGTTATTTCATACAAATTTACTCTGTGTTCTTGTTTCTCAAACAATGAAAAATAAAGTATTTAAAACTAATTAAGTGTTTGTGACAATGACCATTGTTTATTTTTGTAACAAAAGACATTTTACAAAACAAACATGAGGGTGCATTAGATAACGAAATAATAATTTGTCGGACCTATAAGTCTAAATACTAATACACACTTGTCGTCATTTATATAAATACACGATATAACAACTAATCTGACCACTGCAATAAATTTGAAATCCTTCCACGAAATATAATAAAACTTAAATAAACCCCACGACACAACGTTTAACATTAGCAGGTGCGCTGAGAAAAGATAAAGCCGGGTACTTGTGGTTTAAACAATAGACCCTATACCAACCAAAGTGAATGTATTTTTATGAAATTTTTGAGAAATTGATTGATTAAAATCAATTTTTTGCAGTGCTAGAAGTAAATATTAGATTTTTTTAAATGCCAGTAGATAGAGAAATGTCTACTCTATCGAATGATATAAAAAAACGAAAATCGACCTAATGTGTAATATTCAACGTTATTTCAGGCAATAAGTCAACTACCCAATTAAAAAGCAAAGGATAAAGTCTCAATGCGTGTAATCGGAGTTCTATAAACACAACCCAAATGAAAGAAATAAATAATAGACCAATATCGATCGCGGTGTAAGTAGGGCTCTTGCAAGCTCGAGCGCGGTAGAGTGCTTTCGTTTGCTGCCTAATCCTCTAAGTGGGGTCAAAAAGGTAGTATTGAATTGATTGATAGATTAAAAATCAGATATACCTACCACAAGATATACTTCTGCTACGAACTAAGTTGACGATTCCAATAAACTGATAGGTATTGGATGAAAAAGATAGTATAACATACATACATACATATTCCCGTTAAGGTCCCCCACTCTACGCAAGCTTGTCCGGAGGAGACCAA
This sequence comes from Mystacides longicornis, assembly GCA_963576905.1. Taxonomy (NCBI): domain Eukaryota; kingdom Metazoa; phylum Arthropoda; class Insecta; order Trichoptera; family Leptoceridae; genus Mystacides; species Mystacides longicornis. Next base: position 23,331,103 of record OY756421.1, on the reverse strand, counting down.
TCCACAGCAAACCCGACCCGCATGAACCGACCCCCTAGCTCGATCAAAGCAACCAAACCGAAAAGCCGATCCCACACAAATCAAGCCCGCCGCGGATCTCCCCCAAACCAACCCACAATGCGGGAGGCCTAAGCCCCACTCAGGAGCATATGGAGGCATCAAGAGCTCTCCATTGCGATCGAAGGCATTCGAGGCTCTTGTGCCTTTTCTGACCAGTTGAGGTTTAAGGACGTGGGGTGGTCAACCTCACGGTCCCGATCTGATTTTTCGATTTTCTGCCTCTTACAGGATGCTCGAAAAACCAGCAAAAAGAGCAGAGGTGCTATTCTTAGCCGGCAACCCCACGGCGAAGTATAAAGTATAAAGTGAATGAATTTGAATTTATTATGAATTTTTTCCTCTAAAGTCGTATAAAGAAAGATAGTAGAAGAAATGTATTTTTTGCATTCAAAAATAACAGAAGAGAAAACAAACATTCCAATCAGAGGTTCACTAAGCAATACAGATCTTTGACAGAGGGAAGGCTTGCATGTCGGATGATATTTTGGTTATTTTGTTGAAACTTGTTAATGAAAATGCAAACGGATAAAATCAAAATTACTTAAATAAAAACTAGTATTTAAAACAATAATAACTTGGTTTTGTCGTTTTTTTAATTTTTTTAAACTTTTTTGTTACACTACCTCTCTATCTTATCTTTAGACGAGAATTATTTTTACAGGAAATGGCGTATTTTCTGATAGGTGCGCGTTGACTTTAGAATAATCGGTGATGAGCGACTAACACACTCCGCCTAACCATGCATTCCCCGCTGGCCATCTCTGAAATAAAAATTGCGTAACATCGTGATTGGTGACCCCTAGTTCTCAGATAGTTTTGATTTGACATTTACAAGGGCAGAAGTATGATGCAAAGAGAATAAATTATTAGGTATATCCGCATTTCTGTATCTGGTTTATCTCATACCGCGCTACTTTTGACTACTGACCTGTATCTAATAGAATTTCAATATCGTTTGTGAACTATGTGTACTTTTGAAAATAAAAACATAGCATAGCAGAAGAACATCTGGAGCTGCATAAATTAAATAAATAAAATGCATGATTAATTAAATAAATTAATCATGCATTCATTAGATCTATAAATCAAATAATAAAAACATCCTAGTTAAGCATTAAGCATGTAAAAAATGGATGCAAACAGAATAACAAAGACAGTATTATATACCTAATGTATAAGACGACATCCCCTGTGAATAAACCACCCGAGGCCCGACGGCTGACACTATGGCGAGAAACAAAGTGGTTTGTGGTCTAGTGGTTACGACGCCGGCTTTCGCACTGTTTCGTGCGGAGACCGTGGGTTCGATCCCAGGTGCCGACCATCTTCCTCTTTTACGATACAAGCTTTAAGTAGCTTACTGTGAAAGAGTCAAGAGTCTCGGATTGGCGACTCAATAACATGCACACACGAGGACACCGTGATGGCGATGGATATCAGCACTTGGGTGGCCACTGGTCAGTTACTGGGGGTTTGGTATACCGGAAACGGAAAGTAAGTAATATATAAAGCTGAAAAGAAAAGTTTATGAAGGCGTGTTCGACCTAGAAAGACGTGGCTAGGTCAGAATTAAGGGAAATAGGAGAGTTTGTATGAGAAATGGTACGTCGGCGGTTTGCTTGGATAGAAATGAGTGGAGGTTCTCTCTGTCTGCCTACCCCTAACGGGACACGGCGCGATAGGTTAAAATGACATTACAAGTTGGTAACCCACATCCTAAAAATTATCATTTTTTTTTTATTTAGATTAATTGAAGTTACAAAAATTACATATTTTATAACTTAAAAATTACAATATTAATCCACTTATATTATACAGATAGACGTCACATTTCTGTTGCTACATAATTGCTGTTGCTACAAGTTTGATCTTTACAAAAATGTGCGACCTACATATTTATTTTATTTTGAACATTATTAGATAATTATTGTCTATGATAGAATTGTTATCGGTGTATTTGAAAATGGAACTTTTGTTATTTTGTCGTCGTATTGTTGTTGGGGAACTGGTTTCCTTGTGATTGATCGTGTTGATGAACAAAGTTGTATTTTTTGTGAGAACAATCTGAAGATTAATTTTTTTTAATGCATATGGCAAAGACCTGGCTATCACTAATTCAATGGAAGGTCTCTTAGCCAATTGGCTGCGTCAGAAATGACCCCGTGGATTTCAGTCAGACCGCGCTGGAAACCGAAAATTGGACACTCAACTATGTTTAATAATTGTAATAGTTTGGCGGTGACCACACTCGCATTCGGGGCTCGGAGAAAAACCCAATCGATACATTAAATCTGCGCATCTTCCGTGGCCAGTTCTGATTCTATTAAGCGTGGTCCACTGTTTTCGGGGCAGGTCAAATCCAGGTACTCGCTCTTGAGGGTTTTCTATCTACACTTGCATCTCTCCAGAGGGAGCTCCAATCCTCATTGAGCGTTAAATGCTGCGGAGACGATGCCAACTCTCTCCACATCATGTTTCTTGATAGTTGTCTGAGTGGTGGTGGTGAAAAAACACCATTATAGCCTGGCAGCTGCGGGTTATGCTCCAATTTGGTTATTTCCCGGAAAGTCACCTGCTTCCTGCGTAGGTCGGGAGGAGCGATATTGGAAAGAACTGGGAGCCAGGGCAGCGGGATTGGCTTGACCGTACCGTTCACCATGCGCATTGAGTTATTTGTTTTATTTATTTTTATTTTACAAAATTACAATATAACACCATCAGCATGACAGCTTTCGCCTTTGCGCTGATGGTGTTCAAATACTATTACAAATCCAACAAATTAATTTACCATTAAGAAGACAAACACATAACTGAAACATTACAAAACAGAATAGGTTCAACAGAAAATAATACAAACAATGCATACATGACAAGTACGCCTTTTTAAGTGTTGACATTACATTGAGTCATAGACAAAAATATTGTCAGACATCATGATACCCATACCAGTCATTCGCCGATAGTGATGGACAGTGCGATAATCAATACCATGCACAAACAAATATTTACGAGACATTATATATTTTCAATAGAAATCAGTACCAAAAACACAAATATGGCACAAACAAGATACAATAAGAACAATATATCAGAGGTTGTCATCAAGAAACTTAACAAATTCCTCATATGTGGCATTGAACAATTGAACAATGAACATGTCAATATGTAGTTGTGTGTTAACAGCGGTGACATGAGAGTTATGTGCCCACACCCCACATTCAGCTGTGCTATACAAGCGCCAGAGCAGAGGTTCGCAGCACGTCCGCCCTGCATCCCCAGCTAGTCCCAGCCAACTTTGAAATTATGTTATCCAACTGTCGATTTGTTGAAGAGAAATTATTTCTCGGCAGTATCAAGCCAAGATACGCGAGATTTGTATGGCCAGGTCTACATTTTAAACGGTTTCTCAAACTTTGACGACAAAAAACACCAACTTAGAGGCTTCGCAGCATATATGTTCCATATATGGATTTACTCAGAATTCGGAGGAGAACATTTAGTGTGTCTGTGTGTGTGTGTGTGTGTGTGTGTGTGTGTGAGTGTGAGGGTGAGGGTGTGTGTGTGTCCGTCCCCCCCTTATAACTTTTGATTCGCTTGATGCACAGATCCTAAAATTTCATAAAATATTTAATACTTTAAGCCTACAAAACTTGTATACTCAGAATTTTAAAATTTTCTTTAAGTCAGGGGTAATCAACCTTTGAATTTTTACTTAATTTTTGCATATATCTCGAAAACTATAAAAGCTAGAACCCTATAATAACCTATAAGAACCCTAAATTTTGTATGTATATAGAAAAATACAATATCTCAAATTGAATTTAATGAAAAAGTTCCAGGATTTCTCAAACTTGTTTTAAAAAGAAAAATATTTTTTTTATGACAAATTATCGAGTTCCAGCGCCTATATTTCAGAATTTTATAAAAATATCGTAAAACACCGAAACACCACAACCAGATAATAAATTTTTCTATAAAAAATGCATACATTATATCAGTACATCTCAAACTTATCTTAACAATTTTTGTAAAAATTTAATTTATTGACGACATCGTTTCATACAATAAACATATCGACTTAGTCCATCGACAGTTGGATCTCATGTTTACATGCAACTAGTTAATAATAAAAATATCAATAAGCTTGACATCGTCTCTTCGTATTTCCTAGCAGTATATTTATAAATGGTACAACTGCTGATCACTTGTAATAATAGGGCAAAAAAGTAAATAGAACCTCAGGACAATCAGTACCGCAAAAATTCTCCATCACAATAATCCCATAAGAAATTCCAATATTTATCTTCGTTACAAATGAGAATTTTGTAATGGTGAGTTATTTATTTTACTTGAAATAAATAAAAAAATACAGATGATGTCGCTCTTAGCCTAGAGGTGCTGGGGTGTGGTGGGTGAGAGGTTGCCCGTCGTCCGCCTGCTTGCAAATATGGAAAGGAGTCAAAAATTCTACAGGAGTTGTACGACCATCAAAAGTTAAAGTGACTGAGTTCACTGATATTGTCTTTAAATTCCTCCAGTTCAATCAATCTTGAAATTCCATCAACACTAATAACACGATAGAATTCCGACTTGTTATAGGTAAATAAAAATGTTTTAATTAAAATGCTTTATTTAAGTCATATTCACTCTCCTTTGCTATTATATTATTTGAAAACAGCTTACATTTAATGAAAAATTGTTGAACTTGTAAACATAAATTTCCTTGACATTGCGCATACCTACATGACACAGTTTTCTCTACAAACGTTTACGAATTCTTGGATATTAATAACTGTTAACGTCGCAAGACATTTCGAGCAGAAGGCACATTAAATGTTAGAGAAACTTGTTCCAAGAAAATACGGAAGCAAAATTTGCTTGCTGCGTTAGTTCGTGAGAGATATATAGGTATTGTTGTTCCTAGGCACAACACACCATCCTCGCACTGTGTATGATTTTAATTACGTAATGGATAAATATACACATGGTTTATGAATGTCGACGATTTAAACAATAACTCATGGTTTTGCTCGAAGGGATTATAATATCGTGAAACACGTGTTTCATTGCTCCCAAGTACTTCAACTTATTTAATAACATTTAATTATTGTACTCCATGTTGTACCTATAGGTAAATCATTAGGCCAAAACTTTATTTTTCAAAAAGGATTTTTATGAATGCTTTTTAAGTTTCACTTAGCATCAAAAAATTACAACATGGAAATGTACATTGTCCACTGACAAAACGAAATGTATCACAATTTAAAAAAATCCAGTAAAATGCAAACTTGTCGTGGATAATAATCCCATTGAACAAGTTAGGGAATATAAGTATCTTGGAGTTGAGTCCCGGGGACGAGGAAGACCCTCTCATACTGTGTTCCGCTCCTTCGAAGCAGAGCTGAGGAATCTGGACATGGTGTGGGAGGAGGTGTAAGCGTAGATTCTTGCTCATCGTTTCAATACAAGGGAAACACTCACCCGATCCAAGCGTAGATGGTCTCAAGGAAGGTGATGTCCTCATATGTAATTGCCCGTGCGGTCCCAGCCGGTAGAAATACTCTATCATCAGGAAATGGAATTTGATGAAGTGAACCAAATTAAAGCCCAATTGCACTTTAACACTATTTATTCTTCAATTATAGCACGGTTATTATGTATAATTAATTAAGCTTAAATTTTAACTTGGAAGGTTTTCCTTAAATTAGTTTACAGTTCGTGTCACAATATTAATATAATTAATTGTTTTATCCTTATACACTATTTCGACGATTATGTTATAATTATTATTTGTCTCTCTTATTTTTAGGCGTCACTTCACAAAACACAATTCTTTTAAATACGAAACGTCTGTTAAAAATGTCTCAATACCCTACTTTTACAGATATTATAACAAAGATAACACTGGAGGTACGTTTATTTCTTTAATTACTCTCGCGAGTCACTATGGACAAATTTAACCGACTAATTTTATTATTTATTAATCTAACTCTTCACTATGAATAAACGTACTTGCTAGTTCTAAGACTGCCGGTCGGAGAGAGAGTGAAGTCGGAGGATTTCTCCGAAAAATGATCCGATTAGTTCCCCACCCTGGCCTGGGCACTACCCAAACTGCCCCGAGAACACTCCCCTACGAGCACGCTACTGGTCTATCGAGAGGGCTCGTCTCGTCAGAGTGCCACTATTAGCTCAATACAGGGGTGTGTCTCTCTAGTCCGTAATTGGTGGATTCTGGACCAGTAAAAATTATACTTTATTTTTTGCCATAGCCGGAAGTGAAGTTAAACCCTTTTCATGTTCTTTGATATTTCGTAACAGTCACCATAATAATAGTATACCAACCTATATCTACAGATTGGTAAGTACGTTTATATGGGACATTTAATTGCGTCGCAGATTTCCATACAAATTAATAAGTCAATATTTTACGTAACAAATTCAAATGATTCCAATACTTATTATCTTTTTGTTTAATTATTATCCCTTCAGATTCTATATATATTACAGAGGTCATTAGGTAACGTTGCGCAAGATCGAACGCAATGGAGAGCTCTTGTTGCCTCCGTATGCCCCTAAGTGGGGTCTTAAGGGAGTTTGGATTTGTATTGGAGTTGAGATTAGAATCAAAGGAGATCTTTACAACGAAACCCTCCTAAATCCCTCCTATATCCGGATGCCTTAGAAATTCAGTGTAGAAGAACAAACACATGAGAATAGAAAATAAGATGAAGATATACATAACATGTGTTCGACCAATAGCCACTTATGGGATTGAGGCACGGGCTGATACTTCCAGAACAAAATCTCGGCTGCGAACTTCAGAGATGAAAGCTCTCCAATCTATAACTGGAAACACGCTGCGTGACCGTGTTAGAAATTTTGATATCCGGAACACGTGTAAGACGGAAGACATAGTGACTAGTGAGGTAGGGACGACAACGAAGGTGATACTAGAATGAACATATAAACAGAATGTCGGAGGACAGACTTCCACGTATCGCCCTTCAAGGAAACTCCGAAGGCCGCAAACTTTCAGGCAGAACCCCAAAGAAATGGAGAGACAGCTGGCAGTCGACATCACAGGAGAAACAGGAGGCGGCACAAACAGATCCCCAGGATCTATAGAAAGAAGAAGAAGAAGATTTTTAAGAGCATCAGTTCGCGAGCGAGACCAAAACGGTCTCAGATCCAGGCAAGTGGTGTCGCGAGTCTCAGGTCTCGGTCGCCATGCCAACATCCACCGTTATGGGCAAGGAGTCAACAAGAGCCGTCAACTGTGCTCAATCTTTCGCAAATTCAATAACATTTCCGACACCGTATCTTCCAAAGCAACTACGCATTGAAACTCCAAATAACATATTGAACTAATGGACCCAAAACATATCCTTGGAGAACACAACTCTTATCCCAATTATTTTGTTGTTGATAATCATTAGATTTTTGCTATCCGCATTCCACAAATTGAACAAAGAAATGCCTTCTTAGTATGTTACTGTACCAACCCTTGTCTTTCTAGTCCAGATTAAAATTTAGCATGTACCTATGTGTTTTGAATAACAGAACATATTTTAATATACCTACACCTACATGTCTTGTATTAGAGGTAACTAGAGAGGTTTGGCTCAACATAGTGAAATAGATACCCCACTTTAAAGGAAAGGTTCTTTTTAATAAAACAGTCACACTAGAAATACGATCAAAAGGATCTCGTATGTTTTCCATTTTCGTCCTCACGGGCACAAAGATATTTCACCAATTTCGAAAGAATTCTATTCATTGCATACCAGTCGGGCTAGGTACCTACATACTTTTTTGATTTTCACTGTACCTACCTACATTCTTCGAAATTATACTGGAGAAATGCTGTTTTTTTGGCAAAGAGAATTTTTTGTTTTTTTTTTTTTATAGTGAACGACATTATTTTAAAATTTAACGATATAGACTGAGATCTGATTTGAGCATTAATTTAGCTTATTTTATTTAAAAAAAAAATTTACTTCGCAAACAAACATTTCTTACAAACATATAGTTCCTATTATAAACATATAAAACATAATATTAAGTGGTTGGTAGCCCAGCGGTTACGACGCCGGCTTTCATACTGTTTCGTGCGGAGGTCGTGGGTTCGATCCCGGGTTCCGACCATCATAGATGACGTGTAACAACCCTAGTATTTTAAATTGTATTATAAATCACTCATTATAGATAAATGTTTGAATAAATAACTCTAATAAATTACTAAGCGCAGATCTCTAACCGTCTTATTTATAAAAAAAATCGTTACTCACTGATCAGTTTTTACTTAGAAGATGAAGATGACATATCATACAAAACTTTGTAAGCAAACAAAATAGTAGCCGGGCAACGCGAGTGTTTACAATCAAGATGCGCTATGTCAGATTTGAATGTTTTCGAGTTATTGATGCATAGGTAATAGGTAGGTACCTTATTTTTTAATAATTTATTTTATAGTTATCAAAATATATTATATTAAATCATTATTAAATCATACGAAACCTTTATGTTTCAGCCAAAATGAACTAATTATTTCTAAAATATGACATAATATATGGGTATATTATACCCTTTTAACTATATAACAGGCTTATTAATAAGCCAGAAGTTAATTTATAACAAAATATTTTGTTATAATTTAGTCATATTGGTATGGGCAATGAAACAGACACAATAATATACAAATCACAATATACCTATTCTGGTCGCAGTGACAGAAAGGGTACCTTGGTCCCTTAACCTTCTTTCAAAAAAAAAATTGGCTATGATTTGAAACAGATCGCAACTAGGTCGTATTAATACCATTTATGAATAGCCCTCAAGTCTCAGGACCGTAGACAAATATTTGACCCTGAAAATTCGGGTTTTTTGTTGATGTAGTAATTCCGTTATGTCAATATATCGATTTAACAATTCCTTTTACTATAATATAATAATTGTAACTACTATAATTTAATAAATAGGCAATATTAAAAAGATATATATGAACTTGAGACTGACCAAAAACGCCAATAAGGCGAAGGTCAAAAAAAAAAAAAAAACAATTCCTTGATTTTAACTTTAAGTGCAAAGTATCATTACTAAGAATACGATCAGGAGGTTAAGAATAATTGAAATATATATAAATAAATGGGTACTTAAAAATAAAAATGAGCTCTGTCCTCTCAAATTGATCTGAACTATATTTAAAAAAAAATGATGATAAAAGATATTAAAAAAGTTAAGTCTAGAGTTCAAAATCTAAAAATATAAAAGAAAGTAGGTTTTGTTCCAACACTTATCACTCGAGATCGGCTGAACAGATTTTTATAATTTTTGGTTTATTGGATTCTTCTTCGCTCCGGATAACAGAATAACTAATAAAACGTCGAAAAATGGATAGCGAATAATATAACATTAAACTGAGTAAGAAAATATTTCGATACAACAACGCCATCTGTGTAAATTTTGTAGAAACACAATTTTCATTTACCTGACAACCATCAATATTAAAAATAGTAGCACGAAGATTTTTTATGGATGTTTTTTCAAGCTTTTTTCTAAATTGTTAATATTGAAGCGCATTTTTTTATAAATCGAAAGCGAAATGTATAAAAACTAATTTCGAAATCAAATTATTGTCATTTGACACAATCTGCCAGTTGTTCGATAGTTAATGCGATTGACATAATTCGGATGGAAATTATGTGGTTTAAAACAGAAGCATCGATCGAAATGACATTGGTTTAAAGTCATTTTTATCATTCTTTTAAATTCGAATTCAATATTCATAGTTAGATCACAGGAGAACATCTGTCGGGAAAGCTAGTATGAAATAAAACTCAATTGAATTTTATAATTCAATTTTATTTAAAAAAAAATTGAAAACTTACTTAAATGAGGTTATAGTAATGACATCGTTAAAGTTGTTTTGATGAAGAAAATTTGAGAAAGGAAGGAAGATTTTTTAAATAAAGGGAGGCGTTATGGTTAATTACTTTTTTTCAAATCCAACCATGTAAAAAAAAATTGTTTTTGTAATTATAATACACAATCTAATTTTAAAAAGCAACGCCACTTGGATTGAAGAATATAATTGAAATATTCAAATAAGAACAAACTCCTGACCCGAAATGGTTAAAAAAGGGTAAGAAAGGTAGCAAGGTTCATTAATTATATTCACTGGTCACAATGGTATACACAAGATACGTTCCTGTGAAAAAAAATTTTTTTTTGTAAAACAATAATTTGAGGAATCTATTTCTGCATACTGAATCCAAGTGTAAGGCTTTCTGAATATTAATTATTATGATGATGTTGATGTCACTTATTCATTAATTTGATTTCAAAAACCTATTCACACATAATATTCGATAAAATAATGATTCCTCAGAATTCAAGAATAGAGACTGTGAGGTTGACCACCTCACGTCAGGGAGTCCATGTCCCCCTGTCATTAACATTGCCCAAGTTTGAGCGCGATAGAGAGCTCTTGTTGCCTCCCTTAGCCCCTGAGTGGGGTTTGTTGGGCGGATCGAATAGAACAAAATTCAAGGCCTTGGTATTTGAGACATCGACATAAGCGACCTCAGAGGATGATTTTAAAGGACTTCTGCGCCGAACTGCTATTCAAATTATCCGTGTCGAAATTCAAGTCCAGTTCGAAAAATTCTAGCCAATTTGGAAGCTGGAAGCCATGGATATTTTTATGAATATTCTTCTTCTGTATCTGATGGTGATCTGTTCTTGTGGACAACGACCGTCATTTCTTCTGCTTTAACCATCAGCTGCTACCTTGGCTATACGGTAATTCTACTTACATGGTCCCTTCAATGTATTTGTCTGCTTCTACCCCATCTCATGACCAGTAGCTCACATTGCTTATTTGCCGTATGGTACTGATTATGACTTTGTTCGCATCTTGGTTATTACGGAGAAAATACTTGGTTATGGAGATTTCAGCCCGAGTTTCAATGGCGTAAGTCATGATCAACCAACACGTCATGTCTTGTTCGTAGATGTACATATTTCTTTGTTTTCTTATAGGTACGTTTATTTTTCTATATGAATAATTCCTTGCAGGCTTTCAGTTAGGTATAACTTCTGCATTGTTTGCCTGCTGCCTAGCTTCATATTTATTTATTTATTTATCATCAATGGCGCAAAGGCGAAAACAACAACAAAACAAATCATACGAAGTATTAAATTTCACAATAATTGTAGGTATATACAAATAATATCATAAAAAAATAATCACAAATTTATACAACAAACTAATTTCTATGATATTACACCAAACCGCTTTAATATTAATTGTTAATTCTTAGACAAAGTTGTTTTAAATATTTTGATAAGACCTGTGTACCTATGCATGAAATCGCTGTGTTTACCAAAGTGACTACTAATTTAAAAGTTGTACGAGACCATTGTTTGCTAGTAAGTGGGATAGAGGTCGCCCGGTCTTTGGATATTTACATACTAATGGAAAAACTTTTGTCATTTCGGTTTTTATTTTAAAATCTGTTCAACACACAATAGAATAATGAGAGTTGGCGTTTCGCCGGTGTTGAATAGCCTAGAAAAAATATTCTTTTAAATATCCTTTGTAAAACGATTGATTTTCTAAAGTTTGGTGAAACTATAAATAATATTATAAAAAGCAATCAAAAATTAAAACTATTTATTTACTTATGGATGAATCAATCATGTAAGTATATGTATTTTAGTTAACTTTAATTAATGTAGAGTCTATCAAAAACTCATTAAAAATCAAAACCGCAAAATGTACCTATACTTTTTTTATAACAATTATTATTGTTTTAGGTATATCTTTAAAGGATCGTTCGGGTCATATCACAAATAACGAGCTTGTGAGGAGAGCCAAGGAAAACAGGCAGCTCCTAAAATGATTCTCCCAACAACGCGCTAAATGCTCTGCTCTTTACCATCACCTTTTCGTAGGCTGTGCTTTTTTATAGACAGCTAGATTATCGACCTTTCTGAAATTTCACTGTGTAACGTCAAAATTGGAATTTGACTTTTTCGCTTCTCATTTCTACGCTGAAACCGTGAATTTGTAATATTTTGCGAATAATTAGGTATGGAAATCATTGTTTCTATGCTATAAAAACGGCTTACTTATCTAGTAAGTAATTATTATATTTGATTTAGAAACCTTTTAGATATATATCACATAATTGTTGTATGTTTTATTTTTATGAGAATTTATGTAGGTGGGAAGTATGCTTCCCATGGAGTTAAATTTCGTCAATTTTTTTCATACACTTTTCGATAAACATGAATGATTATTTAATTTTGGCATTATTTTACTGTTTATTTTTTTATTTTTGATAGCTAAGCAATGGATAAAGTTGATAAATAAGAAGAAGTTTGGATTTTATTAAAGTCGGTTTTGATGACGATACCGATTCAGATGCTGAATTCCATGCTGATGCCTATTCAGAATTGGCTGAATTGGATAGTATCAGAAGTGAAAAAGTTATATTACATAGCCTTAAGGCCCCACTTAGGGGCTAAGGGAGGCAACAAGAGCTCTCTATCGCGCTCAAACTTGGGCAATGTTAATGACAGGGGGACATGAACTCCCTGACGTGAGGTGGTCAACCTCACAGTCTCGATTCTTGAATTCTGAGGAATCATTATTTTATCGAATATGTGTGAATAGGTTTTTGAAATCAAATTAATGAATAAGTGACATCAATATCATCATAATAATTAATATTCAGAAAGCCTTACACTTGGATTCAGAATGCAGAAATAGATTCCTCAAATTGTTTTTCAAAAAAAAAATTCACAGGAACGTATCTTGTGTATACCATTGTGACCAATGACTATGCTCGATCTTGCGCAACGTTTATGACCTCCTCCCACACCATGAACAGATTCCTCAGCTCTGCTTCGAAAGAGCGGAACACAGTATGAGAGGGTCTTTCTCGTCTTCGGGATCCTGATGGGAGGAAGATCAGCGCTCTCCTCGGCCAATTGTCATTCGGCATCCCCAACACATGTCCCAGCCAAGTCCATCTCCTCCACATAATGGTAGAAGTGATGGGCTCACGATGGGTGCGCCGACATATAGCGTCGTTCGTGATGCGATGGTACCATCTTATACCCAAAACTCTCCTGAGGCACTTCGTGTCGAATGCCGATACTTTTTGTGCCTGGGCTTTGGTCAGGTGCCAGGACTCACACCCAAGCAGGAGAACGGGCAACACACACGCATCAAACAGTTTACATTTTTCGCCTCGACACTTAACGCCGACGCCTTCCACATTTTGGTCATGTTGTTAAAGGCGCCGCCACTTGCCATACCGATACGTATCGGGAGCTCAGCCCCGAGGTCACCAGTGGTGGTAATGGTTGCTCCCAGGTACTTAAACCATATCCACATAATCCACCCGGGAGACCTGGTGACCATCGATATTAAAAATACTATAAATTATACCATTACTCATACAACCTTTCCGATTTCTCTTACTTCCTACCTGGCCTTCTTTGAGGGAGGAATGAATGTGTTCGATCCACGACATTCTCAGTCAGTCACGCCTCCTTACACCTTTCCTTTCAGCCTTATAAATTCTCATTGTAATTTTGTGCGCATCCATTCTTCCCACATGCCCAAACCATCTCAACTTATTGACTTTCATCTTTGTCACAGCACTAACTTCTATACCACATTCCTTCCTACTATTCTCATTCCCTTCCATGGTTAAGCGCCTTTTCATATTTTTTATTCTCATCTTGACATTTAAAAGCAAAATTCAAAGGAGCTTTTCAAAAAATTCATCCAATACAAAGTTGTGTATTGTTTATACATTAATGGTTCACCGAAATTAATATTCTAAAAGGTTTACGTAAGGTATATACGACAGGTATAATAACTTTATGAGAAGGTATGGAAGTATGTTTCAGCCCGTGAAAACTTTTGATTTTGACAAGCAGGTATAAAGCAACCTACCTGCATGTTTTAGTTTACAAATCATGAATGTTGAAAATATAAACCTCACCTTCGGTTGAAGAATGTGGTTAAGATTAGGGAGAAAAGTGATGAAAATTTTAATATTTAGGTACAAAGTAGATAGGCGGCGTGTGTAAAGTTCGAGTTGAAGCTCCAAGTATGTATTAGGAAGAGTAAATATGATTATTTCAAATGATGAAACATGCAGGCAGGTGGTGCTCGGCCGTGCGTCATAATATCACAAACTTGCGGTGCCTTAAGACTCACAAATACGTTATAACCTTTTCACGAAATACATAATCCTTCAAAGAAAAATATGTCTAAGCATACTATTCATTTGAAATTTGAAAATAGTACGTACATATAGAAGTTTTAATTAATGGTAAGCTCGTCCATAACTCAAACACTACGCAACATATTTTTCATACAAAAAAAAAAACAATCCTTCCACGAGAAATATCTAAAGTTCGTGGGTCCAATCTTCATCTATCACAACACAAGCTGTGCTTTTTAAGAAAGATTTTAAAAGTGTGTTAACTATGGGCTCGCCCATTCGTTTCCTGTAAAAAGAATGAGTCCTTTTTACATCAAACATAGACTTTTTTTTTCAATGTTAACAATGAAGTTACCCATAGTTATATTGTCAATGAAATATCAACGCTTTTAACTGTGGTTAAATTTAATAATAATTCACAATAACAATCGTGTAATTGGGAAAAAGTATAAATCACAGTAGTGTCTGACTCTGGCGTAGAGTTTTCAGCGGAGCAGAAGATCCAACGTGATTTTTATATCAGCTGGAAAATGATAAACTAGACAGGCGGTGGGGAGGGGGGGAGAACAAAGGATAATATTCAGTAATTAATCATAAGGAAAAAGGTTAGAATTACTAGAACCTAGAAGCATCGGAGTAGGATTAAGATAAAGTACTTTATTTCGTTGTTAAATTATTTGTAGTATTATCTTCCAGGCTTTGGGATCGTAAAAACCATAAATATCTTTTTTACCGACATTGCGCCCGCTACTCTTTCAGCTTCTCGGGATAAAATTACCGCTGATATTTTATTGAAGCGTTACATTTGCGGAAAATAAGTAATAATTTTATTTACACAACCACAAAGAAAAACAAACAAGTTGAACACCAAACTATTATAAAATTTTTGTCAAGAGGCTATGTTGCCTTTTACAACGTGATTAACAACCTTTCAGGAACCTGCTGTGCTGCTTGGGAAGTAAGTTTTAATAAAGCTTTCTTATTTGAAACAACGTTTAAGCGTTTACCGTCTTACTTATTAAAAAAAAACGTTAGTCGTAAGATTACGTATAACTCACTGATCAGTTTTTACTTGATTTATAAAAATATATTTTATCCGAGTTTGTTATGTATGAAGATGACATTTCATACAAAATTTTGTAAACAAACAAATAGTAGCTTGGCAACGCGAGTGGTAACTACCAATATACGCTATGTCAGATTTGAATGAGTTGTTGATGCAGAAAATGTATCTAATTTTTTAATTATTTATGTTATATCAAAATATAGTTAAGTCCTTATTAAATCATACGAAACCTCTATGTTTCAGCCAAAATGAACCAATTTATGTTTGATCACTTCAATTTTAATATTTGTACCTACTTAAAGAGTATTCTTTGAGTATTTTCTTCAAAACGTCATTATATTTCTTATAAATTTAGTTGGAGCATCATGGTTACGGGAATGGTAAGCCGTCGAATGATTACGGGAATGCATATTTGCTTTAATTGTTTAAATTTTCTATGATTGATATGATAAACCAAAATACAATGTGATAAGCATGCTCGAGGTCCATGGGAGGAATTAGCCACCGACAGAGGGCCTTCCTTGTCAAACGAACCTTCTTGCCAAAATTCAGGCAAAAAAAAAAACTCTGAAGGTCCGAGACTGGCCCACTTCGATGCGACCTCACGCCTCGAACAGGTACCAAAAAGGGGCCGAAATTCGGCTATCAGATATAGTGTATATATACAACTGAAAAAGGTTCCTGATGGTGTACAGACTACAGGGGATGAAAGCTATCTTTTGACTATGTAACTCTTGACTCTAAATATCTAAACGTACTTCCGGCAGAGACTCAAAATAGGACAGGATTTAACTACGCGAAAAATTATGCCACGACTAGCTACAGTCAAACAACGCGATCCTGCCTATTAACAAATGTACTGACTATCTCGCATACATATATTTACTGATTATCGATCTCTCTATCAAAATAACCGTTCGATCACTTTACCGGCGCACTAATTAACCTTCTAGTCGAATTACCGCGGGCTGTACATCAGACCGCAAGTTTTCCTCATTAGGTTTCCGAGTGGCTCACCATCTTGGGCTTGTGCACTGCTTTTTCGAAGAGAACTTCCTGAGCTGAGCTGAAGAGCGTCCAATTCAGTCAACCCATTCTCCCGGAGAGTCATGTGAGGTATATCTTCAGTCCACAGCCCTCCTACACATACCGGTTTTATAACTTTACATTTATCACGGCGGCGAAAACTAAAATATAAACTCTATCTGTGCGCGGACAGACGCGAACTTTAGTAAACTCATTCATAGCTCGACTGAATAAAATTACTCTCACGGGGAACACACACACCAATGTACCTACTTTTACAAATGAAAATTCTACACTAAGCTTACTAGAAGGTTCTAAATATGAAATTCTTAACCGGATTCAAAAATAAACATTAAAGCTAGGTCACACCACTGGTATCGGAAAACGGGGTAACCCGCGAATGACAGATAACAATTCGCGACGTGTGCTTGACATGTGACGTGTGAAAACAATACAGGGAGGTACATGCTGCAATACAATAAGCCCAATGGCACACAGAGATTACAAATATTCAAAACAATGCCGTAACGCATCGGCCATACCTATCTCTCTCAGCTGAAACCACATCGAGCAACTTGCTCATAAGCATGCTTGGCGGGGCAACCAAGCAACAAACAAAATACCACACAAAAAAACATCTCTCTGTGTCCATACAAATTCTAATATCATAAAAATATGGTCACTCACCCAAAATTCAGCATACCTTCAAATATTTAGCAAAAAAGCACAAACGAAAATAAACACGTCACATTCATAGTTGGAAGTTGAATTACCACGGGGCTGTCCAATCTAACGATCCGCCACGCGACCTCCCTCTATTGGCCAGCCCCAATTGAACAGTCAATATATTATAATAATTAAACAGAAGGCCTAATCCAACACCGAAGACTCTAAGTTTTATCAAACGCGAATTTATCAAATGTGATAGTTCAACCTCCAAAGATACACATTAATCAAATCGCACGCAAATCCCGTATTAATAACAACACACTCGGACACACCCCGGTAGGTACATAATATGTACAATTGAAATATGCGAAGGATATTAAAAATTACTCAAACACTTCAACACAAAATTTAAGAACGTCTTGCCGTGTCCTTTTTGGGGACAACAGCATTTGGTTAACAAAAAAAAGAAAAGGGAGAAAAGAGGGGAAAATCAGATTAGTCCTCGGAAGGAAAAACTGTACAAATATACTTACTTCTGTTGTGTTTATACTTCTGCCTGGCTAGCATCTCTATGTGAAAGAATAGGACTCTTAATGAGCGGAGACTTCTTAATAAATAGGAGAGATTAGTATCTTCCTTTATGATCTTCAGGGTGTCCAGTAGGGAAGGGAAAATACAAACAACCGAGATGGGTTGCTGTGATATACTCTTATGTCCAATGATATATAATATTGCAATATATAGTAAAGGGTGTGGTCACTCGGACTCTTCTAAGTTTTATATATAGATTTGCAGATCCTGGTCGGATTGTTCTTATGTATAAGTAGTCATCTAGGTGCTTGGTGTTGAGGTTAAGATGATGCAATCTATTATTATAGGGCATTCAGTGGGTACTTGAATGTGGAATGGAAAATATAGGTGATATCAAATCAAAAAGCTAAATGTTATATTACACACAATCAATATATTATTATGGATTTTGATTGACAAGGGGTACATTCCTAGGAACATTACTTCTATACTGAAGGTAAAAAAAAAAGACAATAAAATTTGATATAAAATAGTTGCTTACATGACATGAATTTGGTCGATGTGAGGAGAAGATTTCCAGGTGATGTGTTTGCCTTTTACGGTACGATAATATGTATGTACGTCGTGATAGAATCCGGACGAAAAGGTGGTCTTCAAGATAGATGTAGTCTTACGTCTGGTCGTCGTGTAGTAGATTTCGAAGAGTTCAAAGCTCGGGCCAAGACACGAAGGGAAGGAGGCGGTCATCAGGTTCGAAACGGAGTAGGCATCATGTAGACGGTAAAGTAATCCTTTACTTTGCTTGTCCAAGACAAGCAACGGCTCTGGGAGCGGCTGGTATCGAAGTTGAAAAAGTTTAGTAAGATTCGAGATGAACTTGCCTTCGGCACAAGGATAGTCTATGTATAATATATTAGTAGTTCACTTTTGAATTGTCTGAACAATGAAAACAGGAGTCACAGGTGCGGAACAAGATGTTTATGAGTTCGGTTGAATTTCAATTCGTATTTCCTAACGGTTCAATCAAAGGAGCGGGAACAAAAACAATATGGCGGGAAACACGACCCACGCCAGCACTTATTAAGTGAGAATAAAAGATTGATTATTATGTTATTATAAAGCACATATCACGGCTCACTAATTAATTCCATCACTGTTATTATAGATTTATTCACATGAAGATTTAAATATAATTTCTCGATTATAACCATTTCGATACATGGTCGTAACGACAGGAGCGCGTCCTGTTAGTAGAGATCGTAAATCAAGAGTGATTTTACAAAACGAAAATGGAATAGGCCCGACTTCTAGGGGCGGGGATAATCTACGCGAGCAGTGCAAAAGTGGGCATATTCGTCAAAAGGAACCAAGCAACGAAATGACCGGCGGTTAAACATGAGAACGGCAGAGGGATTTCTTTCGAGAAGCGGGTCCGTTGACTAAATGTGGCCGATAGATCGAGAACTACAGTGGAGAATGGTTTATATGAATACATTTAAATTGTAACCAACTCGGGCGCATATCTATGAAGGGACCGTGCTGAATTTAGGTACAGATTGAAGGCTAAAACAACGTCGGGTCTTTATGAGACACGACATTTCCCCCCTCCTAAAATTAAACTGAGCGTGAGCAAGTTTAACACAAGAACATCTCAGTAAGAAAGAAAAGGCAATCACGAAGGCATGATGAGACACATCCCAGAAATCAACCATCACATCTGAAAGAATACAAGCATACAATACATAACAACAGCAAGTATGGATTCCATATAAAAAGTTACAACAAAAAAATATTATTTTTTTCTTTTTAATCGCCAACATAGGCGGGCCAATTACTAGTACATTTCCCCTATAGCGATACAAATAACAAGGGATAATATACTAATTTCAGATGTTAGGTGCCAATACGAAATTCTAACGTTATTTATCTCACGAGTGTCAGTGAATACTTGAACATTAAATGGACACTCAATTTGCATGTTATGAAAGTATAACCAAAAACTGTTGGAAATAGATATCGAATAGATCCGTATAGAAGTTAACAGTACAGTGGGATAAGGATTTCTAATATTTTGAACAGTAAAGAACTTTACAATTTGACAAAAAGAAGAGAGAAAATCTGATTCGAAAGAGTTGATCTCTTTAAGGAGACAACGATATTGTTTGGCACAGATTATTAAGTAAAAGAAAAATATTTGTAATACAAAGTACACCGTACATAGGCATGAAAGGGGTTTGTTGGAAAACATACATACAATTACATAAGCCACTGCGACCTGATCTGTAATGAGAGGTAAATCGCTTGCGCGGAATACGACCCTGGTTTGACCAGACCACAGAGGACATACAAGCATGAATATACATATTACAGAAAATATAGTTAGGAATTAACCTTTTTATACACAGAGAAAATTTACAATAATAGAAAAAGGGGGGCTTGACGCTTGGGAGGGCTAGGCTCACACCTGGCTTCCGAAAAATTGGTCAAGAAAATTAATACAATTTGTTGGGAAGTGGATGACAGAGAAAATTAATTATTTAAGTACAGAAAATTAATTAATTAAGCCGCTGAGGCCTGACTCGAGTTCAGTGCTTCTGCGATTGCTGAAGACGACAATTTCGGGTCAGATGACAGACGGGACACAAACAAAAAATATTACAACATTTTTACAATATATAATTAACTAGAAAATACATAACTTTAGGTTATAGGCTCGGCACAAAAGGAAGCACGGTTCTCGTGAATTCCGATAACACGGCCAAGACAATTAAACAATAGAGAAGATTTTAAGTTGGAGACCTCGTATAGATACAATTACTATGGACATAAATAATGATTAAAATTCACATTGAAATGTAACGAGGTACATCCAGATCATATTCATATATACAATCACAGCTGAGCGCAGAGCGCATATTAAGGTGTTGCGCAACACATACATACACTTAAAAGTGACATGTTTACATAACAAAAAAAATGACTCTAAAGTATACAGGTCCAGTGATAGCAATCTCTTAATTAGTTACCGAAAGTTCCCGAACAAGATACACAAAAGTGAATATAACGTTGGAGTATCTCATAGATTTGACAACGGAGAGGTCATGGCAATAAGGCTAGTCTCCTGTTGACATAGAGATCTATTTCCAGTTCTGTCCAGCAGAACGTACAGCATCACGCATAGCGTGTGGTCCTTTTGAATGTAGAAATTCAAAAAGACCCGGTTTACAAAACATGACTTCACAAGTCGGTGACCTAACGACTCAACGTTGGTCCGTGGAATAAATTTCCACCGTACGAATGATATTGATCAGATATCCCTTCGCACAAACAAAAAAAATAAAATGACATAACATAAACAATATAAATAAACACAATGACTATTTTTAGTTTCCATGGAAAATAAATATGCTTTTTATAAACTATTTATCTTAAAAGAGCTCAATTTAACACAGCATATATCAAGAAACATTTTATATATTCAATAACTAAGAATATTAGTTGGTAACAAAAGTATTCGTAACATCATCAGTATTACTTACAGTCGGTCATACCTTGACCTAGATACAAAGCGAGGACGATCGCCCATGAGGTAGGTTAATGACCTCCTATTGAATCTATATTTGGCACAATAAGTATAGAATATCCAATATACCTAGGTAGGTACACGGAGCATGGTACATTACAAACAGCAGTTTTCAACATTTTATATTTGTGAGACTATGAGACATTATACAAAAAAAATCAATTTAATTAGACGCCACCCAGATTCTCATTTAAACTACAATGGTTATTTGATTCTTGTACTATGATTACTATGTTTGGTCAGGTTTAGAATCTGGGAAGAACCTTTGACCAATAAACAACTTATCGAATCATACTTATCTATTTATTAAATACAGGATTTCAACTAGAATGATAATTACAGCTATTTTTGTACTTACAATATTACAGTCTTTTGACGGACGTTAGGAAGGAGAACGTGGGCTTTCCACAAGGCAATTAATTATAAGTTTAAAAATATATGCTTCGATCGACTTCACTCATTACTACATTTATTCTATTTCCAATCATAGGCCGGCCTAAAGCATACGTCATTCATTCGCAAACATTCTATAAACATACATACAAACTTGATCATACTAAGTCGACGGAAAACATAAAAAGGTACATAGAAAAATTGAAATTAAATAATATGAACAGATGGTGAAACTCAGATTCTCTTTCCAATGAACTATTATACTCTAGGGGAACACAATACTTATGAGGGTGATACATTTATATACACACACATAGAAATATCTTAATAATAATAATATATACATAGTAGGTAGCGATGACCATAATTTAGGCAATATGTATTAGCCTAATAAAAGACAATGTATTATTCTCTCTTTTGCACTTCAACGTCATCGCTATCAAAAAAAAATTTAACTAATATATTTGCTTTATATCTATATACTACATACAAAATACGTTACAGACGATCGATTGATCCTCAACTGAGAGATCAATAAGACAAGGGTTTCCTAATTAGTTTTTAATATATCTTTGATGTGGTACTTCCCAGCTTGAGTTCCATCTTCATTAGCCAACAAATAGGCATTGTTAGAAATTTTGCGTAACACTATACTTTTTATAAATCTAGGGGCTAGCTTAGCTGAGAAGTACGCTGCCTTATCAGACTGAGCGAAATTACGTCTCCATACTACGTCTTGTTCGTTTAATAATCTTTCTGAACGACGCAAATTATAGCGAACAGCATGTTTTTTAAAAGCGGCTATTATAGCATCAGAGACTTCTTCATGGATTCGAGCATACTCATCGAAAGTTTTTAATCTATTAGCAAAGGGTTCTTCTTCTGATGAAGGATTGGCCGAGAGGGATTTATAGAAAGATCCGTGCCGTATGTGCTCAAAACCGTGCACCAGGTAGTGGGGAGTATAATTCGTTACTAAGCTTACAGACGTGTTTAAGTTATGAACAATAGCTGGCAACTTTTGAGCCCATAATCTATGGTTGTTTTCCACCAATATACCAAGAGCAGTAACTAGGGTTAAATGATATCTTTCGACTGGGTTATTTTGGGGTGTATAAAAAGTATTGTAAAAGAGTTGTGACACGCCAAATGAATCGCAAAAATCTTTGAACAACTTTGAGGTAAATTGAGGCCCGTTATCAAGTATGATCGTGTGAGGTATGTTGTATTTGAGAAACACAGATTCACGACGGAATTTTATAATGTGCCCACTAGTAGCTTTTCTAAGGGGACATACGAATAGGTATTTTGAAAATACGTCGACCACGGTCAGCATATAAACAAAACCCTCAGTGGAAGTTACCATGGGACCTACGATGTCAATTGAAATCGTATGGAAAGGGGCAACAGGACGTTTTGGACATGAAGATATACCTAAGGCACCGGAGTTACTTACTTTATATGCTTTGCACAGTTCACATTTACTAATAATATCCTTAATACTTTTCTTCATATTTTTCCAATAGAAATTTTTTACCAAATTATGAAACGTTTTGACTACACCAAAATGACACGATTCCTTGTCAGCATGGTAATCTAGAACTAATTGCGGGACTTCACTAGCAGGAATTACTAACGACCAAATGTAATTATCGGGTTTTCGTTTATCGTTTATTCGTTTTCGATACAAATGTCCATTTACGATGGTATAGCTGGGGAATGACTGTGGATTTTCGGAACAGCCGTGAAATATTTTATTATACCAGGGGTCAGAAACGTCAATGAAAGGTTCTGGGAATTTCAAAGAAGATATAGGGTTTCTACTTAAGGAGTCAGCGACCACATTTTCGCTGCCTTTTCGGTAAACTAGATCGAAATCATACTGGGCTAATCGGGTAGCCCATCTGGCCAATCTACCACTAGGATTGTCCAGAGTACGCAACCATTTAAGACTAGAGTGGTCAGTTTCCACAGTAAATTTGGTACATTCTACGAAACTTCTGAAGTGGTGAATAGCATCTAATACAGCGAGCAGTTCCCTTTCAGTAACAGAGTAGTTGATTTCGGCTTTGTTAAGTTTGCGGGAAAAATACGCCACGGGTTGGTTGTGACCATCAGTTTCTTGGCTAAGCACTCCGCCAATGGCGTAAGCAGATGCGTCGCATGTGATAATGAAGGGCGCCTTAAAATCGGGAGGTCTCAGACATGGCGCAGTAATCATGGCTTTCTTTAAGGAATCAAACGCTTCTTGGGCTTCAGGGGTCCATACAAAAGGGGTTGAAGACTTGTTCTTTCGACTACCTCCAGTGAGTTTACATAAGGGAGCGGCAATTTTAGAATAATCTTTAATAAATCTACGATAGTATCCAGTGAGACCTAGAAATGATCTTACATCCTTTTTACATTTTGGAGTAGGAAAAAGCTTCATGGCGGTTAGTTTTTCAGGATCAGAACGAAGACCGTGTTCGTCGATAACATGTCCAAGAAAACGGAGACTTTTCTTACAAAATACTGACTTTTTCAGGGAAATGGTTAGATTAGCTTCCTTCAGAATGGCCTGAACCTTCCTCAGGTCGGATAAATGAGTTTGGAAATCGGGACTTGCGACCAAAATGTCGTCCATGAAACAAAATACTCTTCCTCCAAATTCTGAGCCGAATAGGGTGTCCATGAGGCGTTGTAATTGACTAGGAATGTTCTTGAGACCAAACGGGCAGCGGTTGAATTGGAATTTTCCTTTTCCTTCGATGAAAAATGCAGTCTTGCACTTAGAATCGGGGTGCAGAGGCAATTGCCAGAAGGCTTTATGAAGGTCGAGGGAGGTGAGGAATTTAGCATCACGTAAATGATCCAGAATACGGTTGACGAAAGGAAGACTATACGAATCACTACGGGTTACAGAGTTCAATAATCGGGGGTCGAGAACAAATCTGTGTTCACCTGATTTCTTGGTAACTACCAGCACATTGTTGTTCCACGGGCTGTTGGATTTTTCGATTACACCTAATTCGAGCATCTTATCTATTTCTGCATTAATTATTAATTTCTTCGGAAGGGATTGGGGGTATGTGCGCTGTTTGACAGGCTCACCATGAGTTATAATTTCGTGAGAGACGAGGGGAGTTCTACCTAAACCTACGGCTTCAGCAGAAATTTCAGCAAAACTATCTTGTACTATTTGAAGTTCCCTCAACTGTGACTCTGAAAGATGGGACATGTCATTTAAACATGGGACTGGACCGGAAAGAACGGAAATACTGGCTAACGATCTGTTTGAAGGGTGACCTGATTGACCAAACAACTGGGGAGCTATATTGAATGCTCTCCAAAAATCAACTCCCAAAATGAAGGCTGGTTCAATTAAAGGAAGAACTACAAAGGAAATCGTATCGGTTTTATTGTTGCAAGTCACCTCAAGTTCTATTTGACCGACGGCTTTGTGAACGGTACCATCGGCGGTAACAACGCGCACGGGAGAAGGCATTAATTCCGCCCCCTGTGAAAGAAAATGTTTGTGGGCGTGGCGCCCTAACACGGAGATAACAGCTCCGCTATCTAATAATCCTCTGAAAGTTAATTGGGAAATTCGAAAATCAATGTATGGTCGACCGTCTCTACCGAAGGATGAATCGAGTTTATGTACCTCTAGTGTGTTGAAGAAAAGAGCCACACTTTTCAACCATTTCTCGCGTTCTGATTTAGCTGATTCGGCAGAGGGGATGAAAGAAATAGATGATAATCCAGCTGACTTAGAACCAGGCGGACGGCTTCCTACAAATTTCGGTTTGTTAGCAGATTTGGAAATATTGGGTGGAGGACGAGAGACATCTACTACCACCGGAGGATTTGAGGTGTTACGGGGAATAACAGCTGATGGGCGAGTCGAGGGAACTCGACTATAACAATCTCTTTGGAAATGACCCTTCCTGCCACATTTATAACAAACAGAATCCTGTTTAGCAGTGTTCTTGGTAGAAGAAACGATTCCGACCGCGGTGTTTCGTCTTGCTCGGTAAAATGGTTTGTTAGCCGGAACGGGGGAACGTGAAGTAGTACCATAAATAAGATCAAATTCTCTACAAGCCTTTTCTAAACCTTCTATGGTATCTGATCCAGCTGCCAAAACAGCAGGAGAATATTTCGGTAACAGACCCTGGCGCAACGTAGTTAGGATGTCAACTGGGAGAAAGGGATTGTTTAAAGTTTCGTTCTCGTATAAGACGCGTCCAATATAAGAGGAAGCGGGCTCATTAGTTCCTTGTTTTAGATTTACAATGGAGAGTTTACGATGCCACTGTCTCGAGGGGTCGTCAAATCTGTCAATCAATAGTTTTCTTAAGGTATTCCAATCTGAGATGTTTCGACACGACTGACGAAACCACGTCAAGGCTTCTCCACTTAACAGTTCGGTAAAAACTCTGGGAAGTTCGTTTTTGGGGAAGCGTCTAGACTCGCAAAGCTCGTCAATTCCTGTCAAAAAGTTTCTAACGTCCGAACCGGAAGAACCGTCAAAAGTAATTCTCCAATTTGCTACACTACATGACTGGTCTCGAACAACGTAAACAGTATTGGGAGGGCAAGGAATGAAGTTTTCTTGTACTTGGTTATGAGCTAAAGGTGGCAAGGAAATCTGTTGGCAAATTCTATTTTCAGGAATCGCGGTCAACTCTGGAGCTTCAGATAAATTTTCGTAATTGGGCATTCGTCTAGGGGTGCTTACTACTGACGGCGATTGGGCAAGATTTAAATTTGCATTAAAATTACGAGCTTGCGCACGGAGTGATTGTAAAGCTCTGGCTGGACGAATTCCTCTTTCGCGAAGTTGTTTGGCTATACTTGCGCTATTCGCTCGCTCAATATTGGGGATCGGTCCATACAGTGAGAATTCCATATTGAACAATAGTGAAAATTCTACGGGAGGGAAAAAGAAGAAAGAGAAAAAAAAACTATGAACGCGTTCGCTTATAGTCTCCACAGTACTGGGTATACGGACAAACGCTCCATATTCTAATCTTATTAACAAACGTAAAGATTATAGTCGAGAAATAAAATGAATTTAATCACGGAGAAATGAGAATTGAATAAGCGAAAAATCGGCATACGAAATACTAAGTTATATTTTTTTTAAGTATGTAGGTATGTAATTTGACCTCGCCTCGTGTCGCGAACAAAACAATTATATCCATATTCTATAAGTAGACTGGATGCTAAGTAAGTATATACATAATATTTCAACATCGCGCGCACAGTACATGTAAATCTACGTGGGTAGAGCTCGGCCAACGTCCTTGGCAGGTCTATTCTTGCACGAGGGTAAAATAGCCAACCGTCGCTCCACACACACAAACTTATACGTGTATCGGAGAAATAACTGACGCGAAGTATAGGTAGGTACCACGGTTTCCTGTGCAAAATCTCAAGGTAAGAGTGTCCGTTGGCTGTTATTATTATTTTTTCTTTATGCAGATTTATTCCTGCACGTGGAGAGAAAGCGGCCCAGCGTCGCGCTACACATACACAAACACACACAAATACGAGTGGTTGAATACTAGCGGAAACGTCCGTGTACGATTCGCGATGTGCAAAAGAGAAAATTTTTTGTTAAATTATTTTTTCTTTCAATATTGGATCTGAACAATTATACAATATTTTCTGAAATGTTTTACAATATTAAATCACCAAATCTCCATCCACCTTGCACCTTAGATCTCATCATATACCAAATCACCATTTGAAAATTAATAGAAGTTATCCACCTATCTATTGCAATGGATGTGGACAATACTGGACAAAAGTGGGCAAGGAATTTCAAACGGAAACTTTTAATTGAAAGGGTGCCATGAATGCTATGGCATCCGTGAAACAATATCGAGCTCCACAGCTTGGCTGCGACAAAAATCGAGCTCCACGTTGGCTCGCCATAAATGCCGTGTCCTTTTTGGGGACAACAGCATTTGGTTAACAAAAAAAAGAAAAGGGAGAAAAGAGGGGAAAATCAGATTAGTCCTCGGAAGGAAAAACTGTACAAATATACTTACTTCTGTTGTGTTTATACTTCTGCCTGGCTAGCATCTCTATGTGAAAGAATAGGACTCTTAATGAGCGGAGACTTCTTAATAAATAGGAGAGATTAGTATCTTCCTTTATGATCTTCAGGGTGTCCAGTAGGGAAGGGAAAATACAAACAACCGAGATGGGTTGCTGTGATATACTCTTATGTCCAATGATATATAATATTGCAATAGATAGTAAAGGGTGTGGTCACTCGGACTCTTCTAAGTTTTATATATAGATTTGCAGATCCTGGTCGGATTGTTCTTATGTATAAGTAGTCATCTAGGTGCTTGGTGTTGAGGTTAAGATGATGCAATCTATTATTATAGGGCATTCAGTGGGTACTTGAATGTGGAATGGAAAATATAGGTGATATCAAATCAAAAAGCTAAATGTTATATTACACACAATCAATATATTATTATGGATTTTGATTGACAAGGGGTACATTCCTAGGAACATTACTTCTATACTGAAGGTAAAAAAAAAAGACAATAAAATTTGATATAAAATAGTTGCTTACATGACATGAATTTGGTCGATGTGAGGAGAAGATTTCCAGGTGATGTGTTTGCCTTTTACGGTACGATAATATGTATGTACGTCGTGATAGAATCCGGACGAAAAGGTGGTCTTCAAGATAGATGTAGTCTTACGTCTGGTCGTCGTGTAGTAGATTTCGAAGAGTTCAAAGCTCGGGCCAAGACACGAAGGGAAGGAGGCGGTCATCAGGTTCGAAACGGAGTAGGCATCATGTAGACGGTAAAGTAATCCTTTACTTTGCTTGTCCAAGACAAGCAACGGCTCTGGGAGCGGCTGGTATCGAAGTTGAAAAAGTTTAGTAAGATTCGAGATAAACTTGCCTTCGGCACAAGGATAGTCTATGTATAATATATTAGTAGTTCACTTTTGAATTGTCTGAACAATGAAAACAGGAGTCACAGGTGCGGAACAAGATGTTTATGAGTTCGGTTGAATTTCAATTCGTATTTCCTAACGGTTCAATCAAAGGAGCGGGAACAAAAACAATATGGCGGGAAACACGACCCACGCCAGCACTTATTAAGTGAGAATAAAAGATTGATTATTATGTTATTATAAAGCACATATCACGGCTCACTAATTAATTCCATCACTGTTATTATAGATTTATTCACATGAAGATTTAAATATAATTTCTCGATTATAACCATTTCGATACATGGTCGTAACGACAGGAGCGCGTCCTGTTAGTAGAGATCGTAAATCAAGAGTGATTTTACAAAACGAAAATGGAATAGGCCCGACTTCTAGGGGCGGGGATAATCTACGCGAGCAGTGCAAAAGTGGGCATATTCGTCAAAAGGAACCAAGCAACGAAATGACCGGCGGTTAAACATGAGAACGGCAGAGGGATTTCTTTCGAGAAGCGGGTCCGTTGACTAAATGTGGCCGATAGATCGAGAACTACAGTGGAGAATGGTTTATATGAATACATTTAAATTGTAACCAACTCGGGCGCATATCTATGAAGGGACCGTGCTGAATTTAGGTACAGATTGAAGGCTAAAACAACGTCGGGTCTTTATGAGACACGACAGTCTCCCATCGGAGCGTGGATCTAGACTAAACTTCAAAAAAAACTATTTGTCCTATCGAGGGCCAAATATACTATCTCAAAACAAAGAAGCCTTGCCTTCTCTACTAATCCCTTTAAACAACATTTTTTCTAAAAATGGTTTCCCCGTACATCCATTCAATATGTAAAAATACCAAACCTTCTAATCTGTCATAAACAAAGAAGCAACTGGTTTTCAAACTCTTTACCATCGCGTTCCCAAATTTTCAAATAATGACTTAACAATATTTTGAATAACACATCTGAATAAATCCCTCACATCAAATGGACCTAAATATGAAGTGAGCACATAATTGGAAGGGAAAAAAAACTCAAATACAGTGTAGGTATTTATTACAGAAAGCGTTCTTGTATACAGGAATCTGCTGTCAGATGACGTAAAATCCAACATGGCAGCTCAAAATATACAGAGACAAGCTCACAATCAAGCGATTTGCGTTAAATTATCTCGCTGACAGCTTGATCGCAAATTTTCTACCGCTGAACTATTTTTTTCCACTGATCAGACTTTAAATAAAGCAGTTTGAGATCAATATAATGAAGTGGAACACTTGAACACAATAATTTTTACTGCGCAAAACACAACAGTTATATTCTTCTTGGTTAGTTATACTCAGGTTATACTGCCTAATATAAAGACTTTTAACATCATAATCTCCTACCCTCGGATGTTTAGAAACTTTAGTTCAGTTCTCAACTGCTAGCGTCAGTTCACATCGAAAAATAAACAAAAATAGTAGATGTTCAAAATATTCTACTCTACTGTGAGCGAAAACTTCAATAATGTCGACGTTTTTTACTTTTTGATTTTAAGACACCGCATTTTTCTTTCCACCAATTCATTGCAGGAAAGATGAGACATCTACGAAAAAAATGTGGAAAGACTCTGTGGGGCATGGAAAGGAATGTGATATGGAAGTTAGTGTTGTAACAAAGATGAAAGTCAATAAGTTGAGATGGTTTGGGCAGGTGGCCGGTAAATTCATCGCGGGTACAATTTATTCGATTCCAGGTTCTGGGTTTGTGTATTTATAACTTTGTAATTAGTTTTGGTAAAACTTCAGTTTAGTCACTCCTGATGATTTCGAGATTATTTTATATACCTAGAAGAATATGCAACAACTAATTACTCTAACAATTCATTACTAATGTTCGATTTTTAAATGTAACAAACCATTACGGGCTTACGACCGTCTTCTACTGTTATTTCGAAGGCTAGCTTAGTTTGATCACTTTACGTTCACAACGTTCGCCATTGGGTTGTTATGTTTGTCTCCGAAGCTCTTTACATGTTCAACATGTCGTAAAATCTCATGTATGCAACAAGTAGAAATTTAATAATATATGAAATATAGAGGTAAAAGTTGGAAATTATTTAGAACAAGAGAGCAACCAAATTTAAAGACTGCAACTGCTGTCATATATTTGTATTTGTCATGTATTTTATATACGATTTAAATAGGTGAGATTAAGGTTGGAACGTAGTTAAAAAGGGGGGTTTCGGGGGTGAAACCCCACCCCCATACCTTTTTGGACACCTCCCCGAGTGATAACACGGTAATACTACAGCGTATGTCAAAATCGCCGCCATCTTTAATTTATAGGAGTGACTAAACTTTATTAGGTCATAAACAATTTGTCAGTTTACAATATAGATTGATGAATTGTTCGCGATGAATTTTCCTAGACCCAGTTGAGCATGTTGCAATAATATATGCAGACAGATAGAACAACAAAGAGAATATAAGGCTGAAAGAAAATGTGCAAGATGGCATGGTCGACAAAGAATGACGTGGATATAACACATTGATTCCGTCCTCAAGCAGGACCAGCAAGAATCAAAAGAAAAAGGAGATAGTGAATGATAAATGGTATGGATGGAAAAATCCGTTATGTCTGCATCTCCCATAAGTGACACGGTGTGATGGGTAAAAAAAGCTTTCCATCCACGTGTGCTTATTATTTCATACAAAATTCTCACGCGTCCAGCTGTTGCTGCTGCTTTTGTGGTTTGTTTACGGACTTCTTGTTGAGATCAGTTTTGAAGGAGCTCTAGGTATATAAACCTTTCTACTTGTTCAATGGGATCGTTTTCAAGTAGCAAGTCACAAAATTTCTCTTTCGTTTATTAATTAATTTTTCGTTATCATCAAGCAAGGCTTCTTGTCTCAATTTCAAAATAAGTATTATATTACGAAAGTAAACGTAAAGGAGTTTTGTATTATTATATCTGAAGATAGGAAACAGTAAAGTTCAAACACAAAAGGTGTGTCTCTGTAAAGCTATGTCCACACATAGCGACAAAATGTTGATATCAACAGTTGACGGGTATCTATCAACTTTTTGTTGTAAAAAACGCAAAATGTTGACGGATACTTTAAGTCGACCGCCGACTTTTGGGTGCAAAAATCAAAGAGAAATTATTATGCATGTTGCTTGTATCCGTGTATCCCGGCTGTCCACACATGGCAACAAAAAGTTGATATCAACAGTTGACGAGTTTTCATTGACTTTTTGTTGTGAAGTTGACAGATACTCGTCGATATTTGGTGCCAAAAATCATATGGAAATGTTGCGTATTGCATGTTTCCAAGTTTCCCGTTTCAAACGGGTAACTCGTCAACTTTTCACGTTCATCTCACTGGTCGAGGTATTATTTGTGAATGTTTTTTTTACCTTTCTACATTATTTTTATAGGTTTGTTTTGAAAAATTTTCAAGTATTTATTAATTTCAAATTTAAATGGGTACCTACTTATTTAATTATTTAATATTTTCTTTTTACCCATCAAGCCATAATGGACAGGCAGAGAGAACGGACCTCCACTTTTTTCTATTCAGGCATTCTTCTTTCACTTACTCCAATGACATACCTATCATTTCGCATAAAACCACTCCTATTTCTCTAACTTCATACCTGAGCTTCCTTGAGGACGGAATCGATGTGTTCGATCCGAGTTATTACATAAATAAGTAACACTCTTCAATACATAAGTGTCAGTATAGCAGGCGGAACTTAATCCTTGGAGCATCCTCTACCAGTCAACCAGTCCCGTTTAATATGAGACAGGATTCAACTTCGAGAAGATATTTCAGGTGAAAATACACTTACATTGAAAATTTCTGACCCAACCGGGATTCGAACCAGAGACCTCTTGATCTGAAGTTGATGCATTTGCCACTAGGCTACCATTCTCCTTTTTTGACCCCATTCGGGGGCAACGGAGGGCAGCTAGAACTCTCTACTTCGCTCGATCTCGCGCAGTTTTTTTTTCTTTATAAAAATGAATCTGTGTTCACTATATATTCACTCAAAGTGAACACAAATATACTATATGACTCTTTCACAGTAAGCTACTTAAAGCTTGTGTCGCGAAAAAGGAAGATGGTCGGCACCTGGGATCGAACCCACGACCTCCGCATGAAACATTGCGAAAGCCGGCGTCGTATCCGCTAGTCTACCAAATACTTCCCATACTCAGAGTTCAGAACTCTAACACCATATTCAGACCCCGCTCTACTTCATAGGAGCGGACCACAGTATGAGAGTCTTCTTTGTCTTCGGCACCCTGATGATGAGAGGAAGAACAGCGCTCTCCTCGACCTACTGCCATTCGGCATCTTTAACACATTTCCCAACCAAGTCCATCTACTCTCCAAAATGGTAGAAGTGATGGGCCTACGCTGGGTGCGCCGGCGTATAGAGTCGTTCGTTATGCGGTGGAACCAACTTATATTAAAAATTCTCTAGAGGCACCTCGTTTCGAAAGAATAAACTTTTTGTGCATGGACTTTGGTCAGGTGCTAGGACTCACAACCATACAGGAGAATGGGCAACACACACACGCATCAAACAATTAACATTTTCGTCTTGACACCAAACGCCGATGCTTTCCATATATACCTATTGGTCATGTTGTTAAAGGCGCCCCTTGCTATACAGATGCGAATCAACCATACAGGAGAATGGGCAACACACACACGCATCAAACAATTAACATTTTCGTCTTGACACCAAACGCTGATGCTTTCCATATACCTATTGGTCATGTTGTTAAAGGCGCCCCTTGCTATACAGATGCGAATCGGGAGCTCAGTCCCCAGGTCAATAGAGATGGTAATGGCTGCTCCCAGTTGTTTGAACTTATCCACTCGGGATACCTGATTAACAGTCGATGATGTTCAGTAAATGTGAATCAGTGCAGGCGTTATTCGCCATAAGCTTCAAATCTGGCAACTTTCTAAAGATTTCCACATTTTTTAAAATGAATCTGAGCTTAGTCAAAGTGAATACAATTACGCTTTTGACATCTTTCACACTAAGCAAAAGGTTTGTATCGTAAAAGTGGAAATGGTTGGCACCGGGATTCGAGCCCACGAGTTGCAGAACGCTTCGCTCATCGTTCATTTCCATCGATAAGTTTTAAAAAACGTCGAAGAATATGTAGGAATACAGGAGGTTTAGTTGATCGTTTGATAAACTGGTATGGTACAAAGTTAGATAATTTATTTTGTAATATATTGTACTTACCTACTCAAAATTTATATAAAGAGCTCCCTTTTTAGGCGTTTTTACAAAAAAAAAAAAAATAGAAATCCCGTAATTTTATCTAGAAGTCACTCTGTAACTTTTTTTTATTTATCCAACTATTTTTTCAAATTTCAAATCTTTAGAAAAAATAAGTAAAAAAATCAAGAAAATGGCTTAATAAAAAGTTATATCCCTTCATATTCCAAAGAAACGTCCACGAAATAAGTTTACTTCAGATTTCAAAATTCTCAGAAAAAAATTTGATGGTCACTTTCACCAATGGTTCCTAACTTTTACGTAGCTCTTAGTGTCCTCCACTCCACACTATATAAAAGGCTACGAGCAACTTAAATGTTATGAACCGTTGGTGAAAGTCACCATGAGTTCTTCAAATTTCGTAAAATTTTTCCTTAAATATCAGTAAAACGGAAGAAAAACAGGGTTGAGTATTGGCACACCTTGCTGTGCCCCCCGAATATGGCTTGAACGCACTGATCTGAGAGGAAGCAGACAAGACAGAAGTGCATAGAGGAACCTAATGGTGACCAGATGCTCTACCTTGGGAGTGAACGTGAGTTGGTAAGGGTAAGGTTTATATTCTCTTTCAAACAGTATACCTACAACATGTGTGTATATAACAAGCAAAACATATTTTTATTTCCAAATGATCTCCTCTATGTACCATACCAGTTTTTCTAACGTTTTACCAAACACTCTGTATACCTATTATTCGCATATTTTGATTTTCAACAACAAACGATGTGTGGACGCGCAACATCGCTATCAACAGTATCCAGATACAGTTGACGCAACATTTTGTATCTCCAACATTTTGTTGGAGATACAAAATGTTGCGATGTGTGGACATAGCTTTATGTCAACTCTCTGTAATGATAGCGGATTATTATTTTGTTCAAATTCACACGTACCAAACTTGAAACCAGTAATGTAACGCACAGATTATTATTATTATTATTATAGAATTTTGGAACGTCAACGATACTATTAGAAATACCACTAATTAGATAGCTTTATGGGTTGTTTTCCTGAGAATGCGACGTTTCAGAGAACGGCGTCAGTAGAACGTTGTTTATTTTGTTACCGTAGTTACAAAAAATATTGTCATTTTTTTCAAAAACGGCCGCCGCGCCGTCTTTTCAGTGTCAGATGATTCGTGAACGCTTTCATTGATGAATTATTACATATTAAAAAAGCACCTTCTGTGCTACGAAATCGATGTAAATTGTCTTCTCCCATACGATATTCATCCTCCTCTGATGCCAGAGGTCATCTCCCAAACAAATAACTAAATCAAAATCAAGATCGTTCATTTTCACGTTCCGACACAATACACAAATTGAAGTTTGTTATTAAAAAAAAACGGAGAGTACGGGCACGGAACTCCAAATAATAATGTCACCGTAAACACCGCCGTCGTAAGCTGCCGTAACATATGGCCGCTCCCTAGGATCCTACTGCATTGGGGCCGATATTTTAAGCATCCGTTAGTTAAATTTCAGTAACATTTTACTGATGGGAATTACCGACTACCTAACTGTCAATTAATAATGGGTTAACTCAAAAAAGAAAAAAACTTGAAAAAGAGAAGCACGATCTTGAAAAATTTGCTATTATCGATAATGCAATCAGTTCTGTTGGAAAAAGTAAGAGTAGGACGTGAATGCCACGTAAGCCAGGTAGTTAGTTTAAATTAATATAGAAGGGGAATAATAATTATTTCAATATCACTTGACACATCACCACAGCAGGGGATGAGAGTTGCTCCCGTCACGTGAACAATGTCTTAATATTCTCCTTTGTACATCGCAATAGGTAATTGTTAAGCCACAAACTATGCTAGGCTAAAAACAAATAAGATTGCATAGATTATTAAATGGTTTTGTGGCGTGTCTTTCTATATTAATTACAGCCAGATCCTGGCTCTAACTCCATAATAATTATCTACATCTCGGTACCATAATTATTATTAATATTAAGATATTGTTCTTTCATTGTATACGTACGATCCTTTTTTTTCTAAGACAACTAACAAAATTGTCAAAAATTTCAAAAAGTTAAAACCTAGTAGAGCGCTGATTATTATTATCTACTTTATATCAGGAAATCATAATTATTTCTGTTATTCAACTTTATACATCGCGTAAATTTCTAGTGAAGTAAATAGCTTTATTCAAGTAAATAACTTGCAGACACAGGGTAGATACCAATCAGGCGTGCAATATTCTGCGCCAGATGGACGTGGATTGTGGAATTAAATATTGGGCACTAAAAGACACGTGACCTAGAGTTTCTACGTCTGTCCGGCGTTCACACAACGGAGATTCAATATTACCATTATTTATTTTGAAAAGATGCCCAAACACACTTCTTTCGCTTCTTTCACCGACACACCATTTATCACATAACCTCTCTTATTTTCTTTGATCCTTACCTGGCCTTTCTTGAGGGCGGAATCTACTTTTTCGATTAACGTCACTCTCTTATGTGTCTACATAAACGCACATAAAAAACATTTTATTAATAGTTCTGACAAACAATGAAGGAACTGTTGAACACGTTAGTATAAATGTTTAAGTTCGTATCGAAATTTTAGAGTGGATGCCAACCTTCGATGGTCTCAACTTGAAGTGCTTCACTTAAGTATCCTCTATCTTTTCTAGCTGGTTATTTACCCTTTGAAGGACAATCTTGAACTGATTTCTAGATGTCTGACCATCTCGACCGACGTTCGAGCTTCTTCAGTAAAATATAATATGCCTATGCAAATATCGTTTCAAACAGACATTTACGCTCTGACTTATGTAAGTATTTGTTTAACCTATACAGCTGTTGAACTGGACATTATAGGTTGAATAATAATTCTTTATAGGGTCTATTCCATTTTCTTGAGGACAGTCCGAAAAAAATGTAGATTTTTAACAAGTTGTTATACATGAGCATCGTTTACACCTCTCATTTTCAATGGTTTTACGGTTAATTCGTTATAGGCTGTCTATGGCATATTTACCTAAACAAGGCTATCAGGGTTGTCAGGTTTTTTCCAAAAAAAATACCGAACCAGTGTTCCCAAAGGGTCATTCTCATAATCTGGTATCCGGAAAGTTGAAATTTCACTAAAAAAAAGGTCATTCTCAAAATTTGGTATCCGGTAAGTTTAAGAAAATTCACTAAAAAAAGGTTATTTTCAAAATTTGGTATTCAGAAAGTTATAAATTCACTAAATAATGAAAGAAATCGTTCCGAAAATTTTGTACTGTTTTATTTTAGTGAGGAAAAATTACCGAAAAGCCTATAGTTCGGTACTTTTGTCATGCCGAACACCGAACACGGTGCTAAAATACCGAACACCTGGCAACCCTACAAGGCATCGATGCAAAGTTTGGAGTGCTGAGTATCAAATAAAGCAATTGGTAAAGTTCGTCCGAATCTCGGTACTTTTGTTGAAACACGCTTACCTCACGGGAAATATTTTTCATACCTACAACTTTCATCGGTAAGTAGATAGTTGCTACGACAATTTTTATCGGTGATATAATGTGGTGAGAGATATGTAGGAACCTCTATTGAAATCATCAGAGGTTCCTAAATACTACGGGAAGAAAATGTCCAAATATCCGCAGTTCTCAACGTGGTATGGTAAAATTAATTGGGACTCCTAAGACAAAATTTAACTGATTAATAGGACAACTGAACAAATAATGCCTCTCGTTCAACGATATATAAGATGATATAGTTTTTTTTTTCTATATCAAAAGAAAAAAATACAGAATCCCCAACACTCTAACATGAATGAGATGTGTTACACTTTTTGCGGGATTTCTTCTTTGAAAGAGCATTCTTATGCACAATACATTCTATGTACCTATGTTTAAGGGAGTGAGAAAGAGGCGTTTCGTCTGAAGGCGGCCCTGAATATTAAAATCATTAATTATTATAAAGTCACGGAGGACAATAATTATTATTCTAAGACATTAATGGCCCTGTTTAAAAAACACGTTTGAGAGGATGATTAAGATATTTGAAATATATTATAAAGTAGTGGGATTATTTCGGAGTGGTGTAGAATTAGAGTAAATAGAAGATTAAAATTCAATTAAGCCGAGACGCGAGCCAATACTACCCTCTTTCAAATTCAATGATAGTGGATTTTGTCTGTCAACCTAGGTAGGGTGGACTATCGATACAGGGTTTCCTCGCTTGGTTGAGTTTCATACAATTTATCTGAACGCCATTTTAAGAGACAGAGTATTAAGTACCTTTCTAGATAATTTAATTTTAAATGATACATCGTCTGGTTCTTTTATAATAGTAAAAGAGTCAATAAAGTGTGACTAATTGAAATGTGCCGTATCCCTATGGGAGTTTATGTGTTTAAAGGTCTTGTAGAAAATGCAAGAAAGTTCCATACAAAAGTCTTATTTGATAATAATTGAATGTTTTTTTTTTAATGAATAGAGGGCTAGTACGAGTTTCATCGAAAGCTAATTGCACCCTAATAAGCGCTTATTAGAGTGCAATTAGCGCAACGATCGAACGTTCGATAATTTTGTATGGAGATTCCTTTCGTTCAACGAATGGTTCGTTCGATGATCGAATGAAAATAAATATTATTATTATCTATGGTTTCCGACGATGAACGAAACGTTATTAGGTACATTGATCGAAAGCATGGACGTATTGAAAGGAATGGATGGACCGCCACTTATGCAGTGGGTTCCTATGGAACGGTCCGTCATCTGACAAGACGGCGTCTTTAAAAATTATATGACAATGTTTTTTGTTACTGCGGAAACCATATTGGCAATGTTCTCAACTGACATATACCTACATCGCTGTTTATAGTAGCGGCGAATCCGTAGGAACCCAGACCATTACCATCCACTTACGTCGTGCATCCATGATCAAAAGAGACTGCATGCGCCATACGGTGGCCGATTTCGGAACTATTCTGACACAAGCCAGAAAAATGCCGCGAATTGATTTTGTTCACACAATCGATATGTCAAATTAATAATGATTATTATTCCGTATCGATGATAAGATATTGTGTT
Organism: Mystacides longicornis; assembly: GCA_963576905.1. Lineage (NCBI taxonomy): Eukaryota > Metazoa > Arthropoda > Insecta > Trichoptera > Leptoceridae > Mystacides > Mystacides longicornis. The sequence continues at coordinate 23,292,252 of OY756421.1, read as the reverse complement.
ATTCATTTTTTTATTTAAGATTTTATGTGGCAGTAATTATTCTGGATAAAATAATCCTTTCCGGTAAGTAGTTACACAATAATTAATATAATTTATTCCTTACATATTAAGGCAATGTCAACAAGACATAAGGTGGTGTTGTTATTACGTGAATAAACCTCTGACTTTTTATTATTAATTTGAATAGTAGATATCTATAAATAAATAAACATAAAATTAGAGTTTTATCTTCGCGAAACAAACGATTTCTCACAAAACATTATATATATTGCATGTTAGAAATCGTTTGCAATATAGGATTAGTTGTAATGTATCATAACCTTAATGAAGTAATGTAATAGATAGATAATATTGATAATATTATCTCTGATACATGAAATTTCATTATGTTTATGGTGTACTAAGCTGTTCAGTGTTTTTAAATAAATAAATCAAAGCCTCTTTCTATATATATATATATTTCAATTGAAAAATATTTTTTTGCTACCCGACGGGTAATTGAAGCCGGTTTATAGATTTGTGTTATCAATAGATAATAATATATTGTGTTAACTTTGTATCTGTATTATTTTAGATTGAAATATTTTGGCAATCATCGGCATCTAAGGTACAGGGTCGAATGAGCACTCATTGTTAAGTAGTATAACATTCCACAACGCACGAAGGGAGGATGAGTGTTGGAGACTATAGTTGAAGTGGTTTGATGAAGAAAAATAATCTGATACCTACATCAGGTTGCTGATATGTGTAAGTTGGTACAATATCAGAACTATTTGGGCTGCTTGGATTGTCTTTATTTTGAATGACAGTCATCTGTTTATATTCAATTAATTAATACTTGGTATACATTTTTAATAGATAATTATAATTATAAATAGAGTAAAAACTAGTCATGGAAAAATGGTCTCTTTAAAGTAAACATTTCACTGTTATACTGCTTGCCTAGGGTTTCACAATAGTAAAGATTGTCTGTGAATCGCATCATTCAAGAATGTCTAATTACCAAGTTCGGAGACACCATGGAAATTACTCAAGGCTTCTCTCACTGTTGAATACATGAGCTGTCACTTTAATCTTTAACCATGCTGTATATCTGAACCATATTAAATATAATTATTAATTCACTTTTAAGACATACCTACATTCATTTTCATTTCAGAAGATGAAATTCATCATCAGCATGGCATCTTAAGCAAGATGATCTGACGGTGTGAGGAGTTGACGGCGAGGGATGGATCCAGTGGGCGTAGAATCGGGAGCTGTGGAAGTCTCAGGGAGAGGCCTGTATACATCAATAACCGAGGTCTTTGGTGTCTTTATATTGGATGACACCCTTAAGCTTATGGCCAAGACAAAGGAAGATTACTGAGAGATAATAATAATAATTTGAAGATTTTAATTTTTTCTTTATTTATGAATATTTTTTAAATAACTATAATAATTAAATTAAGATTCCTATTTTCTATAGATGTAAACAGCCCCATACCTAAGAAAAAATTGCTTTAATAGACGATAAAAAGAAAACAAGATAAAAATCATGATGTACACAATGTTCCAAATATTGATGGATTCTTCAGTCCTATTTCAGGACTAGATCTTAACATATTACAGAGTTAACAATTTGATGATATGGTGTTCTATTGACTAGATATTTGGCAAACATTGTTAACGTGAAGTGATTTAGTATGATCACTTTACGTTAACCAGGGCTTCGAAACAGCATTAGAAGACAGTCGTAAGCCCGTAATGGTTAATTTTTTTATAACATTTCTCTCTTAAAATCGAACCCAATTTATTTAATGCTTTTTTTTTAATAAAAATGTATTATGTATTTTTTAATTATGTAAGAGTGTGTATTTTTTTAATTACAAGCAAGAACTGATAAAATGATTATTCCCAATAAGTTGGTAGGATGAAATTACCCAAGGCAATAAGCTTACAAATTGGGTTATTATTATTGTCCAATAAAGTGTTTATTTATTTATTAATACTGAGATTGATAGGTACATGTTGTAATAAAAAAAAAAAAACTTTTTTATGAAAAAAAAACAAACTTCATATTATTTCCAAATTAATATTTATTTATCAATGTAAACAAACAGTCATTTACAAAACATATTAACTCTTAACAATAAACAGTTAGTGGACCAACAAAGAAATTTATTTGTATAGTGGAAATAAAATACGCACTAAACGCCAGAATATTCATTACGAGGAAATAAAATAAAACTGCATAAAAAGTGAAAAAGTGTAAATTTTATAATTTTTTTTGTAAAAATAAAAAATTTTGCTACAATGAGATCACATGGTATATTTAAAAAAAAATTAAATTAACATTTATTAGGAAAAAAATGGATTTGAAATCCAAAAAAATAGAAACTCAAATACCAATACTTCTATCCTATAATAAGCACTAAGTCCTCGTGGGGTACTTTGGAATGGCACTATACTCCGCGTGATATACTTGCGTTTTAGAATAATAATAATAATAACATACAATGTTTAGTGATGGCAATAATCATTATTATTGGATTTTAATATAAAATAATTTTAATGTCATATAAGCAACGCAATCGGAACTGGGCTATATATTTTTTTAAATTTGTGTATCAAAAACTACTGAGTGCAGATGTTAATGTAAAACTGCTTTTCTTCTTCTTCTTTTAAATACTCTACCATTTTCAATAAATCGTTTTTTTTCGGTGGATATTTTGGAACTACACTGTAGAAGTGGTATTTGCGTCGCCAATAATGAGTTAGGACTGACATTTTTTTCATTATATTTGTATTTTTCCATGGTTCCATTTCATTTAAAGTATACCTTACACTAATTATATGCGGGTTCAGTTTTGAAATTTTAATCCACTGTGCCTTAGAAATACTTATTTTATTTGTGCAGATTGTATAAAAAAAACAATAATGCGTCCAATTTGTTGTAAGTGTAAAACCTTCTATTTGATTTTAATAAAGTCAAGTTTGATAAGAAAGATTAGCACAGGCTCTTGCCTAGTGGGGTGATAAATTCCAATAATTTTATTCTCATTCTCATGTACTTCAAATTTATTTGTATTATTTTTTTAGAAATAAAATTAAATAAATAAATTTGAAGTTTACACCTGTATTTATTTATGAATTTGATTAATAAATAAATCAATCAAATCAAATCATCATTATAAATAAAAATAAACAAAAAATTAATAGGAATATAAAGAAAATTTTTGTACGATTCCCATCACTAGCGGATCACTAGAGCTACGCGTGATGATTTTAGCGTTCGCGCGAAAAATTTTATGAGAATAATGTATGTAACTTACCTCTTCAGCCGGAGGGACTTTCGCCGAAATTATTTTTTTAGATGATGACACATACTCTTGTCCATGTATTTTTTTCATTTTATTTAAGTATTGTTTATTAAAACCCCCTTTTTTCTTCTTTTTTTCGACAGTAGACGTCCCACAACACACTTCGTCGCGAGCCATTTTGCGCTTTGAATGTATTAATAGCCGCGTCAATAAGGATCAAATGAATGAAATACACGCGGTGGTACTTAGTGCCGATTAGATTTTTCAACGCTGAGGACTTAGTCCCTGGACGTAGTTTGAACATGTTTATTATGCCTTAAAATCGAGTTTTTTGAAAAAGTGCAATATTAAGGCTACTGGCAATAGTTTATAAAACATTTCCTCATACTTAACTTTTTTTTTCATTTTTGGCGTTTAGTGCGTATTTTATTTCCACTATACATTTATACTCCTTAGATGCAGGTGGGTGGTATTATAATTAGTGTGCAAAAAACCTGGAGAAGAAAACATACCATACCTACATAATATATTTAGGAATATTTAAAGGCTGATAGAGAAACACTTTTTTTAAAATAAAGCACTAGCTATTTTATTTAAAGAAAACTTTACAATAGAGAAAATGAAAATAGATGATATGAGATAGAAGTGGTCGGTAGCCTGGTGGTTCGTCTCCAGCTTTCGTTCCCAAGTACCAACCATCACTCGCTTTAACAAAACAAGCCTTTAGTAGTTTTTTGTCATAGAGTGTATTTGAGTAAGCGCAGATTCATTTTTTCTACAAAATATAGATCATCGATACATTCGACTAACTGATCTTTCATACATTCCAAACATAGATAAATACTTACTTTCAATCGAGAATAGTATGGATTATACGAATAGGTAAGTTTACTCACTTATGGAATATAAAGATCTCCAGAGGTAAGTAGTTGTTTGTGAGAATGGCTTTTAACAATATTTTAAATTTTGTAGCCACTTCACATCTTAAAATTATATATACAATGAAGGACTTGTTAATTATTTTTAAGTTTCTACTCCACACAGCTTGAGTCCTTCGGAGAGTTTTTTGGACTAACAAATTATTTTATTTGTTACAAAATCTATCATAATGGATAAAACTAAGGGTCAAGACTTACAGATACGCACTGTCAATACACAATCACTTAATTGATTTTAAATAATATAATCTTTTCCTCTCCGTGGGTTCCTCGGCAATCTTCCTTCCTATGTCCTATTCTTTCCGCTGGGTCCTCTTTGTAAGTTAATCAGGTGCTTCTGTAGTCCTAGTCGTTTGTTCAGTTCCCGACCTGTGTGATGTCTACTTTGAAGTCCAGTCCTAGTCTTCCTGCAAGGGTGGAGACCATAAACGTGGCGGTCTTCCAAATCTTCCTTCAATGCCAGCTTCCGTGTCTTCAAGAGTAGGTGTCTTCTATAAATTTCGGTGCTGGGCATCTCAATAATACGGGAGGAGGGGGGTCGTCTAATATATGTACATATTATATTCGTTGCGTGAAGTGTCTATGCAGAGATCCGAAATTGCGATTTTACGTGATGTCTCAGAAACGAGAGTTGTCAAAGGATGTGCAATCAGATTTTTTTCATTATCTGTAAGTACTTCCTTATTCGCTTGCAACTGTTTGGTAAGTCTTCATATCTGTTAGACAACGTCTGTAGAAACACTCATTTGCAATTATTAATTTATCGAAAATAATTTTCAATTAAAGACAAATAAAAGCAAGTTTTGGGCTTGTTACGAACCATTTACGAACATCCCGCGAAGTGCATTTGGCATTTGAGAAATAAGTTGCCAATGGAAAAAAACTATTATGATTATATTCAGAAATAATATTTTATTATTCTCAGAAATTGTAAAAATAATAAAATTATTAACATTCAGTCAAATAAAATACTAAGTATATAATATATGACGTAGATAATTATTAGTAAATAACCTATTTTTCATTCCCTTTTTAAAATAATTATTAAATTTATTTTTTATTCTGACAACCCTTCCTTTCGTTCGATAAGCGTTCGTTGGAAAATTTCCATCGCCGATTTCATACGTTGATCGAAATGTTGACAGCTGAACGATCGTATAGTATGGAAATCGCCTATTTTTTTCGAAAACCATTGAAATCTTTATGAAAAAGATTTAAATTACGTTTATTTTTCTATTAAAACAAACTTCAAACTGTTTATGAGATTGACAAATGGCCTTATACCGATTTAATATAATATTTTTATCCAAAATGTTACATTCAAATATGGTTGTCGCATTTTGTAGAAATGAGCAATTGAAATGACATGTCTATGTTTTATAAATATTTTCTTCTAAAAGTTGTCTAATCTCTACTTAGTTTCATAAATATTACTTTTATTTTTTTTATTGTGAACACATTTTTGGTTTATTACTTTGTTATATCTACTATAAGAGTATTAAAAAATTGGCTAGTGGTATTTTAACACGGGATACATAAGGAAAATTTACTAAAAAAAACTTAAAAAATCCAAAAAGGGAAAAAAATATACGTTCAATATCAAATTGAATAATTTCAAAGCTATGTGCATGAAAATTTTGAGAAAAATATTTGTAATCTAAGCGTAAAAAGGTTACTAACACGTCAATTCATTACGAAACTTCGCCAACGACGAAGATTCCTATCGAAAGGTCTGTTCGATGATCGAACCGTTTGACAAGTCGGTTTGTATGGGAAACTCATATTTCGTTTCGTAATTCGTTCATCGTTTCGATGATCGAAAACTCGTACTAGCCCCACAGTGCTCACTCAAAGTGAACAAAAATACACTCCTTGACTCTTTCACAGTAAGCTACCGAAAGTTTGTGTCGTGAAAGAGGAAGATGGTCGGCACCTGGAATCGAACCACGACGTCCGCAGTACGAAAGCCGGCGTTGTAACCGCTGGGTCACCAACCACTTGTGAAAAATAAAACAGAGATAAATTATTATAATTAATAATGCTACTTGTAAAAGGACTCTAGAGGTGTTTTTACTAAATTGTGCTTATAAATTATTATCATTTGAACAGTATCGTCGACATATCTATTATTATAATAATAATAATATTGCAAATGTGATAAATATTTTGCACCAAGTTGTTGCATATTATTATGTTTTATTTTTTTTAGTCAGCTTTGATTTGACTTGGATGCATGCCAACCCTTCATCAAATATGAAAAAAAAAAACAATAAAGTAATCTTATGTATCTAGTTATTCTCCTCTAAATAAACTTACCTTGCGTAAACTGCAAATAACGTTTCCACACTATGAAATTGAGCAACGGTTGATTAATTTATAAAAAAAATATGTTTTTTTTTACGTTAAAATCGACTCAAGATTTCCAAAATACTTTGCATTTTCCAATAAAAAATCGACCAACTAAACTAAAAAAATTAACCTTTAACAGCTGTGACCGCTATTCAGAGAACCTTCTGAATTAACGAGTATGTTTCCTTCTGCTGAATTATTGTGTATTCTAATTTTTGTTAACATGTTTTTAACGAAACACCCACAGTTAGGAGACACTATACAACCAAAGATGCACATTGGATTATATTATAAAGATAGTTTTAAGTGTATTGTTACCTACTTTTTATAGCCTAATGTGCTGGTAAGGGGGCGGATTGTGTTTCGCAGCATTGATTAAAACTCCAAGATAAATTGAAAACGTGGGCGCGCTATAAAAAAAAACGTTTATCTATAAATAAAGAACATCGAAACTTCTACGTTGAAATTTCACAATAAACTTTGTGGGGTTTTGTTTTCAGTATGAATTGAATAAATAAAGTTGGATGCAGTCCAAGTTTTATTGTCCGAGATTTCAGACCATGCTCATAGAAATATTAACCTATCTCTTAACATCCCTTTTTTATAATCACAAAAAGGAAATTTCAAAGGCAAGAAGAATAAAGTAGTTATTTGGTAGATTTAATTACTGTATAGTTGTCCAAATACGTAAAGATCACATAAAAGACTTTGATAATAAGTAAGTTAGATTTGGCAAAAGCTTTTGATTCTGTCTCACACACACTTCTGATTAGAAAGTTGGAGAGCGTTGGTCTGAATGATTTGTCTGTAAAATGGCTAAAGTCGTATCTAACAAATAGAAGGCAGGCCGTTAGGTTGGGCGACGTAATAGGGAACTATGTACCAGTCAACTGCGGTGTCCCACAGGGCAGTGTCCTGGGTCCAACCCTATTCATACTATATATAAATGATCTAAACAATCTTGATATCGGGGGTCGCGTGGTTTCGTTTGCTGATGATACAGTGCTTTTGTTTGGGTCAAGGGAATGGGAGAGTGTATTTCAGGTTGCCGAACGGGGGATTAATATTGCTAAAAATTGGTTCGATGGAAACCTACTCTCTTTGAACACTCAGAAGACTAAAATTATGACTTTCAGTATTGATGGAAGACAGCAACCTGAGACCAATCTGGTAGTTAGGGTTCATTCGTGTGCTGGGGATGCTGTTTGTGCGTGTTCCGAGCTCGAAAGGGTTAAGCAATATAAATATCTGGGAGTGATCATGGATAACAATTATCGATGGACTGATCATGTAGATATGTTGGCGAAAAGGGTGCGAAAACTCATATACGTTTTTCGCAACCGGAGAGATATATTTAATAAAGAAATCCTTAGGATGTTGTATTATGCACTTGCGCAGTCCTTGCTCCTATACGGAATCATCGGATGGGGAGGCATGGCTAGGACGAATCTTCAACCGCTTATTGTAGCCCAAAGGTCACTCATTAAGGTGATCTGTCGTAGGCCATTTAGATACCCCTCAGAGAGGCTTTTTTGTGAGTTTGGGGTCTTAGACGTTAGACAACTCTACATTAGAACGCTCATATGTTACGTTCGCGATAACATTGAAAGATTTACCTCTCAAAATTACGTACTTACGGCATTGACCCGAAATAGACATTTGCTTAGACCACGGACTGTACGGACGACTTTTTCCCAAAGATTCATGTCATTTTTAGGACCTAGAATTTATAATAAAATTATGCCGGATATCTCTGAGTCTCTGAACGCCGGGGGAACGAATTTGAAGAGGCTAGTTAACCAATGGCTGATGCGGGTTGGAATTGACGAATCGGAGAGTGCGCTAATGCAAATTTAAGATAGGAACTTCTGAGTTGGACGACGTGTTGCGTAGTAGTTATTATTTTTGTTTTTTGCAGATACGAATGGTTAAATTGGTGATGGATGATGCTTGTGAAGTGTGCTGAAAAGACTTTATGAATGTATGTGTGTTCTATTTTGTGTGCGTGCTTATTCTGTATTTGCGATTTTCTAATGCAAGTTGAAAACTTCATATATGGTTGATGGGTGCATGGTTTCTTTTTCTTATTATATTAAGTAGTATTGCCTCAGCACAGACTCTCGTCTAGTGAGGTAATAAACCCTTTATACAAATTATATATATATATACACATTGTAAAATGCTTATGTTTTTTTTTTGTATTTTTTGGGAATAAAATAAATCTATAATAATAAAGGAAAGTGCCTGACTGACTGACTGATTGACTGACTGACTCATCAACACACAGCCCAAACGGCTAATCGTAGAGAAGTGAAATTTGGAAATCAGGTAGGTCTCAATACAAAACCTTCCACTAAGAAAGGATTTTTGGAAATTCCACCCCTAAGGGGGTGAAAATAAGGGTTGAATGTTTTTCAAAGTATGCGAATATCTCGGAAACTAGACATGGTACGAACTTGAGATTTGGCATATGAATTCTTCTATAGAAATGAGTGTTAGCGTATTCGGCAATTTTTCCAAAATTTAACTAAAAGGGACGAAAAAGGGCACATATAAAAAGGGATGATTTTTAAGTGCCTCCTAAAAAGTTTAAAACTGGTTTTATCGAAATTTCAAAAAAACGATTTCTTTAGAAAGAGTCAAATTATACTATTTCGTTTTCAAAAGATATCATTAATTAGAGGGGAGGGGGTGAGGGGCACTTTTCCAACGTGTATGTGTGTGTATCCGTCCCCTATTTATAACTTTTGATTAGCTTGATGCACAGATCCTAAAATTTCAGAAAATATTGAATACTTTAAGCATACAAAATTTGTATACTCAGAATTTTGATTTTTTTTTTCAGTCAGGGGTTATCAACCTTTGAATTTTTATTTAATTTTTCCATATATCTCGAAAACCATAAAATCTAGAACCCTAAAATTGTGTATGTATATAGAAAAATACAATATCTAAAATATAATTTAATGAAGAACTTCCAGCATTTCTCAAACTTTTTTTATAAAGAAAAATATTTTTTTTATGACAAATTTACGAGTTTCAGTGCCTATATTTCAGAATTTTATAAAAATATCGAAAAACGCCGAAACGCTACAACTAGATAATTTATTTTTCTATAAAAAATACATAAATCATAGCAGTACATCTCAAACTTTTCTTAACAATTTTTGTAAAAATTTATTTTGTTGACGACATCGTTTCATACAATAAACATACATACACCGCGAGCTGGTCCGGTGCAGCGTGTATGAATATATACGTAGGTAGGTATACCCAACCCAACCTACTTTCTCCAATACACGTGACGAAACTATTGCGTAATCTATAATAATAATATAGTTTTGAACTAGCCGACCCGTCAAACTTCGTCCCGCCTTGGAATATAAATAATATGTTCGAGATTTTATGTATAACTTTAAGTTGATTTCAGTTTAAAGTTATTTAACACAGACGACGACGTGGTCCTTATATTATTGAATTTGAATTAGTATAATGATACAATTCATTATTACCTTTTTAACTACTGTAACCGCTGCATCTGTTATAAAACATATCATTATATTATTTACTATCAGCATTCCGTGAATCGTATCATTCATCAAACAACTGATTCCTGTCAAACGCCTGATTTAATTTCAAAATTAGAAAAAATCTAATAATAATATGGAAGTTTTATTTTTATTCCGTGCAACTTTTTTCTTTCATAAGACCCTTCAGACAAAAGCAAACACGACAAAAAAATGGGCGATATAAGTTCAGCTGTTCTCATAGGGTAAGAAACACGTAGAATGCCGATTCTGACTAGCGCCAACCGGCGCAAAGAATGTTACTATGCATTTGAATGGGGAAACCCACAGAAAAAGCAGGAACCCGCTTCCCGAGATGCCCATTTAAATGCATGGAAACCATAGACAACAATCTTTGAGCTGGTCGGCGCGGATCGTAATCGGCTTTCAACGTGTTCTTACCCATACGATGACCGCGCAAATTAGCGTTCCATTTTTATATAAGAGATAAATAATACACTTTCCGTGAATTCAGACAAACACTTTACGTACCTACCTACTTCAATATATTTTTCGTACCATGCATCCTGTACAGCGATTCTGAATTGTTTTTTTTACGATCGACATTAAAATCATTATGTAGGTACCTACCTATTTTAGTAATTTATTATCTCTACTAAAATAATTTACGGTAAGTTCACGAAAAGAATCTGGATTGTATTGCAATTCTTTATGTCTTGATCTGTCAAAATATTTGAAGCCATTTCATAAAAACACTAGCAAAAAAAAACTATGTGAGTAATCTTGCTTTGAATTTATTGCGTAAACCATGAATAGCAAGTTGATATAATATTATGTTGAAAAAAGGTAAATAGTATTATGAAGTCAATAGGTAAATTATTTTATATCAAATGTAGTAAAAGTGCAAAATATTAAATTTTAAAATTATCTACAAAATCCTCACATCATTTTAGGATAGATCGTAAATAATTGTTTTGAAAACACTGGCAAGTCAATGACCATATCATTTCGTCACTGTATAGTGCGAAAAAATTAACTGTCCACTGGAACGTATAAAAAATAGAGACGAAAGGGATAGCAGTTAGCCGGATATTATGACCTCCTCACACACCATTTCCAGATCCCTCAGCTCTGCTTCGAAGGAGCAGAACACGAGGAAGACCCTCTCGGTATGAGAATTATGCTTACGTAGGCGGTATAAACAAATTGGACTGACTCCGTTGCCGGAACGTTATTGTTCCAAAAATCGCGGAAACTATCTGCATCTTCAGCCAGGATGATATATGACGAAACGTTGTTTTATTAAACTTCCCTTACTTACGAAGACCAGCAAAGCTGCTGTTTTCCTCTATATAGTCTAATAGTCTATATAACGAAATATTATATAGAATTACTCTCCATAATTTACCTTATGCTTGATAATCAATTTTCTAAGTTGTAGAATTTATTTTGTGATTATAAGGTGTATTTCTTAAGTGATACTTTAATAAACAAATCAATGAGTTATCCAAACATGTCTCTTTTTACTATTCGGTATCCGGCAGGATATTATTTACGCCGCCGGACAGACCGGATATCGGATAGTTGCCGATATCCGTTTCATCTAATAAAAAATATAAACAGTGGACAGTTAATTTTCTTCCTACTCTACATTGTCGAAAATTCGTTTATAGTCGAACGCCAATTACTTATACCATTAGAATACTGAGGTTGACCACCTCACTTCCTTAAAACTCAACCGGTTAGAAAAGGCACAATGAGCCTCGGACGACTTCGAGCGCAATGGAGAGTTCTTTATGCCTAACCTATTCTCCTGAGTGGGTCCAAGGCCTCCCGTATTATGGGGTGGTTTGGGGGGAACCGCCACGGGCTTGATTTGTGTGCGGCTGGCTTTTAGGCAATCGGGCTAGGGTTTGGCTTTGTGCGGATCGGGTTTGCTGCGGTTTAGTTTCCTCCGGGCTGGCTTGCGGTGAGCGGGGGGGCTTAAAAGGGAGAATATTACGTTATTATAAAAATGGAGACCTACTTTACGTGGTCATCGCATCACGCCTGGAGGCCAAGTCGAAATATTAACGACAGCTCCAACGTTAACAATTTGTTGTTATTTCCATAGAGATAACGTAAAAACTGTTGTTCAACGTGCGTTAAACAATGCTGTTCCAAATTCCGAGTCAAAAAAATAATTCTGTCAGTTATTCAAAATTAACGTTACACGTTACCTCAAAATCTTTGGAAGTATTACGACGCTGCTATTATATTGAAGACGAAACGCATTTTTTTTTGTTTGGAAACCATTTTCAATTTGGTAAACGTTAACGTTCGGAACGTTAACAGTTTTCACGTTTAACGTTATTTATTTCGACCTGAACGGCTGGACCGATATCGTTTATTCTTTTTATGTCGTGTTTGCTCAGGATAAGATATTTATGAACTAAATTTCGAACCTACGACCAGACAAACAACAACAAATCAACGTGAAAGATATAAATTGAAATGTTAAAAAAACGTCTGTAGCTTGAAAAATGCCCAAAGCAGATAGAAATAAGTGTTTTAAAGATCACTAATTTCATTGCTTTTCGAGACCTGAATATTTTTTTATTCATATCCAGCAATATAAAAATTGATTTCAAATAACGTCATTTGATGGAATAAAAGTTATTCGAGTTATTTTTTGGGATTCTCATAGAACAATGTCAGTCAAGTTAGCGGAATTTTTAAGTTCGCGGGCTGATTCTATTTGTATAAGAAGCACATATTTTTTAAATACAGATTAATAACGACAAATATAAATAAAAATATAGTAATTTAATGGAAATTTTAGAATATATATTTAAAAAAAGAAATGTTGATGATGTTTCTTATTATTATTAATTTTGATGCGAATATAATTAATTCTGCATTGTTTAGGAAGAGAAAGCAAATACCTACAGTAACACGTGAGCGAAGCCACGGGTAACTAGCTAGTAAATAATAAATAAAATAAGTAAGTAGGTACCTACTTTAAGATACATAGGTATATTATGCATTTGTTATATAAACATATATTATTATGTATTTATTTTTTCTTTAATCGTTTGTGAGTGTTTAAAATTTATTCTTTTAAAATTTCATGAGCTCTTTTTTGTGTGGATAATACAATTAATGCAATGCCAAAAATACAAATAGGTACATATAACCTAAGATTCTCTACAAAATAACCAAAAAACTTTTTTTAATAGTTTTCTACAGGTTTGATTCATGCGATTCATGCATTTGAATAATAATAAAAAACATAATAATAATAGAAAACACCTACAAATAAATCGTCTCCTTTAAAAACACATCTATACTTACAAAATATCAAAAAAGTTCTTGCTTTGAGGCTTGGCTGAGTAAATCGGATTCCTGAAAAAGAAAAACAAAAGATAAGTATACCCATTCTAAAATACTTTTTAATAATAGGTATCTTATTTATGAAAACATAAAAATAATGGTATTAATGTAACGTCTCATCTTTATCTTTAAATATTTTTGATAAAAAAAATGACAGTCTTTTTTGTCTCTGTCTGAAATATTTTTATACCTACAATTATTACATAGGTAGGTACTAAAAGTTTCTTTTGTGGTAGGTACCATTTTCCTCACAGGTATACCTTCGGGTTTTTTTTAAGTTTTCAACGTTATTTGAACTAAGTATATGATTAGAAATATAAAATTAAACCATGTACCTATGTACCTATTATTTATGCAAAATAAGTGGGTTACGCGAATTTAGCTTCTTATTATGTACTTAAGAGGTTTACTACTTGTTCGCATAGCTCGAATTTCGTCCTATAGTATAGAAGCGGATAAAGTCGGTACTTACCTACAACAGGGCTGGACTTAAGCGGGCCGCATCGCCGCAGAGACCGTTCTGTGACGTGGTTGGACTTAAATCCGATCTCATTTTAATCCACCCCTGTCTCTTACTTAACAACACCAACGCTCGGAATTCAAATTAGCCACAAAACAAAATAATTACTTTTTATTTTTGAGTACTTAAGTAATGAGAAAAAAATAATAACAAAAGAGCGTTAAATTGTGTTTAACAACATGATAGATTGGAGCACCGAGCCGAGAGCTCTTATCAAAGCCAGTATCTCAGCAATGATATCGGGAGCATAGGAAACATGGGGGCAAATTAAAATGTTATATTATATTATGCTGAGGACTCTAATGAAATTGAAATTTCGAATCTTAACGCCAAATATCATTATGTTGTAAACGTAAATGGAACACACTAAGCCTGCAGCCTTCGTAAGTACAGAAGCAAGCCCGTAATGGTTAAAATCCCAATGTTCCATAAAAAATCCTTACGGCTCCTCCGAAACGGCTTGACCAATAATTTTCATGAATTATTAAGTAGATAATAATATAAAATAGGTCGTAAAGTTTTATAAAGATTACAGTTTCCCTATCCATTTTTTTAAGTTTTAAAATTTTTACATTGAAAATTCTCTAGACTCAGAAGTTACGCTTCCTACTCCACCTTATAATTTTCTTTTAATCAAGCAGAGGTGTTTGCTTTTTTCATTCATTCAAAGAAGATGGCGATATACTTTATAAAATTTTAACTTATAAAAAAATTATTTAAGTAGGTATCTACTCAATTCAGGTACATAATTAGCTATGACAACAATGGTTGTTTTTGAGGCGGGATGAAGATTGACAGCTCAGCTTGTAATACTATATAGTTTATTTAAAAACATATGCAATTCAACAATTCAAATGTTTAGATTTTTACATGGAATGATATTTTTTTTGTATAAAGAAACCTCAAAAAGTCAGATAATGAACAGAGCTGAATTTTTATTAAATTTGTGGCACTCTAAGGATTGAAATTTAATTTTTGAACTTTGATAAAAAAAAAAAACATTTTAAATCCTACACTTTCTAAGGTTTGAAGCAATCAACAACTCTCTCGAGAGAAAAAACCAAAATGAAAATCTGATATAATCCATTGTTTACAAGCTTCTTTACTCTTAAAAAAATATAAAAAGCTTGGCGGTACAAAGCAATCTCTAGGGGAAAATCATCAACGATGGTGTCTTAAAATTGTTTGACTTCACATAAATAAAGAAGAAATCTCTTTAGTGGAAATCACCGTCACTTCCAGGACCTGTCCTTGCAACACTGTTAAAGACAGTTACCGTAAAGAAGTGCATTATCTTTCGCCTTTGCACATAGTCAAATGACGTGGGTACCTACTTTATATCATTAGTGCAACTACGTATACTATCTTTCAAAATATACATTAAAAGAAGTTGCACATGCAATTTGACCGAAGCCGAAGTCCATATTGTATAATATTTCATTGACTTCGGCCATGTATATGTTATCATTTAAATGAGATTGCCTTAATTTATAAAAAACCCCAAGCAGCATTACCAAAAACGAATGCAGTCCATTAATGAATAGACGATGAATAACTAACCCAAGAACAACGATATGTTAATGGGTACCTACCTATGAAAAAATATCAATTTATTTCGAAAAAAACACTAATCACAATGTAAAATTAAATAAATAATTTAAAATGAAGAAATTAGAACAAGCGGTCAAAGGTATACCTATTTAAACTAAACCCATTTATGACAACCGATAACATGTACTACTTGACAATCCGCAGAAATCTAGGCTAACCTGTAAAAGGTTAACCTAAGCGTAGGCAAACTACGCTTAAAATTGTAATAAGCCTACTGTCTTGTTCAGGTGCAAAAGGATTAATACCTAATTACTGCAGTAGTTTTTTGTGCCACTTACCTAATGTGGATGTATAGTCCACTTTTAGATAAGCAGTCTTTATCGCATTCCAGGCAGGGATACTCCGGACCGCATCTCGCCACCATGTCAGGCCCCTGACACTCAGCAAAGACACTTGCTCAACGCGATCTATCCTATTAAAGTCTCGCAATCCGACTAGCTGCCTGAAACTTTTTAACTTTGTGCAAATTGCTTTTGAAACTCTTCCGTTTACCCTCATAATTTCGTCTCTTTTTTTTTGTTAGTTCACCGAACAGTAAGTTATTATGAAGCCTATATTATTGTCGTCCATGCAAACGCGCGACCGGACCAGCGCAAGACACCGCGACTTTCTAGGTATGATTACTAGAACAGCCAGATCTTCTTAGTACCTCCGCGTTTGATACCTTTAGAATCTGATGAAGTTCTCGCTGCTGTAGATTTTCCAGGGTCTCGGTGTGTATGTTCCCTAGATTGAATGATAGGCTCTTCCAGCACTGGATATGCTTCCGACTAAAAGCGAGAAGGTTATCTCCCCAGCCGAAATATGCAATTACATAATTATTCATTGCGACTATCCAGAGAAAATATATGTGGATTTTATTCTTTTCATGTGCTCATTGTCTAGAACTTTTCTAAGCATAGGTAGGTATCTAAACAAAATGTGATAACCTTGTAAAAAATGCTGTTGAAATATATCAAACAACATGAAAACTTATAAATTGTATGTAGGACGTAGGTATTATATTTTATCGTTTATAAACTTGAACGAACATAACCGAAGCCACGTTTCTTCATCTTACAAGAAAGTTGAACTTTCGGTTAGTAACGGTATTTATCATTTTCGTTCACGTTTCACGCTCCACATGTTTACGACTACAAAGAAAATTGGCTAATTCAAAAAATACACAAACACTGAACAAACAGTCTTAGGTATTATTATTTAAAACAGGTATTTTTTATGTTTGTCGAACGAAAGCTTTTGCAAATAATTTAACTTTACATTATCTAGTCTATGAAGTTCGTTTTTAAAATAAATAAAAATTAACTAATTTATAATTTATTTTCGTTTCACGTAACTAATTGATGTGAGGGATTTATTCATATCTTGTTATTCAAAATATTGTTAAGTCATTATTTGAAAGTTTGGAAACGCGATGGTAAAGATTTTGAAAAACAGTTGCTTGTTTGTTTATGGGAGATAAGAAAGTTTGGTATTTTTACCCACTATATGCATGTCCAGGAAACCATTAAATTTTTTAATGTTTACAGCGATTAGTATAGAAGGCAAATTCTTCTGTTTTGAGATGTACCTATGCTTTGATTTTTTTGACTTCAGTTCAATATCAGGTCTCGTTCAGAAAACATCTCTCCACCTATAGTTTATCGCCATTTTGTCTCCTTATTAATTAATTTATAATTTCCGTCGCGTTTTATAGTTTCTGTAGTAATTTGGAAGTGTTTGACGATTGAGTTATGGTGTGTCACATATTTAGAGTGTTTATTGTTAAGAGTCCCGCGTTTTTTTTTAATTAAACCTTCCGTTTAATTATGGTTTATTATGTATTGAAGATTTCCTGATCCGGCGCGTGGCGCGGTTTGAGGTGGAGAGGGAACAAGTGATGTGTGAATGCGACGTGTTTATTATGCTGAATTTCGGGTGAGTTAACATATTTTTATTTGAGTGATTTTGTTCCGTCGCTGGCAGCTACCCCCAGGACGATTATCGGGCACAGAGATATTAGGTAACGACGTAGTATTTTGTACGTTGCTTGGTTGCCCCGTCAAGCATGGTATGAGCAAGTTGCTCGAAGTGGTTTTAGATGAGAGATATATGGCCGACGCGCAACGGCATATTTATGAATATTTGTGACCTCTGTGTGCGAACGGATTTATTGAACTGCAGCTTGTACCTACCTGTATTGTTTTCACACGTCACCTGTCAAACACACGTCGCGAATTGGTATCTGTCATTCGCGGGTTACCCCATTTTCCGATACCAATGGTGTGACCTATCTTTAATGTTTATTTTTGAACCCGGTTAGGAATTTCATATTTAGAACCTTCTAGTACCTACGCTTGGTGTAGAATTTTCATTTCTAAAAGTAGGTACATTGGTGTGTTTAATCTCCGTGAGAGTAATTTTATTCAGTCGAGCTATGAGTGAGTTTACTAAAAGTTCGCGTCTGTCCGCGCACAGATAGAGTTTGTATTTTAGTTTTCGACGCCGTGATAAACGTAAAATTATAAAACCGATATGCGTAGGAGGGAGGGAGGAAACCGATGCGTTGGCGCAAGCTGAAGACCTTCCCCACATGACTGTCTTTGAGAATGGGCTGTTGCTGATTTGGACCCATTTCAGCTCAGTTCATGAGGTTCACTGGCGAAAAGGTCGTGCGCTAAGGCCGAAGCAGTTGAGAGATTTGGAATTCCAATGAGGAAGGACTTGCGGTTTAATGACAGCCCGTACGTAATTTGACTAGAAGGTTGATTTGTTCGTCTATAAAGTAATTGAACGTTTATTTAGATATGGAGATAGATAATCATTAAATACACGCGAGGTAGACAGTAAAATAGTAAATAGGCAGGATCGACTGTAGCTGGCCGTGGCATAATTATCGCGTAGTAAAATCCTGTCCTATTTTGAGTCTTTGCTGGAAGTACGTTTAGGTATTTAGAGTCAAGAGTTAGATAGTTATAAGATAGCTTCCAGCTCCTGTAGTCTGTACACCATCAGGAACCTTTTTCAGTTGTATATATACACTATATCTGATTGGCCCCTTTTTGGTACCTGTTCGAGGCGTGAGGGCGTATCGAAATTGGGCCAGTCTCGAACCTTCGGAGTTCGGAGTTTTTATTTTGCCTGAATTTTGGCTAGAGGGTTCGTTTGACATGAAAGGCCCTCTTTTAGTGGCTAATTCCTCCCATAGGTCTCGAGCCTGCTTATCATAGTTTTAAGAGAAAAAATCTCTAGCCGTATTAAAAAAATCGTAATAATCCTATTTATGTTCTCAGAATTTCGCAAATTTGATAGCTGATGTTGAAAAATTTATTAAGTCGAATTTGCAGTATTTTATTACCTTTTAATATTGAAACAGAAGGACAGAAATAATAATATTCAGATTATGAGTTTCTACGAAAGTACACTTGAAAGAGATTCAATATTAAATTCTTTACACAAATAGGTAAGTAGGTACACAGTGTGGTAGAAAAATTACTCTCAACACTGTTGCAAAACCTTTTAACTCCGTGCGAGTCAAGGGCGTCGCCAGCCCGAGGCCTAGGGGGGGGGGGGCAATTGAACCCAGTCATAGGCTATTTTCCGTATATCCTATATTATAGAGGATGAGAAATATATGAATTTTAAGTATAGTCAAGAGTATGAAGATTTTTTTAGGATTTAACGGCAAATCACGGTCTTAGAACTTAGGTTGCTCTGCAGTTGCCTACATTTTTAAATCTCTAGGGGGGGCAGCTGCCCCCTTTGCCCCCCCCCCCTTGGCGACGCCCTTGGTGCGAGTTACTGCGTCTTCTGTTAACTGCTTGATTTTTTGTTTTGGTGCGCTACGCAAAAAGGAACAATGGAATTTACAGCAATTCCAAAACCGAGAAAAACGTCACACGTGTGAACATTTTTGTGAAATCAGCCCCCGTAGACAGTTTGAATTTCGCGAACGACTGCTAACGAATTGTTCGTCAATGTAGTGTAGGAAGAAAATTAACTTTTCAAAAAATTTAAATTGTCTAGGACCCTAGATTATCCAAGAATATGAGTGAATAATTAAATTTAAACACAGTCCTTGGACTTAAACATTACAATGGCTCACAAAAGTCGTTCGCATGTTCATTGTTCACTGGAGATAAAAGGATGCTCCATCACGACAACGCCCATGTCACAGTCTCCATAACGAAGTTTTTGACCTCAAAAGGCATTTTTGCGGTTTTTAACCTCCCAATTTTCCTTATCTCAGTTCCCGTGACTTTTCCTCAAAAAATGCCATTTAAGGACAATAGAAACCATCAACAAGACGGAAGGCTACCAAAAAGTGGTAAAAACGTCTTCATTGATGTGAATATGCCCAAAGAAAAACCCTTGAAATAAGGAATAACATTGGTCTTTGAAAACAATAAAACTTTTGTTTAAAAAAATTCAATATCATTGCTTTTCTGCCACACCTCAAATATATACTATCACAACTTAAATATGGACCTAAAGTATGAACCAAAAAGCTTAGCTAGTCGCTGTTGATATCCCTTTCGCTACATCAACTTAATATAGAATGATATGCTAAAATATTCACGCTTAATGTATTTATGGTATAAATGTTTGAGACGAAAATCCGCCAAAATTGTTCCCAACCCAAACACACACAGTGATAATTCCTCGCAGTAATTTAGGTAAGGTTCGTGAACTTTATTCTCAAAATGCCGCAACTGTGGTTTATGGGTTTATTCAAAATTGTTACCTGGATATCATTGAATCCACCGCGATTTTGACAGTTGTCGATACGAAATATAGATTAGAGTTTTACTTTTCATTGAGACGGTCCTAATCAAGTAGTGCGTCTATTGCTAGATGGATATTTCAAATAGGTATGTAAGAAAATTCTTATTAAAATATTATAATTTATTTTTGTAAAATTAACGAATTATTTGTAGATAAGTAGGTACTTTATTATCATATTTTTTTGACTTTTATCATGACCAGTTTTATATATTTTTATGTTCCTATCACTTGTTAGCATAGGTCTTCAAATGGATATGAAATATTGAACCATATTTTTGTGTGATTAGTGTTTTACTACCATTTAGAGAAACTGGTTTGAGTCAAATCATCATTAAAGAGTCTTTAACGGACATAGACACATCTTTTGTCTTTTGCAGATGTTTAAACAATACGCTTATCAAACAAATCGTATAACAAAAAAAAGACATAAACCGAAATCTTAACTAACTATATACATTGTTGAAGTGGTGAATGCCAAAAGAAGCTATGATAGAAAACAAGCTAAATGTGGTCTTAAACTCCTGAGTGATGTAATTTCAGTCCAGAATAACAGTGAAACGCGCATTTAAACGGTATATAGAATTTCTTGGTGAAATTCCAGACACAGTTTTCATATTTCCCTTTATGATCTAAATGTGAGCTTTTAATTGTTTAATATTAGTCCATAAAACAGTATTCTTAATTCCACTTTAGTACACAACGGAGACTTAACAATTCCTCTGTACCCTATATAAATGGAAAGATAACATTAAGTGTTTTCGTTTTATTATGGCTTAAATCGAAAGGAGGATTTCGAAACTTCTTCTCATTGTATTTAATTTGTTCTTATTTTTGGTACGTGGTATTTTTAAATGAATAATTCATCAAGCAGTTAGGTATACAGACAGCCAATTATCTATAAGTACCACTTTTTTAGAAAAAAAAATCAAACATTAACTGAGGCTACAATTTTCTTCACAAGAAGGTTGAAAATTTGAATCAAATAGGAATACTAACATAATAATGTGGGGCTGAAAAGATGTTCAGATGGAGCAGATAGCGAAGAAGGAGTGGTATTACCAATAGACAATATAGACATGTCCAAAGAAGCTTTAAAAAAAATCAAGCCAAATGGACTCATAAGATATGTAAGGATCCTGGAAGAAAAAAGGAATCTAGTAAAATAAAAAAATGCTATAACATAAAATGCCGAATGAATGACTGTAGACCAAAAACAGAATTGTTTGAGAACACAGCTATCCGTTTCTTTGCGTAGAGCTCAAAGTTTTAATAAAATAAAATAAAATATTATCCCATAAATTGCTTATTATGCAATCGCAATGGCTTGGATAGGCTAGGTTAAAATGGTTGCAAGCCAATAATGAGTAGATATAATACAATGGCTCGTTGAAAGCAATTTATAAGCGAACATCAAAGAGCATTATAACACACTTAAAGCAAAAATCCCATCACTAAAATACACAAGAATATCGGGCATTCCACTTGAATGTTGTCGATAACAGTTCTTATAAATTAGACCAGACTAAACGACGCCGACGCCACAACAATTAGTATTTGTTTTTTCTATCTCCACAAAAAATAAAACAGCTTTTCTTGGGTAGTAGCCTACTGACAAACGTAAGTAATATTGACCTTATTTATAAATAAAGCCAAATGTCATTATATAACCAATAAGTTATTTTTTTTTTAACTGGACAGATATTTAAATTAGGTATATTAATTTTAAACTTCAATAGACGTCAGTTTCATTAATTATTGCATAAAAACTAATAATATTTACGAGTTCTTAATGATTGTGTTAATCTGAAGCACGGCCGATCCACCAATATCAAACATCTAGTGGTTTTTATTTTGTCTTTAGGTTTTCTCTTATTTTGAGCATATTATTATTATATTATACAATAATGAAGGAGTTTTGTACAGTGTACTAATACCTACGACTCTAACTGTGAAATCTTTTAAAAAGAACGTTGTTCACTCCTTAATGATAAAATGAGGACAGTGATCAAGAAGAGTTTAAGATTGAAGTGCTTTTCGAAATAAAGGCAAATTGTTGTGGACTGTAACAGAAGCTGTATGCGAGTAAATGATTTTCCTCATATCTTAAAATGGTTGTAGGTACAAAAATTTCTTTCAGCGTATTATATTTTCACTTCTCTTTTACCAAAAGTCATTTCCTACCTCCTTAAAGCCTGACAACACAATCACATTACGAAATAAGTTCCTGACGTTTCAATAGAAACAACATCTATATAATAATTCAGAAATGTTTGTCTGCTTTCTATCGTATATGTGAACATCACGCCTAAACGGCTGAACCGATTTCACTAATTCTTTTTTTGTCGTGTTGGCTTTTATTAGTAGAAGGTTCTTATGAAATAAAAAATTAAGAAAGTTGCGTGGTAAATTGGGAAATTAAATAAAACTCGCATTAGCCCCTCCTTCTCTATCTAAATAATAATTCAGAAATGTTTTTTTATTTTGCTTTTTACCGTATGTCATAGCATCACGCTCAAAATACAAATGCTACGTCAGATATGAATCTGCACAGAGCCGTGCAAAATGCCGGAGAAGGTTCTTTAATACAATTTGCTGCATTAACTTTAATATATTTAGAGCTAATTAAAACACCCTATTTTTTAGGATCTTCATACAAAATTTTAATAAAAATTAAAAGTGTCATTCTTCTTTTTCTGTGCTTATGTCAGTTATAGAGGTCTGTTAAGCAATGGGAAGCTAGACTAGAACCTGTTTAATTACCTACCGATCAAGCCTGACAATCGGAATCAAAAACGTAAAGCAAGACGGGTATAAGCTAGTTGTATAATAATATGTCTTTCCAACAACCGCTAACCGGTCTAAATGCACCATTCAACCTGCCACACTCAGCTCTTTTCTCCCACATAAGACTTTATTGGATGGACGCGATCTTATGTTATTACTCACTTACATCTGCACGGTGTAGCAATGTACAAAACATAGTCCCAACACGCCGTGTCCGTTGAATTACCGACTTCTTTACCGTTTCCTTTAGGTAGGTATACCTTAACTTTATCTGATAGTCATAAAAAGTAGAAAAAAATCAATTTCTACCATTTTTTCTGCTGACAAAGTAGATAGTGAAAGGGTTTCGCTATTTCATTATGTCTTACGCAATAGAATTGGCTAAAAACTCTCTCTCTATACAAATATTTCAAAGAGAATAAAACTATAAAATAACGTTAACACTTCAAGGCATGTTTTTGAGGTATAACTTATCTATTTGTAGCAATGTTATTTTTGTAATCGTCACTTTCGCTCATAAGACTAGGTCAGTCTTCGAAACAATATAAAAATGCTGCGTAAGCCCGTATTGAAAACATACCTACTTATTTTAAAACATAAACTTTCTCTGTTAGAATTTATTTATTTATTTATTACAATAATTATAAACGGCAATAGCCTTTGAAACAAACACAATAATGTAAAAATACAGAAATGGCATGCAAACATGGATAGCATGCACACATATTGATTGAAAAAATGTATTTCAGATTCAAATTGGTTGGATGCAAAAACCCGCTATATAGGTCATTGATTTAAAAATGCCAATGCAAAGGTTTTATGTAAGTCGTTTCAAAAGGATTGGATTCGATAAGGTATGAGCGCATGAGCATTTTTCATGCAATAAAAATATTTAATCCAAACAACTGATGCACAATGCAATCCTGATACCATCCATGATGTATGGGAGGGAGAAACATGGACATGGACGAAAAATCTGGAAGTTGGAATAAATGCTGTGGAAATGAGATCACTGCGTAGGATATGCGAAAAGAGACTGATTGATAAGGTGAGGAATGAGAATATTAGAAAGGAATGTATGAAAGGAGTGGATGTAAGCGTAGTTACTAGAATGAAAGTTAATAAATTACGTGTTTTGAACATGTAGAGAAAATAAACGAGGAAAGAATGACAAAAAGGTAATATAAATAAGAATGTTGTTAGGGGGGGTATTTAAATTTTCTTTTCCAATAAAAATGCTGCTCAATTAAGAATAGGGGGGCTCTGAAATAAAGATTGGGGTTTGGTGGGTTTACTAATCACTACTGAGGAGAAAGAATCAAGACAGTTTGATACATATATTATGGCTCCTCAGTGGAAGCAAAAAAAAATCAACATACACAATATCAAATTACAATACTTTAAAAATTAAAATCTTCGAGTGTGAGAATTGTTAGGTATTTGTGATATTAATTTTCTTAAAATAACAATCAATTAATTAGGTTAAGCGATAGCCGTTTCGCCCTTTCCCTCCCAATCCACCAGAGTTTGTGATCTTTTCTCTGACACCTTATTATCAAAAGGAGGGCATCTACTTCTGTCTTCTTTCTTCTATGAGCTCCGGCTGCTCGAAAATCAAAGGGTTGCGGACACTAATAATTAATTTTACTCGGCGGGATGGCTTTCGCTTTTTACAGACATATAAAAATTACTGACCTTAAAAATCCTAGTGACGACTACCTTTCTGAGCTCAGAATCACTATTAACTAACACTATAATTCACTCGAGTCCTCTCTGTGGGTCCCTCGGCGTCTTCTGTCCTGTGTCCTCACGCTGGGTCCTCTCTGTGGGTTATCCAGGTGCTTCCGTGGTTGGTCAGTTCCCGTCCTGTGATGTCGTCTTCTTCTCCGAAGTCCAGTCCAAGTCTTCCTGCAAGGCTGGTGTCAATGACGTGGCAGTCTTCCTTCCTTCAATGGCAGCTTCCTGTCGTCCCTCAAAAATGGATGGCTTCCAATCCTCGCTGGGCGTCTCAATAATATCGTGGTCGTCAAATGTCCTTCCGTTGCGTGCAGTGGGTGTAGATCCGTATGTCCAATTTACGAGCAATAGCAGAGTCACCGTATAAGGGCTGACGGATAATGGCGAATAAGAGAGTTGACCGCGGCGCGCAGTCTTTTTTAAATACATCTCTGATCCCTCGTCCCTTTCTCCTTCCGGGGTGCAGTAAGTGAGACGTCCGATATCTTCATCCTTGTTTATCTTCGTGCGTGAGCGCTAGGAAAAAAATCTTAATACTAGGTACATACATTTTTATCTTACGTTACAATTATCCTATGTACTCTACGTTGCAATAATTGTCATGTACCTACTTACTTAATCACAATTCTATCAATCACTATTTATTTATTCTGATGACGACCTATTTAATTCTAACGTATGACCAAACATTAATACCTACTATGTAACCTTACATGCACTGTCGTACTTGCATACCTACAATCCTTATTACGCAAACCTATTCGTTCCTGTCTGAGCATATATTTATTTGGAGACAATACTTCTAATATCAAAATCCTACTATCAATATATCCAATCCGCGAAGTCTCTTTTCTATCAAACCAAATCCCTAAACAATATTCTTCGCGCCAAATCTTGTTGGCGCGCATCCTACCTACCAAACTTGGGTTCTCCCAAGCCTTCACAACATCTGTGCTGATCGGTTACCCTACGTGTCCGGCCGGCGATGGTCACCTATTGTCTTTACGCGGACCCGGGACTGTCTATTGTTTTCAGGGTAGCTAGCAGCCTCTCTCGCCTTGCCTACGTACCACCTAACTAACATATGTTGTCCAGATATTAGCTAAAAATTCCCAATGTTGCATCTATCTCCTTGTGTATACCTAGCGCGTATCCTGACACATTCCTCAGCCATTGTTTATCATCTAAAACATCCCTACATCTGCAATCCTACGCGATACTCAACCTATGGCGACTCAGAGATTCTCAACCAAATATCTATACAGCAATTTTGATTCACCAACTAACTAGCTCATATCAATGGATATATAAATCTGAAAGAATTGGTGCACGCAAACGAGGCCGACCTCGAATGACACGGTCCGATCATATCGGTTCAGTCTTAGAGGAGGGCCAAGTCAGGAGCATAAGGAATAGAAGAGCATGTATGCGGAATGTTATGCATTTGGAAGAAGCGAAAGAGGTGTGTTTGGATAGGACAGAATGGAAATCCGTACTCTCTGCCTACCCCCTTCGGGAAACGGCGTGATGGGCAAAATAAATAAATAATAATAATAATGAATATTTTATAAGAACAAAACATAACGAACCCTTATGAGTTTACATTATTTTCAATGTTGATAATTTACCTACTTATAATAGGTACCTAAACCTTAAAAAAGTTTCCATTCTTCAAAAGCACACTTCTCAAAATTAACTTAACTTTATATTTCATAATATTTTACGTTGGATAAGTAAATTGAATTGAAATCCCAAAAATCCAATTGACTTCTAAAATAATGAATATACCTAGTCGTGTAATATTATTTGAGTGAAGATGTCAAAAGGTTCCATAAATTAGGATCATGCCCGGAACAAACATCGCACAGACTTTGATGAATGAACACTACTGCCCTCTGTGATATTATGAAAGGTCTGAAATAATAATAATTCTATTAGATTAGACCATAACTATTTTGGACGGTTTAAGGTAGGGTAGAATATGTGTGCCCATTTTCACCCAAAATAATCAAGAGAGGTGATTTTTTGTTTCTACTTTTACCTACAACTACTCTGGAATGTAAGTACCTATGGCACTTTCACTTTTAACCACGGCAATTAAAATCTGACACTGGGAAGTCTTCCATATTTTTACATTGTGATTTTAGATAGCGCTTTCTTGGCTTATGAACGTTGTTTGACATGACAAGTCTACAGCAAATCCTTTGAAATTAGGGTCTATTTATAACTACTCTTTAAATAGCTATCGGTACGATACATATCGGTAGCGGTATAGAGTCATGGTACATGACCATAGCCCAGTGTGATGGGATCCCCTAAACGCACGCTATTACTAACTAGATTTCCTCTAACTAAACTACCTAACTTGGAAACTACACCTAATCTGGCTAAATCAACGTTTAACAAAACCGTGTAAACCGAGTCGCCTGAAGGAAATGCATCAATGTACCTATATAATAGGTAGATGACTCTAAGATGAAGACTTACGAACCCAAAATGAAGGGGTTAACAACCTTCATGATACGCACCTGAAATCACGGTTAAGGAAATCGTATGTGCTTTCAAGAAGACTTTCTGATCGTTACGTGGAATCTAATGGCCATGATGATATTGTGATCGTCTAGTAACCTAAATTCTAGGACCCAGTACGTTGTGTACGAAATTAATTATAACAATCATTCAACTATATAAACCTGTAAACATTTGGTCAACTCTGAAATAAAGGTGATAAAAGAACACATTTACGTAAACAAATCAAACGCAGGATACCCCACCATTTGTGATGTTAGTAATAATGAGATGAAAGAGCTACTTACCTTACATCCTCGGTTCTGTGAAATGACATGAGAAATATTCAAAACAAAATGAAACAAAATATTCGACAGTTTATAACTTTGAAAGTTTTCACAAATGGTGGTCGTCGATAACTGAAATATTAGTAGATAAGCATGCAATCGACCCTAGCCTACCATGATATCATAAAACTTTACCAACCCCCCTCCCCCCCTGAAATCAAGATAGAACCATTACGGGCTTACGACCGTCTTCTACTTGGTTTCGAAGGCTGGCTTATGCGCGCTTTATGTTAACAACGTTCGCCATTACACTTTCGCAGTGAATGGTTCTTCTTGATAAAACACAAAGCCCTCCCCAAACTAAGCAAACAAATTAAATAAAATAATAAAATAAAGTAAGACTTATCAATGATCCAGAGTTGCTATTTCTTTCTTGAATACACTGATTCTATGTTTTAAAAGATTCTAATTCAAATCGGTTCCCAGATAACACTTAATTATGTAAAATACTAATTAAAAATGCAACACTGAATTTAAATTTATGCTTGAATCTAAAAGGAATTTACTACAAATAGATTTCACCACCCAGGAGCACACAAAATTAATATGTTATAAAATGTTCAATAAAATAATCAATAAAAATCACTAACTGAAAACAGGGCTATCCAAAGGATTTCGTACGAGAACGAGCCCCCTACATCCCCGTCGACGATGCAAACCGAACTGTACCGAGATGAACTCAGGCGCATAATTTATCTAATACAAAATCCTTCGTATCCCATCTACAGTCAATGTTTCATGACTCTATCCAAAAGCGTTCCAAACAATCAAGATTATATGTGAAGTGTTCGAATCATTTCTCCACATATAAATTGGAAGACTTCGATCCCTAATTAAGTAAAATATGTCACTACTAATATTAGACTAACATAAAATAGTATTTAAGTTTATAAATAAACTACAATATTTCAATAAAATGAATGGCCATGACAATCCTCCCCTTGAAAGAACAATCATGGGCTTGCTAAAGATTCATGATTTTCTTTCACAAACTCAAAAAAAATAAAAATATCAATTCGAAAATGAATACCAATTTATGACACCCCAGTATGAACCTGGCTTACTTGCACCTACCATGTGAGCCTTCCTCAAAATGCTATGGATGTAAGTTCTTAATCATACAAGTACCTACCCCCTTCGCAATCATCCCATCCCTCTACACTCATTCTAAACGCCTGCCATACTAATCAACCATTTGGTATAACTACAGTCAATGTAGAAACCCAGTAATGTTATTTGTATCGTGAAGGAATTTAAATTTTTGTAGAAAGATTTTTTTTTTCTGAACCATTTTGTTGACTTGATTTTAGAATTGTATAAAAATATATATATATATATATATATATATATATTTTTTTTCATGCTATATAGCAGCCCCCACGTCCCGCTGCTTTTAGATCTCGACCGGCCTGTTCGGATGTCGAGTCCCTCATGCGATTAGACTAACCTTCAACGCGCACGCGAAATATATAAACTAAGATACGAGTACAAAGCATGCTTAAATACATAAACTAAGGTTTTACAATAGGCATTGAATCAATCACCCCCGAAACCGACCCAAATATGGTCACAACTTTAACCACACCTCGGTCGCCCTCTCATAATGACAGATTCAATTTATGGTGTTAAGCAATGACCCATATTAGGACCTTCGGCAAATGGCCAGGGTACTCCACTTTAGCCTTTCCTAGGATCAAGAACGAAGAATGGAAACTTTTCCCCAGATAAAGCTTTGAGGCAAGGACAGGAATTGTTAAAATATGTATAATATTTTGTATATAATAAAGCCATGCAGTATTGTAAAATAAATCATAATAAATACAAGGTTGTGAGTCATTTTCGCCATAAGTTACGAAAAGAAAGGAAAAGGAGTTTGTTAAGATACAATAAAATAATGATAAATACATAGATACGATAAATCACGCAAACGGGTCGTTTGTAACGTCCCGCTGCTCTTGGTCTCAACTGGCCAATTCGGGTGTTGAGTCCCTCATGCGGTTAGGCTAACTTCAACGCGAATGCGATATATAATAAACTAAGATACGTATATAAAACATGCTTAAATACATAAACTAAGGTTTTACAATAGGCATTGAATCAATCACCCCCGAAACCGACCCAAATATGGTCACAACTTTAACCACACCTCGGTCGCCCTCTCATAATGACAGATTCAATTTATGATGTTAAGCAATGACCCATATTAGGACCTTCGGCAAATGGCCAGGGTACTCCACTTTAGCCTTTCCTAGGATCAAGAACGAAGAATGGAAACTTTTCCCCAGATAAAGCTTTGAGGCAAGGACTGGAGTTGTTAAAAATATGTATAATATTTTGTATATAATAAATTCATGCAGTATTGTAGAATAAATCATAATAAATATAAGGTTGTGAGTCATTTTCGCCTAAAGTTACGAAAAGAAAGGAAAAGGAGTTTGTTAAGATACAATAAAATAAGGATAAATACATAAATACGATAAATTATGCAAGGGAGTCGTTAGTAAATTACGATAGTCAACACATTTTATAAATTATTGAAGTATCACAAAGCTTGATAAAGTATTCAGTTCCTTCAAAATACAGAATAATAAAAAAAAATTATAAAGATAAATTATGTTAAATTCAAGTCTTAGCTGAATCCGGTCCTGCTACAATGATTTGGTAACTGCAACTTGTTTAATTTAATCGAATTGAGAATGATTATCTTAAAATAACTAAAACTTCAATTATGTAGTCCTGATTTTAAAACCAAAGTCTATAACCAGGGACACAGATCACAATTCATCCACCCAAACTCATACTAAATTATAAAAAAATATAAAGAAAATACTTTAATAAATATAAAGCTCCCTAAATAAGGCCCTGTCGACTAAGATTATAGAAACAAACCAAAGACACAATTACGACTCAAATCCTGAAGTAGGTACCTCACCAAACCGAGGTAAAGCTCGACCGAACATTCAATAATAAAATACTGTAGTGACATAGTGCTTGACAAAAAAAACCATAATAAACAAAAACAAAAGTATACCTATAAATACAAACAGACAAAAAAAAATATCTCTCTCAACCATAAGATACCCTAGGACCTAGAAGACACACTTAACATTTCATAAATTTAATAATAATATTTCACAGTTCAACAATGAAAGCCCATAATAATAAATTAATGTGTCTGTTCGAAAAACACAGTGAGACCTAAATATTATTATTATTATTGAACTCTGAAATACATCTATCTACTTAATACAAATACGATGAGGACCACGGACAAAGAGGAAGTACTTTTTGCAACTGCAAAGAAACAATTTTTTTTTTTTTTTTTTTTTTTTTTTGAAAATGAATCTGTGCTCACTCGAAGTGAACACAAATACACTTTTGACATCTTTCACAGTAAGCAAATGCTTGTGTCGTGAAAGCGGAAAATGGTCGACACGGCCGGGATTCGAACCCACGACCTCCGCACGAAACAGTGCGAAAGCCGGCGTCGTAACCGCTGGTCTTTCAACCACCTCAAAAAAAATGAATCTGGGTTCACACAAACTGAATAAATAAAATAAAAACACTTGACATCTCACTGACCTGAATTGGTGTAGAAGAAGAAGAAAAACTGTCGGCAACGGGAATCGAACCCACGACCAGCATAATATGATACGACCTCCTGAGCGGATACCAACCATATTTCCTAAATTTCTAATAACTTACAATTTATATACCATCAGACGTTGCAAAACTCTTATAAACAAACCCGACCAAAGCCAAAATAGACCCAGACGCCATCTCCAAAATCAAAACTTCTAAATATGCTTTCCACAAAACCAAGTACCTACCTCGAAGTTAATAACAATAAGTATCTAAACTAAGGTGAAAAGATCAAAGTAACAATATTATGCCTCCCTCCTGTAACAAGAATCCCACTAAGATTTAGTAAGGGTTCTATATACCTAACCTGTACGACAACTGTTACAAAATTAAAAAAAAAACAAAACCACTCACTCACCATTCCTTCAGTAGATAAAATTTATCGTTAATGCTAATGTGGAGCAAGCACCAAAATACCCAATTCATGTCGATCTATTTTATATTGCCCTTTCTACTACAGACCTTACCTACGACTAAAATGTCTACAACCCAACACAAAACAAAATAAATAAAAAAAACACTATTTTTATAACTCAAAAATAATTATTTCCAAACTCACAAAACAGCTACCACCCCCTTCCTCTTCTCGAAATTTAATACAACATACAAAACCAAAATTCTTCCACTCGATATTAAAAGAAAGATTCTTCTTGCTATATTGAGAGCATTCCTCTCATTCCACACTATCTAACAACCAACCATAGTCCCTTATATAATAAGTCCTCCAGTCAATCTTTACACCTCTTATCCTCAATATTTCTACTACCTAATCTCCTCTCTGTCAACAAGTACTTACTTATAGTAATCGAAAGACTAAAAGTAACCATATCTTGTACTCTCAACTTTCATCTTGAATCCCGAAAATATAAAAAAAACTAAAACAATGAATTAACCTCACCCCCTTAACACTTTCCTGAAAAAAAAAATATCCAGCGAGACTTAACGCTTTAAGCATTTTCTACCAGTCAGCCGGTCCCATCCAAACCCAAACCGAGACGGAATTCAAAGCCCGGGTACAAATATCAAGTGCAAAAAAAACACAAGAGAGGATCTGATACGACCGGGAATCGAACCCGGGAGTTCCTGATCAGAAGTCAGCGCCCACACCACTAACCCACCGTGTTCGGTAACGAAATCATTATATTATTATTATTTAGAAATAAGAATCTACCTGACCCCAAAATAACAGCTGAATTAGTTAAATCTTAACGGAGCTTTAGAAATGCATTAATACATTATATCAAATCTCAACATACAAAACTCTAAAGGTAGGTACCTACATTCGATTCAACAAAAAATGTGACTATATTTTATTATTATTCCTGACAAACCAATAATATTTAACATCTTGACTCTGGTGCACACACAAATAAGTTAATATCCCTACTCTAGACAACCACTTCACGCATTCCTGAAATGTGACCATAAATTTAACATCTTTATTAGTCTCAATTCCTAACACAATACTTTCCAAAGATAGTTAATCAACCTCTAGGACCAAAGATAAATAATACCAGAAAAAAAACATCGAGTAGGTACCACCTGAAGAAAAAAAATACAGGGTACACACGAACACACAACCGTGTCTCGTCTTGCAGAAAATTAAAATAATATAAATATGTTAGTCGGATGATATTATCAATTAATTGATGTCTTCCAATCAACCGACTTTGTTTCCTAATACAATAGAAAGAAAAGTACCTAAAGCTAAACTACCCTAAAATACCTAATGATTTTATAAATAATATGTCCCTTTCATAACAAGTTATGAGTTAAACCGGCAGAACTTATCGCCTGAGGCAATTTTTTCTAGTCAACCGGTTTCGTCTAATCTGAAACAATGCAACCATGGTCAGGAATTTCGTGTGAAACGAAAGGACCTGATAGAGGGAAGGAAAAATAAATAAAAATAGAAAGTCGAAAATGTGAGCCGACCAGGAATCGAACCCGGGACCCAAAAAAGAGAATAAATATATTCGAATTAAAATATTACCCTTTCCGAAACAGCACCTAACAAACCTATATATAAATCGATCCAATTACCCTAACACTACCAAACAATTATCACAAACTAAAAGCAAAAGAATTTCTTAAACAGTAAAAACTGTTCAGAAGATCAAATCCTAACGACAAAGAACACCCTGTATAGAAACATGTGGCCCTATTCAGGTACCTACATACATACATAATATCTCCAGCGACATGTATCCACTCTACAAAGTTAGGTAAAAGGTAAAAGGTCGATGCATCAAGCGTCAAGTGGCTATACCCTAATCTAGTACCAAAAGTACCTCGGACGTTTAAACCCTCATCATTTCACACCTAGAGACAATTAATACATTTTTAGAGTTCGAAACAAAAACAAATATTATTTGTATCTCAAAAATAACCTAAGAATATTATTGAAAATTTAACCTGAATTATTTAAAACAAAACACCTAAACTTACCTCATCATTCACGCTTATTTTTCAACATCGCACATTCGAAATTCTTTCATTAACACATTTCCTTGCTGAACAAAATAATAAATAAAACTTTCCTTATCTAGAAAACAATTTACTTCAATCCTACAAAATTACCAAAAGAGACCTCCCCTCGACGTTAACAAAATATTTAATATTATTATTAAATCCAAAACAGCAGCAACAAAAATCCTAAAATACCTAACTAAAACAAGACCTCCCCTCGACGTTAACAAAATATTTAAAATTATTATTAAATCTAAATCAAACAACGAAATCATAAAATACCTAAATAAAACAAGACCTCCCCTACTCTTTAAAATTAATGTTATACAGTTTAATAAGACGATCTTTCTAATTCTAACTCTTGAAACTAAAACTTCTTCCAATAAACTATTTAGAACTTTCAACCATTTATTCGACCAACCATAGAATTTTTTCTACCTCCCCTGCTCTGCTAATCAAATTTCTGACCAAAATTTCCTGAACCTCCCCTAGATGACAACTCCATAATAACGATAAACAAGACAAAGAAAAAAAAAACGTAGTAAATCAGGTTTGTCTTTACAGGGGTAAAGACAAGAATCCTACGGTCACGAGGCACCATTCTGTGATGGGATCCCCTAAACGCACGCTATTACTAACTAGATTTCCTCTAACTAAACTACCTAACTTGGAAACTACACCTAATCTGGCTAAATCAACGTTTAACAAAACCGTGTAAACCGAGTCGCCTGAAGGAAATGCATCAATGTACCTATATAATAGGTAGATGACTCTAAGATGAAGACTTACGAACCCAAAATGAAGGGGTTAACAACCTTCATGATACGCACCTGAAATCACGGTTAAGGAAATCGTATGTGCTTTCAAGAAGACTTTCTGATCGTTACGTGGAATCTAATGGCCATGATGATATTGTGATCGTCTAGTAACCTAAATTCTAGGACCCAGTACGTTGTGTACGAAATTAATTATAACAATCATTCAACTATATAAACCTGTAAACATTTGGTCAACTCTGAAATAAAGGTGATAAAAGAACACATTTACGTAAACAAATCAAACGCAGGATACCCCACCATTTGTGATGTTAGTAATAATGAGATGAAAGAGCTACTTACCTTACATCCTCGGTTCTGTGAAATGACATGAGAAATATTCAAAACAAAATGAAACAAAATATTCGACAGTTTATAACTTTGAAAGTTTTCACAAATGGTGGTCGTCGATAACTGAAATATTAGTAGATAAGCATGCAATCGACCCTAGCCTACCATGATATCATAAAACTTTACCAACCCCCCTCCCCCCCTGAAATCAAGATAGAACCATTACGGGCTTACGACCGTCTTCTACTTGGTTTCGAAGGCTGGCTTATGCGCGCTTTATGTTAACAACGTTCGCCATTACACTTTCGCAGTGAATGGTTCTTCTTGATAAAACACAAAGCCCTCCCCAAACTAAGCAAACAAATTAAATAAAATAATAAAATAAAGTAAGACTTATCAATGATCCAGAGTTGCTATTTCTTTCTTGAATACACTGATTCTATGTTTTAAAAGATTCTAATTCAAATCGGTTCCCAGATAACACTTAATTATGTAAAATACTAATTAAAAATGCAACACTGAATTTAAATTTATGCTTGAATCTAAAAGGAATTTACTACAAATAGATTTCACCACCCAGGAGCACACAAAATTAATATGTTATAAAATGTTCAATAAAATAATCAATAAAAATCACTAACTGAAAACAGGGCTATCCAAAGGATTTCGTACGAGAACGAGCCCCCTACATCCCCGTCGACGATGCAAACCGAACTGTACCGAGATGAACTCAGGCGCATAATTTATCTAATACAAAATCCTTCGTATCCCATCTACAGTCAATGTTTCATGACTCTATCCAAAAGCGTTCCAAACAATCAAGATTATATGTGAAGTGTTCGAATCATTTCTCCACATATAAATTGGAAGACTTCGATCCCTAATTAAGTAAAATATGTCACTACTAATATTAGACTAACATAAAATAGTATTTAAGTTTATAAATAAACTACAATATTTCAATAAAATGAATGGCCATGACACCAGGTATAAAAATTCTCCGGTTTTTGAAACGAAAGCCTAATAAGAAAGGTGGTAAAAACGCAGTCCCATCACCCACCATTGCGGAAAGGAGATGTATTAAGGATGCCGAATGACAGTTGGCCTAGCAAAGTGCTGTTCTTCCTCCCATCAGGGTCTCGAAGACAAAAATGACCTTCTAATTCTGTTTTCCGCTCCTTCGAAGCAGAGATGAGATATTTGGTGAAGGGGTTGGAAGGAGGCCACAAACGTCGCGAACATTATTAATTGTGGCCATCCGTAATAAAGTAGTTTTGCTTTATTTTTTCCTCCAATCGAGCCCTTAATTGAACCCATCAACTTTTCAGGCATGCTTGTCAGAGGGAGTCAATTACTCTTTAATATATTAAAAAGTATTTTGGAGAGATTTTCACGTGTCTATTTAAGGTATATTGCTGCTGTATGTGCAGCACCCAGGTTGGGTTTTAACTCCAATACCTTCTAGTCTTGAGATCCTCGAACTTGAGCCC
Source organism: Mystacides longicornis (assembly GCA_963576905.1). Classification (NCBI taxonomy): domain Eukaryota; kingdom Metazoa; phylum Arthropoda; class Insecta; order Trichoptera; family Leptoceridae; genus Mystacides; species Mystacides longicornis. The sequence continues at coordinate 23,255,786 of OY756421.1, read as the reverse complement.
TGTGAGAGAATTTAACTCGATTGTTACTTTAAAAATGATACAAAAAAGTGGATAGATATACTCTCAGATACATTCGTTCATGAAAGAAATTTACATGTTTTATACCTACTAACGGAAGTACCGAATTTATTCGTAAAAATCGAGAACATTAAATATTTAAATTACCCATGGATTTTCAAATGGAGATAGAATGTGGCTGTTGATATTGTCGTTCAAGTATTTAATTTTTCAATACTTTATAAATAATGTTATGCCTATAAAATTATTTATATTAAATTTAATAAATTTATGGTATAATAATCTATAATAATAAAGGAAAGCGCCTGACTGACTGACTGATTGACTGACTGATTGACTGACTGACTGACTCATCAACGCACAGCCCAAACGGCTAATCGTAGAGAAGTGAAATTTGGAAATCAGGTAGGTCTCAATACAAAACCTTCCACTAAGAAAGGATTTTTGGAAATTCCACCCCTAAGGGGGTGAAAATAAGGGTTGAATGTTTTTCAAAGTATGCGAATATCTCGGAAACTTGACATGGTACGAACTTGAGATTTGGCATATGAATTCTTCTATAGAAATGAGTGTTAGCGTATTTGGCAATTTTCCCAAAATTTAACTAAAAGGGACGAAAAAGGGCACATATAAAAAGGGATGATTTTTAAGTGCCTCCTAAAAAGTTTAAAACTGGTTTTATCGAAATTTCAAAAAAAAGATTTCTTCAGAAAGAGTCAAATTATACTATTTCGTTTTCAAAAGATATCATTAATTAGAGGGTAGGGGGTGAGGGGCACTTTTCCAACGTGTATGTGTGTGTATCCGTCCCCTCTTTATAACTTTTGATTCGCGTGATGCACAGATCCTAAAATTTCAGAAACTATTGAATACTTTAAGCATACAAAATTTGTATACTCAGAATTTTGAATTTTTTTTTCAGTCAGGGGTTATCAACCTTTGAATTTTTATTTAATTTTTCCATATATCTCAAAAACCATATAATCTAGAACCCTAAAATTGTGTATGTATATAGAAAAATATAATATCTAAAATATAATTTAATGAAGAAGTTCCAGGATTTCTCAAACTTTTTTTATAAAGAAAAATATTTTTTTTATGACAAATTTACGAGTTTCAGTGCCTATATTTCAGAATTTTATAAAAATATCGATAAACGCCGAAACGCTACAACTAGATAATTTATTTTTCTATAAAAAATACATACATCATAGCAGTACATCTCAAACTTTTCTTAACAATTTTTGTAAAAATTTAATTTATTGACGACATCGTTTCATACAATAAACATACATACACCGCGAGCTGGTCCGGTGCAGCGTGTATGAATATATACGTAGGTAGGTATACCCAACCCAACCTACATACTTTCTCCAATACACGTGACGAAACTATTGCGTAATCTATAATAATAATAATATAGTTTTGAACTAGCCGACCCGTCAAACTTCGTCCCGCCTTGGAATATAAATAATATGTTCGAGATTTTATGTATAACTTTAAGTTGATTTCAGTTTAAAGTTATTTAACACAGACGACGACGTGGTCCTTATATTATTGAATTTGAATTAGTATAATGATACAATTCATTATTACCTTTTTAACTACTGTAACCGCTGCATCTGTTATAAAACATATCATTATATTATTCACTATAAGCATTCCGTGAATCGTATCATTCATCAAACAACTGATTCCTGTCAAACGCCTGATTTAATTTCAAAATTAGAAAAAATCTAATAATAATATGGAAGTTTTATTTTTATTCCGTGCAACTTTTTTCTTTCATAAGACCCTTCAGACAAAAGCAAACACGACAAAAAAATGGGCGATATAAGTTCAGCTGTTCTCATAGGGTAAGAAACACGTAGAATGCCGATTCTGACTAGCGCCAACCGGCGCAAAGAATGTTACTATGCATTTGAATGGGGAAACCCACAGAAAAAGCAGGAACCCGCTTCCCGACATGCCCATTTAAATGCATGGAAACCATAGACAACAATCTTTGAGCTGGTCGGCGCGGATCGTAATCGGCTTTCAACGTGTTCTTACCCATACGATGACCGCGCAAATTAGCGTTCCATTTTTATATAATAGATAAATAATACACTTTCCGTGAATTCAGACAAACACTTTACGTACCTACCTACTTCAATATATTTTTCGTACCATGCATCCTGTACAGCGATTCTGAATTGTTTTTTTTTTACGATCGACATTAAAATCATTATGTAGATACCTACCTATTTTAGTAATTTATTATCTCTACTAAAATAATTTACGGTAAGTTCACGAAAAGAATCTGGATTGTATTGCAATTCTTTATGTCTTGATCTGTCAAAATATTTGAAGCCATTTCATAAAAACACTAGCAAAAAAAAAAACTATGTGAGTAATCTTGCTTTGAATTTATTGCGTAAACCATGAATAGCAAGTTGATATAATATTATGTTGAAAAAAGGTAAATAGTATTATGAAGTCAATAGGTAAATTATTTTATATCAAATGTAGTAAAAGTGCAAAATATTAAATTTTAAAATTATCTACAAAATCCTCACATCATTTTAGGATAGATCGTAAATAATTGTTTTGAAAACACTGGCAAGTCAATGACCATATCATTTCGTCACTGTATAGTGCGAAAAAATTAACTGTCCACTGGAACGTATAAAAAATAGAGACGAAAGGGATAGCAGTTAGCCGGATATTATGACCTCCTCACACACCATTTCCAGATCCCTCAGCTCTGCTTCGAAGGAGCAGAACACGAGGGAGACCCTCTCGGTATGAGAAGATCTTCTTTATCTTCGGAACCCTTGCGGGAGGAAGAAAAGCGCTCCCCTTAAAATATCGGTGTTTTTATTTTCAAAAATTTATAAAATTCGTAGAATGCTAAAGAAGTCCTTACTAGAGCCCGGCCAGTGCGTAAATTACCATGGGTACAACGCATGAATTATGCTTACGTAGGCGGTATAAACAAATTGGACTGACTCCGTTGCCGGAACGTTATTGTTCCAAAAATCGCGGAAACTATCTGCATCTTCAGCCAGGATGATATATGACGAAACGTTGTTTTATTAAACTTCCCTTACTTACGAAGACCAGCAAAGCTGCTGTTTTCCTCTATATAGTCTAATAGTCTATATAACGAAATATTATATAGAATTACTCTCCATAATTTACCTTATGCTTGATAATCAATTTTCTAAGTTGTAGAATTTATTTTGTGATTATAAGGTGTATTTCTTAAGTGATACTTTAATAAACAAATCAATGAGTTATCCAAACATGTCTCTTTTTACTATTCGGTATCCGGCAGGATATTATTTACGCCGCCGGACAGACCGGATATCGGATAGTTGCCGATATCCGTTTCATCTAATAAAAAATATAAACAGTGGACAGTTAATTTTCTTCCTACTCTACATTGTCGAAAATTCGTTTATTGTCGAACGCCAATTACTTATACCATTAGAATACTGAGGTTGACCACCTCACTTCCTTAAAACTCAACCGGTTAGAAAAGGCACAATGAGCCTCGGACGACTTCGAGCGCAATGGAGAGTTCTTTATGCCTAACCTATTCTCCTGAGTGGGTCCAAGGCCTCCCGTATTATGGGGTGGTTTGGGGGGAACCGCCACGGGCTTGATTTGTATGCGGCTGGCTTTTTGGCAATCGGGCTAGAGTTTGGCTTTGTGCGGATCGGGTTTGCTGCGGTTTAGTTTCCTCCGGGCTGGCTTGCGGTGAGCGGGGGGGGGCTTAAAAGGGAGAATATTACGTTATTATAAAAATGGAGACCTACTTTACGTGGTCATCGCATCACGCCTGGAGGCCAAGTCGAAATATTAACGACAGCTCCAACGTTAACAATTTGTTGTTATTTCCATAGAGATGGATTCAACGTGCGTTAAACAATGCTGTTCCAAATTCCGAGTCAAAAAAATAATTCTGTCAGTTATTCAAAATTAACGTTAAACGTTACCTCAAAATCTTTGGAAGTATTACGACGCTGCTATTATATTGAAGACGAAACGCATTTTTTTTTGTTTGGAAACCATTTTCAATTTGGTAAACGTTAACGTTCGGAACGTTAACAGTTTTCACGTTTAACGTTATTTATTTCGACCTGAACGGCTGGACCGATATCGTTTATTCTTTTTATGTCGTGTTTGCTCAGGATAAGATATTTATGAACTAAATTTCGAACCTACGACCAGACAAACAACAACAAATCAACGTGAAAGATATAAATTGAAATGTTAAAAAAAACGTCTGTAGCTTGAAAAATGCCCAAAGCAGATAGAAATAAGTGTTTTAAAGATCACTAATTTCATTGCTTTTCGAGACCTGAATATTTTTTTATTCATATCCAGCAATATAAAAATTGATTTCAAATAACGTCATTTGATGGAATAAAAGTTATTCGAGTTATTTTTTGGGATTCTCATAGAACAATGTCAGTCAAGTTAGCGAAATTTTTAAGTTCGCGGGCTGATTCTATTTGTATAAGAAGCACATATTTTTTAAATACAGATTAATAACGACAAATATAAATAAAAATATAGTAATTTAATGGAAATTTTAGAATATATATTTAAAAAAAGAAATGTTGATGATGTTTCTTATTATTATTAATTTTGATGCGAATATAATTAATTCTGCATTGTTTAGGAAGAGAAAGCAAATACAGTAACACGTGAGCGAAGCCACGGGTAACTAGCTAGTATATTATATAAGTCAGTCATAAATCAAAAACACAGCACGAGTAAAATCTTTATGAACCTTTATTGTCGCCTAATAACATTTTCAGACAAAGTTCAAAGGCATTGAAGAATATACCTACCTGGTAATAAAACAATAAGTAATTTTCTAAAGATATTAAAGTTGAAGAAAAAGACACGTGTTTCTCAAAAGAGCCGGTGAATTTTGGTTAAAACCAATTTTTCACCGTCAAGCGGTCCCATCAAAGGCGAGCACCTGAAACTGAACACAATGTCGTTACAAATAAAATTGAGCATTTTGCAGCAAAATTGATATAAGTAAATATAATAATTTTTAGAGATGAAACGGATAGCAGTTTAGCTGGATACCGGAAAAAAGGGCAACCTAGCAACCGAATACAGGATAACCGGCCGCCGGATATCCGGCGTATGTTTCTGGTTGGTTGATGCATCCATATGGGAACATTGTCGAAAAAACCATAAACCGCATTAGTTAGTGTGTATTAGTGGGGTGTGATAATATTTTGTCCTGTGATTAGAGCGTTTAGATTTTTAAGTTTTACCCTCGGAACCAAGGTCGTAGCCAGGATCGCATTAGTGCAGAGGCTCCCAATCTGTTTAGGTTTACGGCTCCCTTAATATCCAATCCAATCTAAACTCCTTTTACGCTTCATATAGGGAGCCAACAAGACCTCTTCAATGTGCTCGATCTTGCGAAATGTTTATGACCATGTCCAGATTTCTCAACTCTGCTTCGAAGGAGCGGAACACGAGGAAGACCCTCTCTGTATGAAAGGGTCTTCCTCGTCTTCGGGACCCTGATGGGAGGAAGAACAGCGCTCCCCTTAAAATATCAGTGTTTTTTTTTTCAAAATTTATAAAATTCGCTGAATGCTATAGAAGTCTTTAGTAGAGCCCGGCCAGTGCGTAAATTACCGTGGGTACAACGCATGAATTACGCTTACGTAGGCGGTATATACCAATTGGACTGACTCCGTTGCCGGAACGGTATTGTTCCAAAAATCGCGGAATCTATCTGCATCTTCCAGCAAGATGATATATGACGAAACGTATTTTTATATTTGCCTTATTTACGGAGACAAGTGAAACCGATTGCTACCTCTATACAAAGAAATACCTAAGTATTCATTCTCCATAATTTACCCTTAGAACAGTATATTTGCTAATCAATTTTCTAAGTTGAAGAATTTTTCTTGTGATTACAAGGTGTATTTCTTAAATGATACTAACTAAATAAATCAATTAGTTATCCAAACTTATCTTTTTTTACTATCCGGTATCCGGCCGGATAGGTGCAAGTTATCCGGTATTCGACCGGATAGCATTCACGCCGCCGGATAGGCCGGATATCGAACAATTGCCGGATATCCGTTTCATCTCTAATAATTTTAATCAACGTACGGTATACCTAATATAATTTTCAAGGGGATAGTTAGACATCTTGCCACTCAACATAATAATTATTCCGTTTAGTACCTACTCGTACTTATTTTCTTATGTAACGTTCATTATGAATCATCGTTGCGATTCGAATTGTAGTCTGTTATCACTTGTCGTGTTTGTCGGCTACGATTTTAATTGCGATGCTCTGGTGGTATTAAACTTTATGGAGCAGTTCACAAAAGTGGGAACAGGCTGATTGTTCCAATCCAATCCAAACTCCCTTAAGACCCCACGCAGGGGCATAGGGAGGCCACAAGAGCTCTCCATTGCACTCGATCTTGCGCAACGTTTATGACCTCCTCCCACACCATGTCCAGATTCCTCAGCTCTGCTTCGAAGGAGCGGAACACAATATGAGAGGGTCTGCCTTGTCCTTTGTTACAAATGAATAAATTTTCTCGAAAGTAATGAATATCTATAATAACCTACTGCTCAAATCTGACTATCCGAATATTCTTCTAACATTGTTAATATTTTTATTAGGTTAATAAACCCATTATAATCATTGTAATTTTCATTTTTAAATTTTGATTTCCATATAAGGTATGTATATGAACAGAATATTTACGAGGTAAACAATTTAACGTAAGATCCCAATTAATTTTATGTAGGTACACACGTCCTTTACCTAACATTTGTTGGTGATTCGATAATAATTATGTTAACTTGGCTTGAATCCAATCTGTGAAAGATTTAGGACAACCCCTATCTCATGCCCACATACAAAAGGACCATACGTAGGTATGTTGTATGTATGTCATAAAGTGAACGGTTTGTTTGCATAATATTGTGAAGGATGGCGAGATTCTCTGTACGCTGTCAACGCCAGCAAAATACACCCTGCAGATTCGCTAAGAGATGTGTGTGTAAATATTAACAGCGGCTCTATACAAACACCGAGTTTACCTTCAAATCGATATCGTTAAAATTCGTTTCTGAAGTATTTTACAATGTAAATATCTACATAATTCGTCAACAAATTTCAAATTATCTTATTTTTCGTATTTCAACATACCTTTATGTGCTGTTTCGATGTTGTTGATTATTTAGGCAAGATCTCCCTGCCTCTAACTGCATGAATCAAGGCCCGCTACCTAGTGCAACATCGCGATGAAAAAACGCAATAACGTAACGTAAACGTAAACAATCGTAATGATAGCGAAACGTTTTTTGTATAAGTTGTTTTTTGAGATATTTCTCGATGACAAAAAACTCCCAAGTAAAAAAAACTTATGCGATTGCAATCGTTATCGCTTGTTACACTTAGCTACGGGCCAAGATGTTTTGGATTCCAGTGCACGCCCTCATGCCCTTTAGCCCGCCGGAGATACCTGCCTTCTATCCGTAGTATGTCTTTCATCGATGATAAGCTTCCGAGTACTAATTATTTATCGTCTTTGAATTACGTGGCAAAGTACGAGACGTTACAAATCTTAATACTTTTCAGAATTTCTCTATCAATATTTTACCCTATTCAGTACATTCTTCCAAATTGGTGAGCAAAAACGTGATATGCAACATTCTTATACGATTCCATATTATCTCAAAAGGTTGTAATAAAAACCAATTTTTCATTTTATTCCAGTCAACCAATCCCGTCTAAAAATAAAACATTCTACACAGACGCAGCAAATCCAAATAAATCTAGATTTAATAAGATTTTTTTATTTATTGTTTCTTAAAAAATAGACTAAATGACAACTTGTCTCTAAAAAACTAATTGAATAGGTATTTTTGGAAATTGCCGGATATTCCATTATTTTTATGTAAACATGTGCGAACGTTGATAGGAGAATGTTTTTGTCTGGAAAATTATAACGAAAGTGACCAATTTATCAAGTCGCAAAGTAAGAATAAAGGAAATAAACTTCCTTAGTAGAAATTTGATTCCAGCAATTAACAAAAGACATCGTTTATTTTAATTAACAAGATAACAAGAAAACAATTGCGAGTAACAAATTTATAAGAAAAACGTTTCAAGTAGGTACCTACATTAAAGCCTTTCATTGAATTTCTCGTGAAAGAACAAAGTTAATTGTCACAAACTTGGTTCTTTCAAAATATGTAAATCAATCATCGCTTCCAACATACCCTAGAATTTGTCCACAATATTTTTCGAAGGGATAGATAGTGACTTAATAATTCGTTTTTACAGTAATTTGTGCCAATTTGAGAAGTTATAAGTTATAAGCTCCTCCCTTAAGCTTTATTGTAAATTTATAACAATGTAACTTTGTTGATAAATGAACTTCATTGGTAATAACAAGTTATGCGAAGCCACAACTCAAGGAAATCTTAAAATATAGTAACCTTAATAAATTCGTAAGGCCCATCACTTTAATTAAATGAGAGATGGACTTGGCTGGGACATGTGTTAGTGATGCAGATGATCTTATACTGTGTTACATTCCTTCGAGGTAGAGCTGAGGTATTTGACGAAGGCGGAGGACGCTGAGCAAGATTATTTGCATTAAACAGCTTGTTCTTGTTGCCTTAGAAGTGTCACAAAGGGAGAAAAGAAAACATTATAGTAGAAAATGTACAAGAAATTTTTAACGTTACTAAACTGTTGACACGTTATTTTTCTAAAAGTATTCAGATTACTTAAGCGTATGGAAAAATAAAAGATTATTTTTTAATAATAAATGAGGCCTTTTACCCGAATTCGAGTGATTTTGGTTTTTATATATCAAGTTAAAAATTCAATTTTAATAAAAATCGCGAGAGTATTAGGTACAATAAAAATTATTTTCCTAATATATACCTATAAATACTTTTTTTTTTGTTGTTGTTCTAGCTGGGCCTCGGAGTTGAGGATCACCTTCGCGCTTCCAAGAGTATTAAAATAAATAGATAAAATTTAACATTTTTAATGTTGAAAATGTCAATATATATAAAAAAAATAAAATGTCAAAGTATATAAAAAGCTTAAAAACACATGTACATTAAATAAAATAAACATGCATATACATGTTTAAAATTGCTTATAAATACTAAAATCGTTTAAAATAATATTGAAAAATATACTATACTATAATATACCTATAAGAAATTTTAATTAAATATCAAACCTTGTTTAAAACAGATAAAATTCTCATTGTTTGATGCAAAGACTGTTGTGTTGTGAATATAATAGAAATTTATCATTCATTATAAATTAATTCCATTCCAATTTACAAAATTAAATTTATAGGTAGGTCTCAACAAACAATACTTTTAGTATTTTAATTCTGTTTTTTAATCGGGTGAAATCTGATTGTGAAGAATAATTAAGGAATTTTTATTTGTTCGGTACGACGGACGATAATGTGAATTAAAATAATCTAGAATATTTTTAAATAATATTATATTGAGAAAATATACATTTCATATAATAATAGAATTTAAAAAATTATATGACTTTTAAAACTGTGTATTGTTTGTGTGTTTGAATGTCACAAAATGTTGAAAAAAGGGACTCAAGAAATGTAATAACTTTACAGCTTGTCCAAAGGTGTTTCAAGCTCCTGCGCTCTACATAAAGTCATGTCAAAGTACGCTCCCACATGAGCTTTTTGAAACTCCACCAAATACTACCTATATGTATGCATTTTTATGAAGTTATCAGTACATAATATATGTAGGTAAAAAGGAAACCATATCATAAAAATTGAATGTGCAAGCAGCGAACATTTCCAATTTTCATACGGTGTTCCACAGGGAAGTGTTTTGAAGCCTAAACTATTTCTTAACTTTCTGGATGACTTGTATGACGGAAGGATAACACCATTCGTAGACGATATGTAACGAGATTTTTTTTGACTCACGTAGTATACAGAGTTATCTTGACACACGTAGTACTGTTAGAAAGGGAGAGCGAGATACGCGAGAAAGAGAGGGGAGCTAGACGGATATCAAACGCAACAGGGACCGTGAATTTGTTCTGCAAAGCAGAGGGATGGTAGCATATTTTGCGGCCGTCAAATATTTAAATCTTTTCACGTATTAATGGTGAATTAAAGACAGCAATCCATCATGGATTGAGTTGATAATTAGATTAAAGTGCAGTTTGTTATCGAGTAAGCCTATTTTCGAATCAATCGAACCGCTATTCAAATGAAAGGTATGTAAATTCTTAAATTTTTCATTCGACGAATTCAAATGTGTGACATATTGTGAAAATTTTCTCACTTGAGAACCATTAATGTTGATTAACTTAATTGATCGATTTGAAAGTATTTCTAAAATTTATATTTTAGAAATGCGGTCAGGTTGTATAATAAGATTTGTATTAATAATTAATTATATATGAACGATATCCAGTTGGGATATTACATTTGAGAAACAATGAGGAATTAATTCGATATAGAAAAATATGATGCATCTTATAAATTTTTGATACTTTGTTACAACCACTTGTTTTTTTTTTGTATTAAAATAGAAATAAGGTTTTAATTGCTATAGATATTTCTTTAAGATACAATGTATAATATTTAAAGAAACTAACTGGGATTGTACATGTTAACGATTGAATTTTTATTAAATTTTGCTAAAGTAAAGTATTCTGAGTTTACATTGAATAATTCCCATTCATAGAGGATAAATTAGGCCCAGTTAATTTATAACCCTCCTGAAGAGAGTCTCTTAAGCCGTGGCACACATATTGTTTTATAGATTTTATTTTGGGTTTTTCTGATAGCTACTGTACGGAGTCTCCCAATTTAATAGACAATCTGGAAGGACTCTAGTAATCCTCTCCCTCTGTCTCCAGAGGAGAAGACATTACAGATACCTTAATTATATTATTTGGGGCCCCACCCTGGAGCTAAAATGATTTTCTCACCTGTGAGCTGTTACTTAACCGTTGAATGTACTGTGATACTGTGAATGTCACCAAAATTCATATCCTGTTTCGAAAACCTTCTGTTACGTTTTTGGCAGTATTTGTGGAATATTATTGGGTGTTATTTTAAAATTGAAAATTATCATAGTTTCCTAATAACATTGAAATTCAAGAAAAATATAACATTCACTTTAAGCTACATCAGATTAATATAATAATTGTATCTGTCTGTTGTGAATAGACGAGCGTTGTGGAAGGGTAACGTGGTTTATTATCACCATGAATGGACGCCCGTAATAAATCACATTCATGATTAACCGGTTTTCATTAAAACACCTGTCCCTTTTTGTGACGTGCCGCGTAATCTTCAATGAACTTCATTTTTTATTGTATTTGTTTTAGCCGAATGGGAAGTGTGGTAGGTATATTCGTGATACAAATTTCATCAAAAGAGTTTCCCGCCAAATTTGCGATGAAACAATACATAATTCATATAAACTAATGTGTTGAAGTAAATAAATTATTCCTGCCAAATAATGGAGTCATTCATATTACTTTTATTGCCTGGCTTGATCCTCGCTTCCATGTGTTACATTCACAAATACAGCTTTTTATGGCCTCTATGTGTGTACAAATGGAACAATTTACTTTTTTTTTCAATTCTCTGTACGAAAATTTAACGGTTCCTTCATATGTACCTTACATTATGTTATACATATTTTTACGCATTACAAAAAAGGTCATTATTAAAAGCTTGAAAATCGTTTCATCCCAAATTCATGGCAACTGTGTAGTGGAGAGTTCATAAGTTCCTCCGGCTTTTATAATACTAACACCTTTGTAAAGAAAAGTGTTTTTATTTATACCTCTTTTTCTTCTCCAGTGTCTATCCTGTGAATTGGTTTGCACCAAATTCCTACATCTCGTCCTTTATTTCTCTTTTCGAATCCATAATTCGCTCAACACCCTAATTCTTTCTGTGACATTTGCGCTGAGCAAAGTAACAACATGTTGTAAGGAAAAATGTATAGCGCTACTACAGAATACTTCAGAAAGCTCGGTAGCCCATACAAAATTCGCGTGAGTTTCTCACTCACGTTACTGAGTAAACTTCGGAATAGGTATGGTTGGTCGAATTGACGTACCAAATTTTAAATCTACTATAAAAATTAAAGTCGGGTTAGTGCGAACACTTATAACTCGAGATCGGCTCAACAGAATCTTCTGATGTTTGATTTATTGGATTCTTCTCCGCTCCGGATAACAGAATAACTAATAAAATGTTTAAAAACTGCATAAGAAATGATGTAAAATACAATATTTAAGTTTCTATGGAACGGTTACCTATGACGCGCCCACGCCATCGCGGGTAGTTCCCTCTCATTCTCGCATACGCTCCTACAGTAGCCCATCCCACTTACTCCACCAACGCAACGATTCGAGCGTTAGAAAATTTTCACACAAAGTCGGGCGCATACAACGTCTGTCGGGAAAGCTATAGTTTATAATATAATAATATGTTACATGACTGTAAGTTTGCTTGAATAAAATAAAATAGGGACTCAACAAAAGTAGAGCAGTCCATGTCTTCATGTTTTAAGAACTCACTAACGCCCTCTATATTTTGATGAGGTCTTTTTAGAAAATTAAAATTAGTCTTATTTCTTCAATATCAGCAATTAACGCATTACACAAATTACAGTACTTATCCTACACACACAACATACTCAAAATATTAATTAGGTATCTAAAATAAATTGTAGTATGGGATGTTTTTTCCATTTTGTGCCACTAGAGGCGCCCTAGCTAATCCGGTCTATTGTCAAATTCAGTGTTACCAAAGGGGGCGATTTACTTATATTTGGGCTATTTGTAACGAGAATAGGCGACGAAAAATTTAAAAGGCGACAGGTAGCCACTTGGGCTACTTCCCTTCTAGCGAATTTTCACATTTCCGTATACTAAATGACCTTTTTTAGTGAACTCCCACCTCTCTTCGGATACTAAAATACCTACTAAAATTTCAGTTGGGCTACTTTGCGTTTGAAAAACGGCGTTGGCAACACTGGTCAAATTAACGTTTATAACCTCAACCATATGAATGTCCGTGTGTGTCACTGTGTTATGGGCGGTTTTGTCTTTCGTAAATAAATACTTTAAACTTTTTGTTTATATTTTAATAATTAAAATGTTAAATTGTTTAATTGAGAAAACGAAAAAGAGAGGAGATACCTATTATTAGCATAATATTCATCAGTCAATGCTAGATGATATGTTTGACAGCTGTCATAATTTGACAATAGACCTGATTAGAAGCGCTGCCACCTAGTGGGTATTGTCGGAAGCTCCCTAGAAAACCTCCCATTGGTTGAATTCTGAGAACTGAAGTAAGTCAAAACTCATCTAAGCCATTATCCAAGTAGTGTCAACAGAAGACTCAAAATAATTAGGAAACTATCGATTACGTAGGTACTTATTAATAATAGTTACTTTTTTTCATTATTTTATTATCAAAATGAGTTAACATAGAAATGAAAGTAATCATTATATGAAATGGTTTTATGGCATCAAAAAAGGATTCCATATTGTGACATTGCGTAGCTTTCTCTCCCAAATCAGTTCGCGTGAAGGCTTTATCTCCTGACAACCCTTTCATTCAATCTCTGCGAATATTCATAATATAACATTTCGAATACAATGGATAATCCATAGATTATGACGACAATATTGTATTCACTTTTTTAATCACCAGTATGAATTCATTACAAATGACTGATTTGTTGAGTTGTTTATTTTTATTTATTTAGATGAAGATTAAAACATCAATTATTTATTTAATGAATATTTTTGAATAGTACTGAATGAATATTTTTGAATAGTAATAATTAATAATTATCACAGTTGGTCGAACTTGAGAAGTTCCTGCCAAAATAAGGAAAAAAATACCAACCGTTTTTATGAACTACCTACCTTATAAGAATATTAACAGTTACCTATTAAATTTATTGATATTGTTATAAATCTGGAACAATGTTTACGAAAAACAAATTTGGTTGCCATAACCAGAATTTGTCTCATATTTCCAAATCTACATATTATTATTAATATCAAATAGATCAATTTCTTATAATATTACCCTAGAATTATTTCAGTTTGAAAGAAATCTTTTAACGTTATTTGTGAAATTCGAATTTTAAGCGAAAGCCTCCATTGGCGGAGTTTGTACATTGAATGAGACCTTCCAGTGCCCGACTTTTGCAGAAATTTGGAGATTCCTTTTTAGTCGCATTATATTATAAAGCCAAGACGGGACTTCGATATCACCGTAAGTGGGACCCCGGAGTGAATCCCGTCCGATATTTTAAAATTGGAATTCGAAAAGTATATACCTCTTTTATATATCTGTATATTTTTTTATTTAGCACCTTCCTTTTTAAAGAAATCTCCTACCACTGGTTAAACTAATTGCCGCCATCACTTCTTGAAATTGTATTTATTCGAAAACACCCCGAATGACACTGAAAAATTAGTGGCGGAAGGCGGAAGCTAAAGTGTCAAGTTGGGAAGTTTTATTTTTTATACCGTCCCAGTTATCAATCAACGTTGTTTTTGTCGCAAATTGTAGGTATTTTTACGCAATTTTCGGTGTTATTGGTGTGTGACAAGACCCTAAGTGGTCTCGTGTGAAACCTATAAATTATTCTCTCCTTCATTTAACTCCCCTACCCCTCGTTCACTGGCTACATTCTATAATATAATATATCTAACCTTGATGAACTTTTAATTCGACATGGAAAATTTCTGACCATTTATAACATATACCAGTGGCGTGCATTACGGTTTTTTAAATAGTTCCAAAGTTTATAAAACCATCAGACCCGATGGTCTAGCAACAGATTTCTGAACAAAAGAGGGTTTCAATATCAATGATTGAGCGGAAGATCAAGCTTTAAATTTTATCTATGAGTGGAAACCTATCCCAAATTGACCTTTTCGGGTTGAATAGGAAAAATCGTATAGTATTTTAGACAGTAGAACCTAGTGCCTTGTGATTTTTTTGCATCATAGGTATACCTACTATGTTAACGGCAAATTCCTTTGACAATAAGACTGTTAACTATACATTCAATGTATAAAAAGTTATAAAGTTTCGTTAAAAACAAAAGTTTATAAATTAATGGGAAACTATACCAAAAACAAAAACATTTTTATTATTATTAGAGTTATTCAAATTCCGCTTAACATAATTTTTTTTCGAGCTTTCAGAAATAATTTTTTAACATTTTAACCTATTTTAAACGTAGATACCTATATTGATTACAACGTCTGTCGGAAAAGCTAGTACCTAATTATTAAAATAACCTCAGTCAATTTCGAGATATTTAAAAATAATTCTAAATATCATTATTATATGATTTTGGATTGAGACATACCTACCTATCATAAAAAACTAGGTATAGTCGAACAAATTTACTGATTGGACAAAAATTGGGATGTATGGAAGATAGTGTTGTGACAAAGATGAAAGTCAATAAGTTGAGATGGTTTGGGCATGCGGAAAGGATGGATGAAAACAGAATGACAAAGAAAATTTACAAGGCTGAAAGGAAAGGTGTCAGAAAGCATGGCCAACCAAGAATGACGTGGATCGAACACATCGATTCCGTCCTCAAGGAAGGCCAGGTAAGAAGTACGAGGAATAGGAGAGGTTGTATGAGAAATGGTATGTCGTTGGAAGAAGAAGCGAAAGAAGTGTGTTTTTATAGAAAAGGGTGGAGGTCCGTTCTCTCTGCCTACGCCTTATGGGACACCGGCGCGCCGTGATGGGTAAAAAAAATTGAGCTGTTGTTAAAACTTTAAATAAATAATAGCTACAACAATAAAAATAAATGTTAAAATATGATGATAGACAAACAACACTTGTTGTACAAGTTATAGTTTGCGATATGAATTATTATAAAAATTATTTACTTTATAATGATAATTGACTGTTATTCTGAAATGAATTGAGTTGCGTCGTATCCAATTTTTATTGAGACTTTTGACATTTCTTTAAGTATTCTGAAAATGTTTTATCCAATACATTAGATGCGTAACTACTGGCAACCGATTAAGTTCTAAGCAAGAGCTTCTTGCGTTGAGTTGGAACGTGAATTTGAGAATACCAGTTATTATATTAACACCCCTAGACAGTATTTTTTTTTTGAAATATTGAAATCAACGAACACCACTGTGTTATTGAAAAAGCGTTCTGAATATTTTATTAAAGTAATGACGATTCAAATAAAAAACATTGATATTTGCATAAAAAAATAAATATTGATTTTTCACCGCCATTTATATCCGGGCATCAAATAATATTATTATGACTGACGTGAAACTGTTGTTATGCCTATAGGGCTCGGGAGACAAAAACATGAAAATATTATGAAACTAGCTTATACCCGTCTTGCTTTACGTTTTTGATTCCGATTGTCAGGCTTGATCGGTAGGTAATTAAACAGATTCTAGTCTAGCATCCCATTGCTTAACATACCACTTTAACTGACATAAGCACAGAAAAAGAAGAATGACACTTTTACAATTTTTGTTTTACCGACCTCATAATATTATACGAACCTATTCAAACCACAGAGCTCTCTCTATGATAACTTGCAAATTATGTCCACAGATAATATAAATATACTGATTATGTCGGTAGGTTCGTATAATATTTTATTTTTTTTGGAGGTCTATAATAATAAAAAAAATATTATACGAACCTACCGACATAATTTGCAAGTTTTCATACAGAGAGAGATAGCTCTGTGGTTTGAATCTTAGCTACATACATTGCCTGCTTTGATATTAATTGGGCAACCCACCCATAGAGGGTGATTTGTATCTGTCAAACTGCAATTTTTTTCATTAAATCTTTATTTATTGAGAATAATAAGCTTTTAATAACATTTATATGTATAACAAATCAATCTACAATTATTTTATTACATTTTCATACCGTAATACCAAGATCCCATTCAACGTTTACATGAGTAATTTTGTTTCCAAAAGTCTTTTTGAGAAATTTGTATGAAGATCCTAAAAAGTACAGTTTTTTTAAATAGCTCTAAATATATTAAAGTTAATGCAGCAAATTGTATTTAAGAACCTTCTCCAGCATTTTATACTGCTCTGGGCATATTAATATCTATCTTAGCATTTGTATTTTGAGCGTGATGTTCACATATACGGTTAAAGTATTGTCAAAGGCAAATAAAAAAACATTTCTAAATTATTATATAGAGATAATCTACGTAACGTTTGTCATGAATCACAATTTTAATTGGTGAGTTACTCATAAAACCGGCTTGTATCTATGAAAAATAGAATAACTGTGAAAGACATGTGAGTCAAATTCGTAGTGTGGTGATATATTCTCTACACCTACCCCACAATTGACATTTAATAGAATGCTTGAAATACTTGTAGTGAACTATAAGCTCATAATACAATGCTGCGTCTGGCACAAATCGTCCCTCTAGGGATGGGATGCCATAAACATAATAATAACAATGCTGCCCTTATGCTTTGCAACGACAAAAGTAAAAACTGTAACGCAACGTCTTTTCTCTGGTCATAATCCTAGGAATAGTTGGCAGCAATGTTTACCACTCTTTCTCTCCAGCTATATCTATAGATTCCTTATATTTAAAAAAAACTATTCAAGTAGGTGCATAATTGAAATAATAAAATATCCTGTATATGAAATATTGACTACAGGTACTTATTTCATTTCCATATCTGGATATATCAAACTCAAAATAATCGCCGCAAATTGTTGAAGAGTTCTGCATCTAACTTGACATCAATGGTTGGTGTGTTATAACGTCAAGTTGCAAGTAACAACATCTAGTAGATTATTACAGAGCGGATAAAAATCAACTTGATTATGCAAATAAACTCACCTTCATAGTTTAACAATACTCTCTATTTTGGTGGTTCAACTTAGCCCATAGTAGGATTCGAAACCTACTGAGATACTCACTTGACGTCAATAGACGTTGTATTATTATTATGTTATTTATAGGTGAAAAATTATGTGGCAATTAGGCAAAACTATTTAGTGTCATTTTGAGAAAGGCATTGGAATCAAAACAAAACTACACCAATACAATATAATTTAAAAAAATATATGAAGTTACATATCTGTGGTGGCATGGTAAAACGCATTAAGTCAGTGGGATAACATTTCTCAGTATGGCGGATTTACTTGTCAGTATTTTAAGAGGTTTCATTTTTGTCAAATATTATTTAATACAAATAAAATACATCAACTTTGATGCATTTACTTCGTTATAAAGGGTTCACTATACGATTACTCATATTTATTTCTTTAATATTTCATTGTTTATATGCTTTATTTATAATGCGTGTCTTTTTACCTTGACAATTTTGGCTCATAGGTTGAAAAATTTTGTACTTAGGTCAAATTTTACAAGGAAATATACCCAGTTACTCTCTATCACATGCTAATTTATTATTTTTCAATACTTACATTTTATTCTTCAGAAATATTGGTTATTTTTTAGCTTACTTATTATTATTTTCTAGCATAGCATTCCCAGAACATCAGTAGGTATATTTTTTTGCTCAGAATGTAAT
This sequence comes from Mystacides longicornis, assembly GCA_963576905.1. Classification (NCBI taxonomy): domain Eukaryota; kingdom Metazoa; phylum Arthropoda; class Insecta; order Trichoptera; family Leptoceridae; genus Mystacides; species Mystacides longicornis. The sequence goes on along the minus strand of OY756421.1, from coordinate 23,237,119 downwards.
ATTGTTAAGTAATAAATGAAGAATATTCTTTGAATAATAAAATGAAATTAGTTCATTATTGGTATTATTACCTTTGTTAAGATAACCCTCTCTCACAATGCACCGATCCTTCAAAGCAGAGCTGAGGAATTTATACACGGTTTGGGAAGAGGTCATACAAGCTGCACAAAATTATGCGCAGGGGAGGTTCCAACATCAAACCATTGCAAACCAGATGAATATTCGGAAATTTGAACATTACGACCTAATGGCGAACGTTGTTAACGTAAAGTGATCACACTAATCCAACCTTCGAAATAACATTAGAAGATGGTCGTAAGCCCGTAGTGGTTTGTACATACTATTTTAAAATCGAACTGTATAATCAGTCATCAGTTGTTGATATAAGAGTTCGCACTAGACCGACTTTCTTTAAATTATATTAATAATAGTATTAAAATAGCAATGAAAAAATATTTAAAAAAAATAATAATATGCAGATAATATTACCGATCTATTGTCTATAGCTTAACAATAAAAACAACGAAAGTTGTAAACAGATTGGTCGACAGATAAGGAAGATACCTGCCACAAAGTTCACAAAATACATTATTTAAACACATTTTAAAAAGGTTCACTTTTTAAAGAACGGTTTCTCACGGCAGCTCTATCATAGACAACACCGTTTTACTTCGTGGTAGACAAAATTCGACGCGCGTCGTTTTACTTTGCCAAATAAAATTAATATTGAGTTATGCCGGAATGAAAAAATGCTTCTAAATCCTTTATAAGTGGATTTTTTTAAACTTATGTTTTTGAACTTTGTTCTGTTCGTGATAATGTATGATGTAGCGCATATAACTCAAAATGCTGAAAAACGCGACTTAATGCCTTTTACCATGCCACCACAGATATAAGGAAATATTCAATGGATCAATGCAGGTATATCAATATCAAATCTAGGTATTTCTTCTTATCCTTACTGATAAATGCCATTATCTATTAAAATTATAAAAAAATTGAACCAAAATGTACATAGGAAACAAATTCAAATGTAAGTTATTGCCTTCTGAAAAATGTCAAGTTGTTCAACGTAGAACCATTTAAATAGTAGTATTATTTATGGGTATGAATAAATGAATGAAAGAATTTTTGTTTATTTTTTGTCCAATCATTATTTAATTCATAAAACATAAAATCAACAATTGAAACATAATATGTATAATCTCAAAGTTTTTTGTTAGATCTAGCAGAGTAAAAAAATATTCTCTTAAACAAATGGAAACCAGAAAAGATATTCCGACCCACCGTTATAAAAAAAAACTATTAGTTATTCACTTCTTAACCCAAAAGTATTATATCATTTTTATTCCATAACCGAAATAAAAAATTTTAAGTTTAAATCTGATGCTAGAACACAGAAATCCATACAATAACCTAGAATCCCGACTCGCGTTTAAAAGTGAAGCCTAAATATTGCAACTTTTGACAGTTTGGTTCCCAAAAGAATGTGGTACAGCGTATATTTATTCAGTAGTTTTCTCGTGTTTTTTACAATAAAACATATTTTTACGTTGAAATAAGTGAAATTAGATCATTTTTAAGTTTCTTTATAAATGTACTGTCAAAATTGCCGGCCAAATCGGCTTCACTTTTTACTACGAAGAATATATGAAAATCTATGTGCTAGAAACACACTATTGTGTCGAGCCAGAAGCATTATCGTTTTTATATTTATTTATTTATTTTCTGTCAAAATTAAGCATTGCTCACCATTACAGAGTAATCCTTTGCGGTAATAGTGGTTAATAATATGGTTTAAGATACATTTAGGCTCTATATGAAGCTGATATGCTTCTAACGGGTTGAGAACTTATTTATAGTGATATGTGGTAAAATTGATAAAATCGCTGGCATCCGCAAGACACTGTTATTGATTATGGTCAATCTTCTTTACATCCCATAAGCAGCCATTGAATATTTTTTCAATATAATTGTTTCCCTTCTCAACTAAATGGGAAATTTGAATGAGTTCTCTAACATGGATCTGCAATATAAAGTTTCTGATTTAAAATACACATAAAGAAATCCAAGAAACATAATTAATGAAATTCTTACATAGGTAGCTTACCATATTGTCTTGCAAAAATTAAACCAATGAGTTTCTTTGTTAGAAATGCACTTTTATCAATCAATTTGATCCTTAGAAGTATGTACTGCTATGTCAAAAAGGTGGGATGAAAGCAATTAGTCTCGTTGAAAACACGTTTGCCTCAGGAACCTGAAAAAAATATCAACAAAATAAATTAATTTTGTGATTTCGGTAAGACACTAATTCCCGCCTTATAACATAACTTTACTATTCTGCAATTGTTTTAGCAACTCATAAATGTTTTAAGTTACGGCATAGGCTTACAGATATTTTAATCAATTGATGACTTACCAGTTTTATTTTCATTAAACTCAATTGAAAATAAGGTAATTATATTTTTCATAATCGACGATATCGATCCGAACCTTTTGTTTGACAACAAAATATGACGTATTGGTATAGTGAAGTATCAACCATCCATGGATAACCAAAGATAATAATATAATTCAACACAGTTAGGTACTATTAAATTATTTTATGATGTATATTTTTGATTTACTTATATAATGGTCTCTTAAAATATTTCGACTTATTAAAAAAAAATTTAACACACAAAAAACCACTTTAAATGTGAAGAAGAATTATTAAAAAAAATCATTCTTATTTTGTTTTCATATTATGAAGCTAAGACAAAAAATTACATATTAAAAAGTTCGTCTATGGTAACCTACTGTCAATTATTGTTATTCTGACAGCCAAACAAAAACAACAGGAATTCTATTTTCAAAAATTTTGTAAGTTTTTTAATATATTGAAATATTTTTGTAAGTAGGTACCTAAGCTATATTTAATTATTAAGATTTTTACCTATCATGAAGTTTTTAGTTGTGAATTGTAAAAATATGGGTATATAAAATATGATACTTTGAAATTGCTGTCTCTCCTGTAACTAAACTTTGACAGATTTTGATGTTTTGTAATATTGTTTTCTAGGCATGGAGTTGCAGTCTATCTGAAATAATAATACCTGATACATTATGCAGTCTAAATGGATTTAATGAAGATCTTAAAAAGGTATAAAAGCTACACTTTTAAACAAATAATACTATGAAAGATTCCAAATGAAGGTTTTATGCAGAGTATATCATATCAAATATGTATCTAGCAGTTGATTGTTTTATTCTAATTTGAAGTTCATAAGTAGTTTGATATACTTTCTAAATCCTTAATATTGATTCTAATCAAATTCTCATAACATGTATTTTTAAAACAAATCCCTGAAAAAGCAAAATTTTCTAATGTCGTCTTATATATTTGCAACCATGGCCATGTAATTACTGTATTTTGCTTTATTAATAGAATCGTTTTTTTTTTCTAGGTCAGAACACTCAGAACCTTGCAGGGATTTTTGATATATCAAGAAATGCCGCCAAACTTTTACAGAATGCTTCAACATACAACAACATGCTGTGTTTATTTAAAATATTACCCACCTTGTTTTGTGATGAATATAACATTAAATAAAATAAATTAAAGGTAAGAGAACATAAGTTTGCATTTATCTACATAAGAATTTTGAGCTCGATATAGTTTCGTGATAAATATTATCTAATATATGTTATCTTTGAAGAAGTTTTACGCGTACCTGCATTATATTGCTTAATTTTTATGTGGATAAATCAAGTGAATTTTATTACCAAAATACCTACATATCTGATTCTTTTCCAAAATAAACAGGAAGTTTTGTTTGCTGTCAAATTCGTTCTGGTAATGTATTGAGATTAGATGTGTATTTTACACAGTATTACTTAATTATTATGATGTGTGTAAAACCAAATATATTTTTTGACTATAAACATACACACATACCTGACAAATCCATTATCTTGTAAAATAGGAATGTCATCACTTCCTGTCAGATTGGCTCTCTTTCAGCGTTCTGTTTTACCGATCAAATCTACTAAAGAATATTCATACTCATTTCAATTTTCAAATATCATTTTTTCTCTAAAATCTTTATGAAAGAACAATTTTTAGATTGAAATGTATTATGAATTTAATTTAATGTATCTTTATTATTTTTTACCAACATTTAATATGATTTTATCAGGTAGCTACATAATTACTCATCTATCTGGCTACGACAGTTTGACACAAAATGTGGCCATAAATTTTTTTAAATGTGTCAAATAACAAAATGGAGGAAATATTTTTCCAAAATCTTTCTTTAAATCTTTATTTATTGAGAATAATAAGATTTGAATAACATTTATATGTATAACAAATCAATCTCCAATTATTTTATTACATTTTCATACAGTAATACCAAGATTCCATTCTACGTTTACATGAGTAATTTTGTTTCCAAAAGATGGCTTACTGTCTTTTGTGAAAAATTTGTATGAAGATCTTAAAAAAATAAAGTTTTTTAAATAGCTCTAAATATATTAAAGTTAATTTATCAAAGAGTATTTAAGAACGCTCTCTGGAATTTTGCACGGCTTTTCGCATATTAATATCTGACCTTAATGTATGTTTTCTATGATTGATGCTCGTACAAAAATATAAACGGACTAAAATATTATGTAGATATCTATAAGCGAAACAAACAGAAAAATTTCAAACTACTTCGGTTAGTATACTAAAACCCGTGGGAGGTATTGTGTGAGGAATGCCCTCCCTGACCCCTCTGAGTAATCCTTTCAGAGGCTCTTCTAATGAATTTAATTTAATGGTTACACGACTGTGTAACTTGCAACACAAAACAAGTAAAATTTAAATCCTCATATAATACGAACTTGGGTATGAACAAATATTATGATTAGTAAACTAGATACTCAAACCTCTACTGCAACCAGCCAATTAATCCAATTTGGTATCACTACACAACAACTATTATTTATTTAAACACTACTAGCAAATAAACTCAATCACTAGATGTAACTATTAATCTCTACTTGTTTATTTTAATACGTCACTACGCAATTACAGTATTCCCGACACCTCTCTACGCTTATTTCCAAATATAAACCGAAATTACACTTTCACCGAATAACTAATTATTTTACAATAAATCTACGGAGACTTTCGAATCAAAATACTACGTCAAACTCTAAAACAACACAGGCAAGCGTTAGCAGTGTAAGTCTAAATGCGTGCAGCTAGCTACGTATAAGCGTGTTATGAGAGCTCGTCTTGCAATACAGCTATTTTTAAGAAAACTTCCGAGAGGCGGAGTCAGGACAAGGAAAGGGGACAAAATGGAGTCAGAGGATGTCCTTATTGGTGGAGAAACCAGCGGTGGGTGTGTGTGTGTGTGTGTGAATGAGACAATGTAATTGTTTTTTTATAACTGATAAAAAAAATATGTCTACGCGCGAACAACTTATAATGAAATAATTATACATAGTTTAATTTATGAATCTTTCATATACCTAGTAATTAATAAATCTATTCTTTGTCTTAACCGATATGTTAGTCTTATGATAAACCTAACTTTAATACATCTCTTAATAATAATCTTTTGAAAGCTTAATTCTTAAAATTAATTACAACCTTACGAATATAATTGTACATGGAAATCTTATATACTAGACATGTTCAATAATTGTCTTAATATTAATTATTATTAATCTTATTACTAATGTTGGCCATTAATCAATTCTATCTTAGGTAATTCTTAACCTACACATAGGTATATTCCTTCTTAATTAAGATGCTTATCAGTAATTAAGCTAGCATGCCTTAATGCATAATTAATCTTATAGTCTATAATATCTTATATTACTCCTTAAGCATATGTGTTATAATTTATCATTTCAAAACAACATTATAATCTCTACGCATTATTTATTCAGTATTTAAGTCTTGTTTAAACCATAGTCTATTATAGAACAACAACATACCTACTTCTGTTAATTTACAGTTACAACTACATAGGTACATAATTTGATAATCAAAATACAATGCCATCTAAACAATTATATTTGCCATACCAACCCCTTATTATATTCTATATTTTATTATTACAAGGGTTTTTTTTCATTAGTCCAATTCGCAAAACAATAATAATATGCACTCAAGAGCTACCCTTATCTACGGTGTTTCGAAGCATCCAAAAAAACCCGTTTCACTAGAATATTGTGAATCCTTAAAATTAAACAAAAGACTATGTTAGCGACAAACTGTTGCCGTGTTATTGTTTTCTTATCGCTCGGAACCCACAATGGGATCTACACACATCCCCTACTTTCATAATTTCTCAGAACAGATTTTGGGCGCATAAACTGACCATAACATCCGCCCCCTCTTAAACGTTCAAAATCTGTTATTTCTATAACTGTAAACTAACTTAATATAACCTTCTAGGGCGCCAATACATTCAATGGTAATATCTAGGATAGCTGTGAATGTATAAGCCAGTTATCCTAATGTTTAAATAAAAAAAATTAAAACATCCAACACCAAAATTAACTACAATTCTATGTATTTCTGTAATAAATGTGTTGCCAATACCAACTAAATACTTATAAGTTCTACCCACAACCTCTTTTCTTTTTAGTTTTTGTATTTTTTTTTTTGTTTTTTTTTTATAATATATAACTTCTAACTATGTCCTATATTTCTAATATAACTTATTCTACTTCACTACTTAGCCTATATTCCGATCGATAAGAAACTCAAACTTTAATTTAAGGTTCATTTTCCTGGACCTCTTCCTGTTGAACAGGGGCTAAATTTAATTCGTCTGAATGTACTTTAATAGGTTTTCCTTTACGATCTATCCAGTAAACGTTTCCCCGTCCTACTGGTAATAGAACCGTATAAGGACCGGAGTATTTTGGTGCAAACCCAGCATGAAAACCCGCTACGCGCTTTGAGAGTGGATGTTCTCTCAACATAACCTTCTGTCCAGTGACATAACCAGGGACCTTTCCGTTGGTCTGGGCGTATTTACTTCTATACCGGTCCTGGTTTTGACGAATATTTTTATTTATATCTAATCTATTTGATCTTTCCGGCTTAGTATTTGGGGCTACCGACGACCATTCGCCAGGTCGTTTAATTTCGTAGCCAAATAGAGCTTGGCTTGGAGTCATTCCCGACGCGTCGTTACGTCTTCCCCTAATTGACTCTAAAATTGAGCTTAAGTGCTCATCCCAACGCTTGTGTTCACGCCCTAATAGGTGGACACGGAGCAATTTTTTTAACTCTTGATTTCGGCGTTCTGTTATGTTAGCACGGGGTAGGTAAATCGCTGTGGTCCAATGCTGGCATTGCCACCTATCTATTGCCGAGTTCCAAGACTCGTGACTAAACTGTGGTCCGTTGTCTGAGAGAATAGCCCTAGGATACCCATACCGTGAAAAAATCTCTTTCTCTAACAAACCTACAATCTGTGGTGCTCTCCCCGATCGCATAGGAAATGCTTCTACCCATTTTGTAAACATATCTGTAACTACTAATAAAACCGTATTCCCCTTAGCTGATCTAGGGTATGGGCCCATCAAGTCAATAGCTAAAATCTCAAAAGGATTTTGTGCTACCGATGATCCTAAAGGCGCGCGTGGACGACTTGGTAACGCTCTCGCTTGAGCACAAGTCATACATCTCTTGACAAATCTTTTCGCATCTCTATTTATGCCTGGTCAGATAAAATATCTCCGAGTCGCTCTAAGCGTTTCCCTTTCACCAGGGTGGCCAGCATGCCTACTGTTATGATAAAAATTTAAAACGTGAGGGATCATAAATTTCGGTACGATCAGTTTCGGAACTGATTGTCCGCTAACCTGTCTATATAAGTAACCATCAATTAATTTATATATCTCCAACCAATGCCTATCACGGGCATTTGTTGGTGGACTGTTGGCAGAAAGTAAGCTTTCCAAATGGTTTATCATTCGAGACAACCGTAGATCGGTGCGTTGCGCGCCACGCACGCGATCTGCCAGTTTTCCAGACTGCTGATCTTCAGCGTCCCGAAGATCCAGACCGTTCCCAATGAGCGTCACCTGAGGTAGACCTCTATCTGCTTTCCAGCCCTCCTGGCTAACATTGGGGTACATTCCCCTATCTAACGAATCAATATCTTCAGTGATATTAGATTCGGCCGGATTCCTCGACAAGAAATCTGGTAACTCATTTTTCCTACCTGGGCAGTGTTCTAACGTAAAATTAAACTCCTGTAATAACAATGCCCATCTAGTTAACTTAGCTCTTTCATCTTTGACCCGTTCTAACCATGTCAACGCCTTGTTATCTGTACGTAGGATGAAATGTGTACCTTCCAAATACTGACGATATTTCTTTATCGCCCAAACAGCCGCGAATGCTTCCTGTTCGTTCGAATGCCAGCGTTTTTCTGCATCAGAAAAACGAGCACTAGCGTAAGAGACAATATCACGACCGCCATCAGGTCGCTCGTGATATAGAACGGCGGCAACGCCGAACTTGCTGGCATCTGTTTGCAATACGAATTGCCTCTCGAAATCTGGCCTGCATAGGGAGAGTGGCCTACTTATAGCAATTTTAATGCTATCCATTGCCTTTTGTGCTGAGGCATTCCATTTGAATGGCCTCTTCGTGCTCAACAAATCAGTTAATGGAGCTGCTATCTCTGCAAAACGATAAAGATACTCGCGCAACCAATTCGATAAGCCGAGGAAGGACCTCAACTTCTTTCTTGAAGTAGGCACTGGGAAGTTTGCAATGGAGATTGCATGTAACTTCTGGGGATGGTTACCACTAGCCGAAACTACGTGACCTAAAAATTCTAATTCTGTGGTACCGATCCTGCACTTATCTGAAGCGCACCGCAAATTATATTGCTGTAACCGTTCTAAAACTAATCTCAAATGATACATATGTGAAGCCCAATCTTTAGAATAAACGATCACATCATCGAGATAAACAAGGCAAAAATCGCGTAGATATCCAGCCAAGACCTCTTGACTCATTATCCGTTGAAATGTTCCTGGGGAACCTTTCAAACCAAAGGGCATAACTCTAAATTGATAGCAAGCTCCGTCAGGGGTTGAAAAAGCGGTTAAATGTTTACAATCTTCAGACATTGGGATCTGCCAATATCCTTTCTGTAAATCAAATGACGAGAAATATTTCGCGTTACCTAAATCTTTTAACGTTTCATGAATAATGGGTAAATGTGATGGTTCGTCCTCAGTGACATCGTTGAGTTTACGATAATCTACACAAAAGCGATATTCATCCTTCCCTCGCTTGGGGACCATAACTACCGGAAAACTATAACATGATCTACTGCTTTCGATCACGCCATCAGCCAGCATGCCTTCCAGCTGGGCCAAGAGATGCTTCTTTTTCTCATCAGAGAGCCTATACGGAGGTAAACGAATCGGGCGTGCATCTTTAAGTTTAATCTCGTGAGGTTGTAGCGGAGCAGGGCCAGAATATGGAAGAAATACCTCTTTAAAATCATTTAAAATACCTATAAGACTCTCTCGGTGTCCGCGAGGTATATCGGATTGCAACTCTGGCAATTCGACATCACACTTCATTTCCCCACGTACCGGTATCAAATGCGTCGTCACTCTTTCTACTCTACCGAAATGAAGGCAACCCCTATGAAAATCTATAACGCACTTTTGTGACGTCATCCACGGCACTCCGAGAATAACATCATCCCTAAGCTTATCTACGACTAAAAACTCACAAATAACCTCTATACCCTGAACTAAAATATTTGTCTCAAGTCTAGACGTTACCTCCATGTAAGCACCTTGTTCTGCTAAATATAATCTGTCAATATGGGTCTGTTGCTTATTCAAATTTCTAACTAATCGGCTACATACAATATTATACGACGACGCAGAGTCCACCAAAGCCGTACCTTCTATATTATTAAACGACACTCTAATACGCGGGAGTAATGGCGTTCCCGAATATACAATAGCTACACACTGCGGTTCTTCAAAAAATTCTATCGTATCTAAATCTACATCTGATAACCTTTCCCTATCTCTATTACGTTGTGGACTCTCTACTTCTTCAGGATTTGAACCCAAAAGTCTAAAATTATTGCGCTCAACATCTTTACCACTACTTTCGCGATGTAACCACGCTTGAACCTCGACTGGCCCATCACTACTATCGCCCGTATCTTCCCATATTAGCAACTCATGTAACGTTTCATTATTATTAGAAATTGGTTTAGAAACTATGTTTCTAGACCTAAGCTTCACATCATTATCAAGGACCTTTGCTACAGGTTGAATAGTCGGTCGTAACTCTGATTCAACCTCTCTATGTTCTAATCCGTTTTTTAGTGATTGCCCTGAGACGGCTTTGATCCGGCGTTCCGTCCAGGGCCTTGAGCGTTTAAATTAGCGTTCTGGTTTCCGTTTTGCCTACCCCTGTTTTGATTCCAATTATTTCTATCCTGTCCTTGCCCATTTCTATTCCAGTTATTATTATTCCTTGCCTGATTATTGTTAAAATTATTACTATCCTGTCTATTATTGTTAACCGTATTTCTATTCCTATTCTGACTATTAGATCCGTTGTTATTTCTACTATCCCTTCTAAAGCTATTTCTATTTTGATTACCCCTATTTTCAAAATTATTCGTCTGATTAAAATTACTATTAGAGTTTCTAAAGTTACCTGACTGATAATAATTATTATTCCCTTGTCTATCTGACTGAAAATTTCCCCTGTTATTAATGTTATTTCTCTGCCTATGGAACTGTCCGTTACTATTCCTATTATTAAAACTCCTATCGTTCATATTCCTAATCAATGGACAATTCCTTTGTAAATGCTGCCCGTTGCAGTTGTAACACGAAATGCTAGAAGTTTGCCTTTGAGGCTGATGCAAAGCTGGTGCCGGTTCGTTATTTATTACTGGATATACCAGTTCCGTCGGAAAATCAATCTCGGAGACTCTGTTCTCCAAACTGTCAAACGTAATGTCCTCTTTCGTGAATTCCCTGCGTAAAGTATTTGTATACCGCGGTAACATAAGATTCAGCAAGTGCAACGCAAATTCCGCTGAGTACGCAACACCATTCCCATACACCCGGTCGTAAACTTTCGTCTTCCTACTTAAAAATGATGAACCCGATTCGTTATCTTGCTGTTTGTGGGAGAGTAAATGACCAGTCAATGCCAGTCTGTTATTGTCAATACCATAGCGTTGCAACAACAGAGAGCTGAAAGCCGACCATCTAATCAACCCATTTCCGCGACTAGACCACCAAATTTTAACGTCCCCGCGCAGCTTCAGAGAAGCCAATCTGACTTTCTCTGAGTCCCTTATATTGCGCAAAGCGAAATATTCTTTGCAATCGTCAATGAATGCTTTAGGGCATTCCTGAGGTAAGCCGCTAAAGAAGAAGTTCTCATTGAGAACTTCATCTCGAACATAAACAATCTGTGGCCTTGTATCCAAAAACCTGTCCCTCGTTTCTAATGTGTCAGCTGGTGGCACATTGTGGTCATCATCGTCATGTGACGAAATGGGTGGCGTTTCGTCAACGCCTAACGAACCTGCCGATGCAGCCCCATTTCTCGTGACCACCGCGAAAATAAAGAGTTTACAAACACGTAGTAATAACTCGAACCAATTGAAAATAATCATTTTACTTGTCGATGTAAAATAGGATTTAAACTAATGAAATTGACGGATAGTAAGAAAAATCTTATTGGATTCTAGTATAAACCGCGTGGTCTCCACGTGTTCAAATATTCGAAATTTCTACAAAAATCACTATAAAAATAATAAAAATTGAAGACTCGTCTCAGGGTGAATTCGTCAATGCTTAATATATAACTAAACACACGTTGGCGCCAAGTTGTTATGCCTATAGGGCTCGGGAGACAAAAACATGAAAATATTATGAAATATCTATAAGCGAAACAAACAGAAAAATTTCAAACTACTTCGGTTAGTATACTAAAACCCGTGGGAGGTATTGTGTGAGGAATGCCCTCCCTGACCCCTCTGAGTAATCCTTTCAGAGGCTCTTCTAATGAATTTAATTTAATGGTTACACGACTGTGTAACTTGCTACACAAAACAAGTAAAATTTAAATCCTCATATAATACGAACTTGGGTATGAACAAATATTATGATTAGTAAACTAGATACTCAAACCTCTACTGCAACCAGCCAATTAATCCAATTTGGTATCACTACACAACAACTATTATTTATTTAAACACTACTAGCAAATAAACTCAATCACTAGATGTAACTATTAATCTCTACTTGTTTATTTTAATACGTCACTACGCAATTACAGTATTCCCGACACCTCTCTACGCTTATTTCCAAATATAAACCGAAATTACACTTTCACCGAATAACTAATTATTTTACAATAAATCTACGGAGACTTTCGAATCAAAATACTACGTCAAACTCTAAAACAACACAGGCAAGCGTTAGCAGTGTAAGTCTAAATGCGTGCAGCTAGCTACGTATAAGCGTGTTATGAGAGCTCGTCTTGCAATACAGCTATTTTTAAGAAAACTTCCGAGAGGCGGAGTCAGGACAAGGAAAGGGGACAAAATGGAGTCAGAGGATGTCCTTATTGGTGGAGAAACCAGCGGTGGGTGTGTGTGTGTGTGTGTGTGTGAATGAGACAATGTAATTGTTTTTTTATAACTGATAAAAAAAATATGTCTACGCGCGAACAACTTATAATGAAATAATTATACATAGTTTAATTTATGAATCTTTCATATACCTAGTAATTAATAAATCTATTCTTTGTCTTAACCGATATGTTAGTCTTATGATAAACCTAACTTTAATACATCTCTTAATAATAATCTTTTGAAAGCTTAATTCTTAAAATTAATTACAACCTTACGAATATAATTGTACATGGAAATCTTATATACTAGACATGTTCAATAATTGTCTTAATATTAATTACTAGCTTATACCCGTTTTGCTTTACGTTTTTGATTCCGATTGTCAGGCTTGATCGGTAGGTAATTAAACAGGTTCTAGTCTAGCTTCCCATTGCTTAACAGACCTCTATAACCACAGAACACATATACTCTCATAACTGACATAAGCACAGACAAAGAAGAATGACTTTTTTACCGACCTCATATACAACAACAATAATACCAATTCAATCAATCAAGTCACCACCGCCATCTGTGGAACCAACGCCAAAACACGAATCGATATCAATTCATAACACATTTATTTATCTTTTCAACAGATGGCGATTGTAATCTAATATGTGTTTATTCAATTTGTACCTGTCAAACTTCAAAATCAAACTGCAAATTTTTTCATTAAATCTTTATTTATTGAGAATAATAAGATTTGAATAACATTTATATGTATAACAAATCAATCTACGATTATTTTATTACATTTTCATACCGTAATACCAAGATTCCATTCAACGTTTACATGAGTAATTTTGTTTCCAAAGGTCTTTTTGAGAAATTTGTATGAAGATCCTAAAAAAATAGATTTTTTTAAATAGCTCTAAATATATTAAAGTTAATGCAGCAAATTGTATTTAAGAACCTTCTCCAGCATTTTGTACGGCTCTGGGCATATTAATATCTGACGTAGCATTTGTATTTTGAGCGTGATGTTCACATATACGGTAAAAGTATTGTCAAAGGCAAATAAAAAAACATTTCTAAAATATTATGTAGATTATTAATCTTATTACTAATGTTGGCCATTAATCAATTCTATCTTAGGTAATTCTTAACCTACACATAGGTATATTCCTTCTTAATTAAGATGCTTATCAGTAATTAAGCTAGCATGCCTTAATGCATAATTAATCTTATAGTCTATAATATCTTATATTACTCCTTAAGCATATGTGTTATAATTTATCATTTCAAAACAACATTATAATCTCTACGCATTATTTATTCAGTATTTAAGTCTTGTTTAAACCATAGTCTATTATAGAACAACAACATACCTACTTCTGTTAATTTAGGGCCGAAATTACAATCTGTAGCTTATCCTGTAGCTTTATTGAGGAGGCTTAAAAATTAAGTGGAGCTTACCACTCACACGAGAATATCAATCAAAATTCGACTGCGGCTTGGCTAAGCCGTATATATGGTTAAGTTGGTAGTACTACTTGTCTTTTATCGTGGTTTTATCTATGCATTACGCTCCACATCTGTCATGTTCACCGGGACGCGCGCCATTGTTTGTGTTGTTGTTTTGGTTTTATGGATGCTCGCTCTTGGATTCTGACTTGGTATTTATGTGTTACGACCCTTGCTTCGATTATTTAACTTAATTAAGATACAGCTACGGAAAGTGAAAGATGTTTTCAATAATAAACATAACCATATATCATACATTCAACTAGGTTAAAGCAAAACGATCTTGTAATTATTATCAAACAGAGCGAACAGTGTATATAAGTCAATGTGGTGGTCAAATAATCAAAGAAAGGGTCACGAATAAATCCAAATAGAATCGCTAGTGAAACAACCTAAGCAACAGCGAACAAATAAGCGTAATGAATCATAATTAATTAGACATTTCATCTTCAAAAAGCGTAATTATTGCGCGGCTATATAATGACATTTTATGTCAGTTTGTCCGTATAGTGACTTGTGGCGCCTCCTAGCGAGAAAAAAAATAACTGAGTTAAGCGAGCTTTACGCTGTTGAGGACACCCCAGGGTATCCCTTAACTTAACGAGTAGGATAAGCCCCAAATTCGTGCTAAGGGAACATTGTAATCTGCATAATTTTGTTAAGCGAAGCTTAATGAGCTCCTCACCGTTAAGGTGGACCTTAAGCCTGTATTGTAATTTTGGGCCTAACAGTTACAACTACATAGGTACATAATTTGATAATCAAAATACAATGCCATCTAAACAATTATATTTGCCATACCAACCCCTTATTATATTCTATATTTTATTATTACAAGGGTTTTTTTTCATTAGTCCAATTCGCAAAACAATAATAATATGCACTCAAGAGCTACCCTTATCTACGGTGTTTCGAAGCATCCAAAAAAACCCGTTTCACTAGAATATTGTGAATCCTTAAAATTAAACAAAAGACTATGTTGCCGTGTTATTGTTTTCTTATCGCTCGGAACCCACAATGGGATCTACACACATCCCCTACTTTCATAATTTCTCAGAACAGATTTTGGGCGCATAAACTGACCATAACACTGTCATCATCTGATGACTTTTTATTTATTTTTTTTTCTTTAGGTATAAAAATAAACTTGAAAAAATTGCCTCAGGCAATTTGTTCCACCGGCTATACTGACACCTTTGTATAGAAAATTGTTAGATTATTATTATTTAAAACATTTATTCATGAAATCACAATATATCATATAAAGTATAGGTACATCATTGTATAAAAAAATTTAAATGTAATGATATATAGGTACCTACTTAATATAAAAATATCGGTGTTGTCTCTCATGATACATCACGATGTAATGTAATCATGAGAGACCTTTGAACTACAGAGAAAGGAACTACAGAGAGGATCACAGAACTGCCTTTAGAAAGGCATATCTGAGACCACTACAGATGCTAAGTTTCCCTAGATTGTCTTTAAGAGACTTAGGAATAACTCCATTCGGCGAAATCACTATAGTTATTATGTGGGTGGCTGGTGCATTTTACATATTCTTGATTTCGTGAGCAAGATCAAGATATTTTCATTATACTCGTAGTTGTATATCTGTCGTTAAATAAATAATTTATATTTCTTCCCAGATATATAGCTACTACATTGTATTCTTAAATTGTTTCGAATGGTCTTTGAAAATAAGAATAAATGAATCAAGTATCGTGGTACATTGTCTTTAGAGAGGGGTAAGAAGATAAAAAAGAGCTTTCAATTTATTTTATTTTCTAAAAAGCTTTGTATTTTTAAAAGCATTTTTAAGTGTATCAATGATATCAAATGAAACGATAGTTTTAAATGCAAAGAAATATTTATTGTTTTTTTTTTCAGACAAAAGCTTTGATTCTGTTCGAATATTTTATTTTATGGTTACTTTGTAGTGTTGTGTAGGTAAATATTTAACAGTTACCAAATATCGGTTTAGCACATACTAGTTTACGTAACTGTTATTGCATTCTCCGATACCTGTTAAAATTTTATCTGTTAAAGATAATGTTACTAGACCGCCATCGATAACCGATATCCACTAACTGTTACAGTACTTGTTACCCAGTACAATTCTCAACCCTGTTATCCTGTTATCGTCCTTAACTGTTAAAATTTTACCTGTTTCAACCGAAATAAAATCATTAAAAAGTAAAGTTATATAGGCCCATTTAAAAAAAGGTATTAAACAATAATATTGTAATAAAGTATGTCCCATACATTACTAATGGCCACTTTGTTTAAGTGGTATTATTGCTATCAAGATTTTTTCTACATTGAAGCCGTCTACGCGGTGTATAGTGTGTATTCATTCGAACTAATATTGTATACCTACATGGCAATATAATGACACGTAGTCAAAATGATGTATTATTAGTTATCATTTTTGTATACAGTGAGCATGATTATTAGTCCCTTTTGAGTAATTCACGCTTTTACTTGATACATTTTATTTATATGATGAAATACATGGATACAAGCAGGGTGAGGAAACTTCATATATATTTTTTTCTTTGTACAAAGTTGTAGTTCCCGAATCTTACACTCGAAGCGCTAAATACCTTTGCGTCATATCGCTATCTGGAACACCATGGAAAATGCAAACACTTTGTTTCTTCTGCTGACATAATAATAAGGTGTATAAGAAAAATCCAATTAGAATATGTTGAATTGTGCGAGTGGGTGGGATACAAATTTTGGTGGGTGGGTGGTGCTGTAGTTACATGAAAACGACGCTAGAGGCGCAGTAGTAGTATACTGTTGGCGGCCATTTTTTAGAATTACGCAAAAAGTGGTGGGGAGACGCTTATCTTATTACAGTATATTATTTATATTATCTTTGGATACAAGTAGGGTTGAACAAAATTATCTAGCCACTTTTTATCTATACCTACCAATAGCATAATATAAAGAGTTATTTGATTTATGAGAGGGGGGGGGGGGGTAATATAAGTAGGTAAAAAAATAACATTTTAAAATAACAGATACTTCTTGGTAACAGTTTGAGTTATACCTGTTACAATGATATACTAGTTTGGCCCATCCCTATTACTTTGATTATTAATTCATGAAAATGTCATATGATCAATATTTGATGAACGATAATGGCTTTTATATACAGATAACTAGAGAAGTCAGTAGAAATTTTTCCTATTATTTGAGACAAGCTATTATTATAAAAAAAAAAACGTGTAGGTACGTGCAATGCAAAAACTCCAAGTACCACAACAAGCGATTAATTCAACAAAATTTTCAGTAAATTTACATATTTAATTTACTTGGTTTTAAATGTTCAGAGATAATTTCCTTAAACTAACAAAACGTCACACAAAAAATATCCGCGAGGAAACCATACCCAGATAGTTGTGGTTTGTAAGTCAAGTGGTTTGGACGTGTTTGTGTGTTGTCAACGCTAGCGAGACACCAGTAACGCCGTGCCGTGAGATTAAAAATTTCAACTTTATATTATTATTTCTGTCGTAATTACTTAGATATTACATACATTACACATATTCATAATTTGTTTAATATTTTCTATTTCTTGTAGATGTATAGTTACTTTATATTATTTAGTAGTTTAGTTCAATAAATACTTGTTGTAGTTTTGTTGCAAATAACCCGCCTTGTAGCGGGGAATTCTCACTGCGTTAAATATTTGATTTATTATTTTAATTTTTTTTTCTCCTTCATTATTTTTAAGTAAATATTTTTTTTTTCTTTCTCTTTTTCGTTTTGTTTTGTTTTTTGTTTATTAGGGTTTACGTTATGTAACTATATAAGTTAAGGTCTTTTCTTTTTTATTTAATTTTATATATCTTTTCGCAATTACTTGAAAAAAAGTTCTCGTTTCGTCTATTTTTCTTAATACGTATAAATATTTTCTAAATATTTATTTTCATTTTTACTAAAGAAATTGGTTTGATGGTATAATGCAGCCACCAGACCCTGATCCTGATCCGCCTGATTTAGGAAAGAAAAGAAAGTTTAATGGCGTTATAATCTCTAACATTATGGACGAGGATAGTACAAATGGGAAAATGACAACCGATCCCCAAAACACTATTAGTACCGGCCCGGTCCGAGAACATTTTTACTCCCCGAAATCATTGGGACCCTATGTTGTCAACATACAACTTTCAGACAGTAAGCCTATTCATCCGATGGACTTTGGGAAATTTATTTTTAAGAGGAATATTAAAAACGTGGTTAACGGATCCCTCAGGGCAGAGGGGAAGTA
Organism: Mystacides longicornis; assembly: GCA_963576905.1. NCBI lineage: Eukaryota > Metazoa > Arthropoda > Insecta > Trichoptera > Leptoceridae > Mystacides > Mystacides longicornis. The sequence continues at coordinate 23,218,681 of OY756421.1, read as the reverse complement.
TAAATTATCGCTTGAATTTCAAAATGGTCAGGCAGCTAACGCTTTTATAAAAAATTTATATTTAATTTCCAACTCATTATACAAAGCTTTTATACCATCATATAATGTTAGCAGAATGGGTCTGATAAGGGGTGTCTCAGTTGACATCTCGGAAGAAGAATTGCTTGAGGGACTCAAAGAATCTAATCCAAAGTTGGACATAATAAAAGTTAGAAGATTAAAATTCAAGGACCGATCAGGAGAGAAACCGGAGTATTAACCCTCTCAAACAATTGTTATCACCTTTGAAGGGCAGTCCCTTCCCGATAATGTTTATCTGTATTATAATTCTTTTGGTGTGGATATATACTATTACCCCACCATTCAATGTTACAAATGTTGCAAATTTGGACATACGAAAGCAGCCTGTCGATCCCCTGCCAAATGTTTTAAATGTGGAGAAAACCACGAGTTTAACGATTGTTCTTCCGATAAAATCCAATGTCACAACTGCAAAGGTGCCCATAAAGCAATAAGCGTCACGTGCCCAGAGCTTTCAAGACAGAAAAATATTAAAAACACAATGGCTCGTGAGAATGTGTCCTATGTGCAAGCGTCTAAAATGCACCCATTATTGCATACATTTGCTGAAGTAACAGCTAATCCTAAACCTAATTCACAGGTCGCGCCCCCAGCAACGCTGGGAAGCTCCTCCAGGTCAGCCATAAAACATAATTCTAACCAAAATAATTCCACGCCCCCTACTAAAGGTGTTTTTAAGTATAAAACTCCAAAAGCTGCAGTAGTCCCAGGATATGATAGGTCGGAGTACAACTCTATGCTTCTGTTTCCGAATGGATCAGAATGGTCTAGTGCTCCTAATGGTTTCGCTTTAAATGATTCCCCAGCCCAAGAAAATCGAAATCAAAATCTGAAAGACAATCTGTCAACAGATAACAATAATTTTCTAATGACTTTAATTACGATGCTTATTGAACTATTGTCGTCTCAAAGATCTGCCCCAGTTAATTCTGCTCATTTGGTTTCCACGTTAAGATCATTTATTTCTGAAAATGTCCCGACAACATCACATAATCAATAATTTTCGAATTCTCCAATGGAACAGCCGAAGCGCTGTTGCAAACCGAGATGATATATCCCTCCTTCTTAAGGAACACAGAGCCGATGTCTTTGCTTTATCGGAAACTTGGTTTTCCAGTGACTCGCAGGTTAATTTTTCTGGATTCGTGTGTTTGAGAAATGACCGCCCCGATGGTAGGGGTGGAGCAGCTCTCTTAATTAAAAACTGTTATTCCTTTAACCCTATTACTTTACCTGATCACCCAAAAATACAAATTGTAGGTGCCGAGATATTCGGTATCGCAGTGATCTCATTATACTGTCCGCCTAGGACGAAATTTGACCCCCGTTTTTGGAGAGACGTAGTTGGAAAACTCCCCTCCAATTTCCTATTATTGGGCGATTTTAACGCGCATTCCCCCTCTTGGGGTTGCCACTATTATGATTCTGCGGGAAAGGATATTCTGGATTTTGTGGATTCTGAAAATCTAGTCATCCTTAACAGTGGGGAACCTACTAGGCTAACCCTTCCCAACCAAAACAAAAGCGCGGTTGATCTTTCAATCTCATCTTCCAACATAGCTTCCATTACAACTTGGACTGTTTTAAATGACCCGTACTCGAGCGATCATTACCCCATAATTTTACACATTAATCATCAAGTTCGTCAACAACCAAGACCTGAAAAAAGACAGAAACTTAATATAGGAAGGGCGAACTGGACCCTTTTTCACTCTCTCCTGGAGGAAGGAAAATGTATTTCTGTAGTAGATTCAGGCAATAAGATAGATATTAACACGTATGCCACAGAAATAACTGACTATATCAATAATGCTGCAAGTCTCTCAATACCTAGCTCTTCCGCGAGTAAAGGTAAATTCTACAGCCCCTCCCCACCATGGTGGGATCAGGAATGCACAGACTCGGTAAAGCAGAGATCTTTGGCCCTAAAAAAATATAAAAGAAACGTGACTGATGAAAATTATTTAATATTACGAAAAACTCAAGCTATCACAAAAAAACTTTTAAGAAGGAAAAAACGTCAGGGCTGGCATTTATTCTGCTCATCGCTTAACCCGGAAACCAACATTTCAGATGTGTGGAGTTCGGTTCGTAAATTTAGAGGGGCTTGTTCCCCACGACCTGATGTATCAAAATCGTTCGATTGGATTGAGGAATTTGTGGATTCGCTTGCACCTCCGTACGTCCCACAGGAAATGGAACTTCAAAAAAACCAGATCACTTCCCAATCTCCAAGTGTATCCTTATCCTCTCCTTTCACAATGAATGAACTATCATCTGTAATTGATTCATGTGGAGTTTCTTCTCCAGGTCCAGACCAAATCCCATACAGCTTTTTCAAACACTTCCCAAAGTCTCTACTTTGTGAAATATTAAAACTATATAATTGTATATTAATGTCGGGAACTATTCCAGATTCCTGGAAAGCCCAATTTGTTATTCCAATACCAAAACCAGGAAAAGATATTTCAAAGGGATCCTCATACCGACCCATATCTATGTCATCATGCTTTTTGAAAATTCTGGAGAGAATGCTTAAATCAAGGCTAGAATGGTTTGCCGAGAGCAGTGATTTGCTCCCGGTCTGGCAGTTTGGCTTCCGTAAGGGAAAATCTTGTATTGATAACTTGAGTACCTTGATTGCAGAGATTCATTCTGCCAGATCGGTTAAAATGGATACTGTGGCTTGTTTTTTGGATATATGTAGAGCATACGACAATGTATTACTTCCTGTTTTATACGAAAAGCTGGTTTCACTGGGTATTCCGTTACTTTTATGTGATTTGATTTCCAATATCATGTGCACAAGAAGACTCTTAATAGAGACACCCTTGGGCATAATTGAGAGGACGATCTTTCGTGGCCTGCCTCAAGGATCGGTCCTAAGTCCATTTTTATTTAACTTGTATACCTGTGACATTCAAAATTCTATTCCCTCTCCGTGTAATGTATTACAATACGCGGATGATTTTGTAATCTTCGTGTCCCAAAAAAATATTGTCAAATCTGTCGAATATCTTGAGAGATCATTAGACTCTCTGAGTTCCTGGTGTGATATAAATGGATTGGAATTCTCACCATCCAAAAGTCAAGTAGTCTTCTTTTCAAATAAACACTCCACCCCAGACATCCCAATAAGCTTTGGGGACTTTTCCATACCTATCAAAGAGTCAGTTAAGTTCTTGGGAATGGTTTTGAATAGAAAATTGTCATGGAAAATGCACATTGATTACATAACAAGCAAGTGTGAAAAAAATTTCAATATTTTAAGAGCAGTTTCGGGAGTGTGGTGGGGAGCTCACCCATCCACAATGAGAATGCTTTACTCAGCGTTAATAAAAAGTCATTTAGACTATGGTAGTTTTCTTATGGACCCACTCCCAAAATACCTCTCGATCAAGCTAGAAAGGGTTCAGTCCAGAAGTTTGCGACTCATACTCGGAGCCATGAAATCATCGCCAGTAATAGCTCTCCAGGCTGAATGCGTGGAGATGCCGCTGTCGTTGAGAAGGAAGTCTCTGGCTTTTAAATTTTTATTGAAACGCATGAATCAGACTAATCATCCTATTTTCTCTAGGCTACAGAATTTGCTTAGTTCCCGACAGCCAAACCTGCTCCCAGGTTTGCGTTCAGTGTGGGAGTACTGTTTGAAAATTTTTTCTAATCTATCAACTGTAAAACATAACATTGTTTCCTTCCCGTGCATTCCCTCTTCCTTCTCTCCTGAAGTTTTGGATAATATCCAATTAGATAAATCATACTCACTTCTCAGCCCAAATATAGTCAACGCGATTTTCTCTCGTAAGATTGAAGAGCATTGGCCTTCGACTTATGTGAGATTATATACGGACGGTTCCAAGTTGCTGGAGGGAGATTGCGGGGCTGCGGTCTATATTCCGTCAATAGGTATTAAAAAAATGTTCAAGCTTCCCAAATCTGCATCTGTGTTTACCGCAGAATGTTTGGCCGTCAAAGAAGCCATCTTGGAAATACGTAGCCGTTCCCTCACGCACACTTTAATTCTCACAGATTCACTTAGCTTTATAGAAGGACTAAAATGTTGCCAAAGGTCATCTACGAGTAGTCACTTGCTTTGGGAAATCAGGACGCTATTATACGAATGCCACTCTAATGGAATTAAAATCGTTTTAATTTGGATACCTGCGCATATCGGCATTAGTGGGAACGAGACGGTGGACGCTGTGGCGAAGGAAGCTTGTCTTTCTGGTAGTGTCCCCAGCTCGTTTGTGCTGCCGTTTAACGACTGTATTGCTGATGTTATGACATTAATACGTAAAGAATGGGACGATATATTTACTCAGACCCCTAAGGGGGCACGATATAAACAAATCCAACCGCTAATACCAGGAGAACCATGGTTCCAGGGTAAGCGTAGAAATAAGTTATACATATCCCTGTTGACTAGATTGCGTATAGGACATGTCGCCCTGGCTTCACATTTGAAGAGACTTGGTGTGGTCGACTCGTCCCTCTGCGAGTGTAGGGAGGATGATGAGACCATCGACCATGTATTCTTCGGCTGTAGTCTGCTTCCAAATAATGTTTTCCTTCAGGAGTTACTGGAAAGGGGTCTTCCCCTTCCCCTGAACGTTGTGTCCTTGCTGTCGAGGAATGAACAAGATATCAATGATATTATAGTAAACCATTTGCGGAGAAATAACAAGAATCTTTGATTCCCTCTTTATCTTCCTTTTCTTCCTAATTTTATTCTTTTCTTAAACTAATATGTCTATGAAATAAGCAAAGGCTGCATCACCCGAATACGGGTGCTAGCCTCAAAAAAAAAAAAAAAAAAAAAAAAAAAAAAAAAAAAAAAAAAAAAAAAAAAAAAAAAAAAAAAAAAAAAAAAAAAAAAACCATACCCATTACCAACTCTGTGCAGTCTTCTGATTGATTAGTTATATAGATAATTCCTATTCACAAAATCACAGTGAAAAGTATTAATTTGTCGAGTGTTTCTGTTTGGGACATGAAGCCGTATCAATCAATATGGTAATTAACTATTTTGTATAACAATAAGAGATCGGAAATGATTATTTTATCCGACAATGTCGGAAGACCCAGCAAAGGCATTAAACATTTTTCATACCTTAAGTCAGCCAAAGGCATTCCTAATTTGAAATTTATAGTTACATCTCAGAAATTTATGTTGCACTCTTTCTGCAGCTTTGGAATGAACCGCGTAATAAGGAGCCCATACTGGAGACTCGACCTGGCTTCTCACCAACGACACATAAAATCATCAGTGGTGCAAGTGATTCACCAGTTAACCTTCGGCATGAAGCCATGATAGACGTAAAGGTTATTGAAAGAGTACATTAAATTGTATACCTTGGCCATTTAGTAAAGCTTGATAGAGAAAATCAAAAAGCGGAGATCGAACGTAGACGGGGCTTAGAGTGGGCTGCTTTTGGAAAACTGTCATACATCAAAAAGAACCATGCAAAAGCTCCGCATAACCCAAAGAGCAATGGAGAGAAGGATGCTTGGTTTCAGTTTGCGGGACAGAAAACGCAACGAGTGGATTAGAGACAGAACAAAGGTGACAGATGTGGTCCAAAAGGTTGCATCGTTGAAATGGAGCTGGGCTGGACACGTGGTCAGAACATCAGACGACCGGTGGACCAAAAGAACCCTGGAGTGGAGACCGAGAACCGGTAGCAGAAACCCAGGGAGGCCACAAATTCGATGGTCCGACGACATAAGAAAGGTGACTGGACACCAGTGGCACAGGGTGGCTGCCGACAGGGAGCAATGGAAGTCGGGAAGGGAGGCCTATGTCCAATACTGGACTGAGGAGGGCTGATGATGATGATGAAGCCAATCATCTTAGTGCCTTATTGGTAATGAAATCAATGTGTTGGATAAAACTCAAACGTTAAGCAAAGATTAAGCCTAGACCCCTTACACAGTTGACGCGCTCCAACAAGTGATCATCGACCCTATAACTAAACACTGTAGGTTTCTTTATTCTGTGAAAGGTTATCACTGAGACCGTTTGCGCCACACCAACGGCCAACGGCTGAGACTTATCAGATTTTCTTGAAGGATCCTCCTCACGACTTATCACTTAGAACAACATCAAATCATCGGAAAATAACAGAAAATCTACATCGGTTAAAAAATCAACTATAGCATTAATGAACAATAAAAAATGCACTGGTCCCGTTATGTAAATCAATATTTAATATACCACAAAAATACTGGATACCCGAATAAAAAATTGTTCTAATGTATTTTAAAAGGTGTTTTTATAAGCTGAAATAAAAAAAAATAATACTATCAGCAAACTCCTTAAACTTGATTATCACGTTTTTTTTTCTTTTCATACCAACAAAGAACAAAGCAAGTTTTTCTTTTAACGACAGTTTTTTTTATAATAATTCCATTATATTCTATCTTTATTATTCCTTGTCGCAAATCGTGTTTTTTTAATAGACGTAATGTGGAATTCTTAATAAGATCCCCCGCTGAACGTACGTGGGACTCATAGCGCTGATTCAACGCTTAATCTTAATATCGTATTACAAAACGACACATTTTGTTTTAAACGAGAGAAGAAATTAACGAGGCGAGGATAATGCCGTGGAATTGACGTCCTGAAATATTATGTCGTTCCAAGCAAAATAAAATATTTATGGCGACCGAAGGAGGCCATTACAAGCGATATTAGTATTGAATCTGGTTCCCTTATTGCTCATTCCCACCCTTTAATATCCCGATTGGTATTAATATAAAGTCAATATCGTCAATTTAACGTCCCTCGTGGATAAAACACCTTCAAATGACATTTTGTATAATTATGTGTCTCTCCTTAAAGGGATATAACATAAAAGGATACATCCCGTTCTATCTTGATTATAATCAGGACATAGGTATTTTTATCAACTGAATGTTGCTTGGGCTTTTATTATAATATGTAGATGAAAGCCATAATTATACCGTTTCAAAAAAAAAATTGTTTTTCAATGTTGTTTTTTTTTTTTGTAAAAGCAATGTTTCGTAAAGGGGTAGATGGGAATAAGGATCGCACCTACCTTGTTTTACTGGCTGTCCTTTTATGTCCTTTTCACCAAAAAAAACAGTTAACTTGCAATAAACAATACTTAAACACACACACGTAAACTCGCAGAACTAAAACTGTCAGTTGCAGCGACGATGTAATTACCCCACGGGAGCTTGTAATGTACTTGCAATAACACATATAAACAAAACGTAAAACACACATAAACGTAACTCGCTGAATTCACTTGATGTCAGTTTCAACGACAGTACGAAAAAATATATGCGGTCCCCACGGGGGCTACTAGCATACTGATTGACTTTTGACACATAGATTGTCTTAACACATAGAAAATTGTCGCAGGTGCGACTATAGGAAAGGGTAGGTTGGACAATGTTAGGAATTAGGTACTATGAATACGAAACATCCTCCCCCCGAAGAGGCCTGGTATGTATACCAAGACTCTTTAACAAAGCAAAAAATAAAAATCCCAAACGGATTGCAAATTTAAACCAAAACACATAGAGCAAACAAAGCAAATGTCTCAATAAAAATAAAATAAAGAAAAAAACAAAGAAAAATAAAAATTAAAAAAATTAAAATATAATAAACAAAAAATAGATATCTTATAAAAATAGATAATATCTAAACATCCTGATGAGGAAGTGGGCACACCTTCGAAACTGGCCTCATCAGGACACCAGTTGGAGTCTTTAGCTCAACCACACGAGTGACTCCATCTCGAGATGAAACAAGTTTTGTTATTCTTCCCAGTCGCCATTGCAATGTTGGTACGTTGTCCTCACGTATCAGGACAAGTTCTCCGATTTTTGGAGGAACTGTGGCCTTGAGCCACTTGGACCGTTGTTGTAGAGTATGTAAATACTCTCGTTGCCACCTTGACCAGAAAGACTGCGAAAAAGACTTAATGAGCTGATAACGATTTAGCCTTGAGATGGGTATACTATCGTAACGTTTTAAAGAACTAAACCTAATACATGTGGAATTATTTACATTAATGTGTAGAGAAGTCACCTTGGTATCACGGAGACCAGGGAGATTTTTCAAGTCTAAAGGATGTTTCTTTTGGCACGGCCAGTTATCAGAAGACTCCTTTAGCCATGGTGGACTCCACCATAAATCAAACTTTAACAAATCTGAGGGAAAAGCACCTCTTGAGGAAATGTCAGCACAATTCAACTTAGAGGGTACGTACCTCCAGGTAATATCAACCTTAGAATTTAAAATTTGAGAAACACGGTTCCCTTCGTAAATTTGCAATAAATGAGGTGACGTTTGAAGCCACGCAAGACATATTGTTGAGTCTGACCAACAAGTAACATTATCAAATTTAAGTTTGTCCCCAAATGACAATACACAACACTCAATTAAACGGGTCAAATGAAGCGCACCATTTAATTCAAGTTTAGGGACAGTTAATACAGTACGTACAGGAGCAACTTTTGACTTAGCTGCCAATAAATGAATTTCAGTTTTACCTCGTAAATCGACAGTTCTAAGATACACAACTGCGGCATATCCGCATAGTGAACCATCACAAAAACCGTGTATAGAAATTTCCGACACATTTTCATCAAATATTTTTCTCGGAATTGTAAATTTTTCGATAATGTTCAACTCATTCATAAAACATTGCCATTCTTGGACAATATCATGAGGAGGTTGTTCATCCCATGAAGTATGAAGCAACCATAACTTTTGTATAATTAATTTCGCCTTGAATGTAATAGGAGAAATCCAACCCAATGGATCGAAAATACGCGCAATGGTAGATAGGATTGACCTTTTGGTACACAGGGTATTCTCAGGTAAACTGAGACTATAACTAAAACAATCATTAACTGGGTTCCACTGAACCCCCAATATCTTAATATTTGAATCTGCTGCATCAAATGAACGTGACATTTCACAGTGCTCAGCTGGTAAATCCTCAAGTAGCCGCTTATCATTCGACGACCACTTGCGCAGCTCGAAACCTCCCATAGCAAGCAATGATATCAGTTCTTGCTTTAGTAAAATAGCATCCCGCACGCTGGGAGCTGTAGTGATGATGTCATCAACAAATATTTGAGAGCTTAAAACCCTAGATGCTTCAGGAAATTGATTTTTACCGATTCTCGCAAGTTCATTCAGTACCCTCATGGAGGTATATGGCGATGACGTCACGCCATACGTAACTGTGCAGAGCGCATAGTGACCAATAGATTCTTCAGGGGAATCTCTCCAAAGTATCAACTGATATGGTTGATCTTCAGGATTCATTGCTATCTGGCGAAACATCATTTTAATGTCACAGGTGAATGCAACCGAATGAAGACGGAAATTCGTAATAATATTTGAAATGTCTTTATGTAATTTGGGACCCGAATAAATACAATCATTAAGAGATACCGATGTAGATGTTTTGGCGCTTGCGTCAAAGACGACTCGTATTTTTTTTACTTGGTTTGTTGTTTTAAATACAGGATGATGCGGAATATAAAAGTATTTACCTGGCTGGGTCACACCTGTATAAGGTGTCATGTGTCCCAGTGCCAAGTACTCACTCATAAACTTACGATATTCATGCTTGAGATCTTCATTTTGTGAGAAACGTTTTTCCAAATTCAAAAATCTTCTCAACGCAGTGTTATATGAATCACCCAGCGGGGGGTGAATTTTCTTAAATGGCAATCTTGCCATAAATCTTCCGCCTTGCAACCTCTCAAGAGTCCGCATAAAAAATTCTTCACACTCATCATCTTCCGGACTTGAAATATGTATTTCAGGAAGATTTTCTGAATGCCAAAATTTTTCAACAAGTTTATCTAACGACACGTCATTATGAAAAGAACAAATACTAAGGTTGCTATATAATGCAGGGGCTGCCCTGCCGTATGGACCGCTTATAACGTAACCGAATACTGTACCTAAAGCAGTTGGTATACCTTCAGAAAACTGTACAGATGAGCCGTCCAGCAGACTAGTATATAAGTCCGCACCCAACAATATGTCTATTTTGGCGGGCTCATAAAAATACTCATCAGCTAGCGACAAGTTCTTATACGCATTAACAATGTGTTGTGGCACATTGGTACTTGGTAGATTATTCGTAAGGCGTTGCAATATCAAGGCTGTAGTTGAAAGCAAGTCACCAGAACGTGACTTCAACGTAATAAGAGTGGATCCACGAATATCAGGGGCAGCGTTGCCTCCCAATGATGTAACTGGTATGTGCATCCTGTCCCGTTTCAGTGACAGACGTCTGACACACTCTTCCGTAATAAAGGATGACATAGATCCACTGTCGAGAAGACACCTTAATACATGAAAATTGCCAAAGGCATCCCTAATAGGGATCCGCGCAGTGGCCAATAAAACAGTCGTAAGTCCTGAAACAGTACCAGAATGAACCTCACTCAAAGTCTGGGGAACGCGTAATTCCGCTTCAGATTGAGGACCCCGATGCTGTTCCAGATGCAACAAAGTATTGTGTCTGCTAGAACTGCATAATTTACATCTACCTGAACTCTTGCAATTTTTTATATCATGCGATTTCAAACACGAATAACACAATCGATTCTTTTTTGTGAATTCACGACGATCGGTAACTGTCAAATTTTTAAACTTTTCACATCCAAAAATGGCATGTGATTGCTCTTTACAAAAATGACAACAAAATTTATTCGTAGATGTTACAGTTGAATGAAAAACCCCTTTTACAGGTTTTTCCTTTGTAAATTTCACAGATGTTACTTCCAACACATGGCATTGGTTTTCTAAAAATAATAAAAATTCTGAAAATTTGGGTAACTTGTTCTTAGACAACTGATGTTCAAATCGATTACGTAAATCAGGAGACAATTTTCTAGAAAAAATGTGAATCAATATGAAATCCCACTGGTCGATATTTATCTTTAATGACATTAATGCTTGCGTGTTCTCCTTAAGGGTGTCAACAAAGAGTCGCAAGTGCGAGGCATTGTTTACCGGTTTTAACGAAAGTAAATTGCACAAATGATTGTCAGCAATCAGCCTTACATTAGAAAATCTTTCATTAATTAAATTATAGGCCACTTGATAATTTTCTTCTGATATTGCAAGATGTCGAATAACTCGTAGTGCATCACCCGATAAACAAGAGAAAAGATAGTGCAACTTTTGAATACCGTTTAATGTTGCATTTTGATGCACCAACGTATTAAATATAGAAATGAAATTAGTGTATTCCGCATAGGAACCACTGAAACTTGGCAACACAATTTGAGGCAATGCAATCGTGGTCGAAGCTTGGCTTTCTGTTTTGATAACTTTGGTAACCACTGTTGGACACAATTTATTATATATTTCCTTAATGCTATAATATGTCTCCATGAATTGTTTATATTTAAGTGCATGCCCCTCAGAGTCAAAATCTCCTCGAGAGATAGACTGGATTGAAACATGACACTCAACAAATTCTTCTTTTATTTTATCTATGTCAGCAAATCGGATCGTAAACTTAAGCAATGATGCCTCTTCGCCGTTTTGCTGTGCCTCCTTAGCAAAATCAAATAAGCTTTGAATGTTCAAAAGCGCCAAATTATGTTTAATTACTTTGGCCATTGTAAAAATGTAAATGTAAACAAAACAATGTCAATGTCAAAAATGAAACGTCAAATCGCGCAGGTACCTGCGCTAGATAAAGGAAGACAACGCACCAACAACGCACAGACCAGAGACAAGATTATATCTTTCACGGAATACCCACCGCGCGACAATACACTTTGTTACAACAAAGTTATTGTGCGTACCTACGCAAATTAAATCAATTTATGAAAATAATAAATCTTATAACAAAAAAAATTATAAGAAATAAATGAGACAATTTGCTTGCAGGCTATATGTATAAAAAATAAATGTAAATTGACACAAAAATACCCAAGATACGATCCTGATATTTCGTATTCGGAATTAAGGAAGTAAAAGGACAATCAGGCTCGAATGGACCAAATGATGTTTCGTAAAGGGGTAGATGGGAATAAGGATCGCACCTACCTTGTTTTACTGGCTGTCCTTTTATGTCCTTTTCACCAAAAAAAACAGTTAACTTGCAATAAACAATACTTAAACACACACACGTAAACTCGCAGAACTAAAACTGTCAGTTGCAGCGACGATGTAATTACCCCACGGGAGCTTGTAATGTACTTGCAATAACACATATAAACAAAACGTAAAACACACATAAACGTAACTCGCTGAATTCACTTGATGTCAGTTTCAACGACAGTACGAAAAAATATATGCGGTCCCCACGGGGGCTACTAGCATACTGATTGACTTTTGACACATAGATTGTCTTAACACATAGAAAATTGTCGCAGGTGCGACTATAGGAAAGGGTAGGTTGGACAATGTTAGGAATTAGGTACTATGAATACGAAACAAGCAACATTGTTGCGTTGATTCAATAAATAAATAAATATACGGTGGTTTGTATAAAGAAGTGTAAATTTATTTAGTTATTCATCTTCAAACGTCAGAAATGTTGGGTTATATTAATAAATACCTACTTAAATTTTATATTTAATATAATATAGGTATAATATAAAATATATCCTCAATCGGTCAGAAAAGGCACAATGAACCTCGGACGCCTACGAGCGCAATGGAGAGCTCTTGATGCCTCCCTATGCTCATTGTGGGTTGGTTTGGGAGGGTCCGCGGCGGGTTGCGTGGCCGGCTTTTTGATTTGATAACTTCGATCGATCTAGGGGGTCGGTTTAGTGCGTGTCGGGTTTGCTGCGGATTGGTCTCCGGGCTGACTTGTGGTGTGCGGGGCGTCATTAAGGGAGAATGAATGAATACTAATATAACTATTAATTACATATTATATAATAATTTATATTTTGTTATTAATCTTTGCTAGGGTTTTAGAATCTTACTTCACTTGAAATTGAAATAACTTAAAATGAATAATTATTTAGATATAAGTAAAAAAAACAGAAAGTGATGATTACTAAATCTATAGTTTAAACAGTTGATTACACCAAATTCTCTCATATAATACAACGAATTGATTATCTTGTAGGGTTTGCAATGTAGGTAGGTACATATACCGCATTTGGGTATTCTTATATGCATAAAAAATTACCGTATTATGTAAAATCGGTTTCCACTTCACCGTCCAACAATATATAAAAGGAGGTGATAAATCGTCTGCACGGCATCTAAGGATTAGCTATTTCACGCCTTGACAAAAATCAAACGTTACGTTGAAAAAAATAGGGAATGTTGTTAAAATTATGTGGAAAGGAAACGTGCTTCCACAACTTGTGTGGCGAACTTGATTTGCGATAAACTCCCGAAATATATACTGGAACAATCATTTTTCTTCTAAGGCAATATGGTAATTTGTTCGTTTTTTATTAGTTTATCTCTCCAAATAACTTTAAGCAATCGTTATTTAACATATTATTATGTATTGATCAATTTTATTGACCAGATAATATTGTTATCTTCATCGATTTGCATTACCTCTAATGCTTTTATCTCTTTCTTTATCAAAATTTTAATTTTATATTTTGTAATTAACTTTTTTACATTTCTACTTCTAAATTCGTATTAGAAACTTTATGGTCTACACAATGTCACTTTGAATAATTGGATCATTTTATGCACTCACTCTGTCGTTTGTCAAAGAATGTATTTCTCTAGTAATTGAGCCTGACCACACTTAATGAATGTACAGTTAGTACCTATTGTATTTGCACTGAACATCATTAAAAATACCTTCCAGTAGAATTAATATTATACCTAAATTAGTTACCTAATTTTTTTTTTAATAAATGAATCTGTGCTCAAACGAAGTAAACACAAATACAATTTTTGTCATCTTTCACACTAAACAAAGGGTTGTGTCGTGAAAGCGGAAATGGTCGGCACGGCCGGGATTCAAACCTACGACCTCCAATACGCTGTGCGCATGATAGCCGACGATTGATACCACTGGACTCCCAACCATCTAATTAGGGTGAGTACTTGAATCCATCTTAGTAAGCAGCAAAATATATTGCTTTATCATTTGCTTTCGTCGTATACAACCCTTCCCCGGGATTCTTAAACTTCTTATTCATATATATACAGGGATTTTGAAAAAAAAAATATTTGCGAATAAATCTACAAAACTCATACTGCTAATAAATCCTGGTAAAATTCTGATTTTCGCTCCCATATTATTAACCTCAGTACGTCATTTGTTAACACGTAGCCCGTATAAATAATGCCTGTATATTAGTGTATATATTATTTGCAAAGCAACCTTTTCACACAGCCTCCCTTGTTAAGAGTTTAATACATATATCAAGAGCTTACGATGTTCCTACACTGCATGTTCCTGAACGATGTTCCTTGGAAGATATACAGGATCCCTTGATTAACGCTGTCAGCACATTCTTGTAAAGGATGAATATACGAGGTACATAAAATACCTAAGAGGATAGACGATCATTATTATAATATGTACAAAGACAGGTTTTTGGTGTAATAATATTCTTATAAGGAAGGTATGTAGGTACTTACCGACTTAATAGAAATTGCAACAGTAACCATAGGTAGGTATTTTCTATTCTTGATATAATAAAATATTTATAAAATAAAAGTTAAGTCGCCTCTTATTTCTAGGGAACGGTCGGTCGTCTGACAAGATGGCATCTTTTAAAATTATATGTCAATGTTTTTTGTTACAACAGAAACAATATTGATAATGTTCTCAACTGACATATTCACCGCTGTTTATAGTAGCGGCCGGCGTATCTGTAGGAAAACAGACCATTATCACCATACAGTGCTATAGAAAATATGTACCTATTTAGGTACCTATAACTAATACTGGATAATGGAAAAAATGCTAAACCAGTTCAAATTCAGTATAACTCCATCTGAGGAAGAATGCAGTCGCTTTCGAAAACCGGTTAATGGTAATTAAAATCAAACGTGATATTTCAAAATTGAAATTCATTTTCATTTCTTATACAAATTGAAATTTCCTGCCAAAAAGAACCGCACGGATGTTTATTGATCAATCTTCAACACTTTTACAGATCATGGTTTTAGACGACAAATATCAAACTTAAACATTTGGGTGATGGTTTTATTTTATCACTAGCTTAAGTACCCGTGCGTTGCCCAGGAATCGTGCATTATGACCACGATACTTCAATTTATACCTGTGAAGTTATGTTTGATTAGGGCAACTATGTGAATGTAAAATCGGCGCGGAACTCACAGATGAGCTCCTAGATGGCCAGGGACTCAAGCAAGGTGACTGACTGGCCCTCACATACCACAACAGTACAAATCCTAATATTTATTTCCAAAGTAGCCAAATCGTCAGATATGCTTATGACGTCAACATAGTAGGAAGATTCCTGATAGCCATAAGAGAAGTCTTTGACTCCTTGGAAATAACAGCAAAGGAATTGGGACATAATATAGAAATCAAGCGAAGGATAGCAACAGAAAACAAAGCATTCTTCTCTACTCTACTGCCTGTGCTCTAGTCAAGAAGTGTCCATAGAAAAACAAAGATCACTCTCTGCAAAACTATTATAAGAACAGTTATGACATATGGATAGGAAGCATGATCAATGACTGCGAAATCCATGGAAATGCTGGACACATTTGAGAGAAGAATGCTTCGTAAGATTTTGGAGCCCATGAACGAAAGAGAATCCTGGAGAGTATGGTTTAACCATGAGCATTACAATGTTTACAAAGCTCCCAGGATCTATGAATATGCTAAATTGGGCAAGGCATATCGTTGCTTGATTTTATTTGGTTGGTTGGTTTTTAAATAAAACTATTAATTTCACTTATAAAATTTAATTTTTTGTGTCGCCATATTATACCTACTGATGTCAAATAAAATATAATTGCTATTATTAGGTGAGAACAAAAACAAATTTGAAGGATTCATCAATCACGTAAAGGAAATATGTTCGGCAAACACTTTCAAACTCACCAATGCCAAGGAAAAACTGAAGAAATTTTAATGCCGATATTAGATTGACTTCGTTACAACAAATTTTGGTTCAGTACATCTTTAATGGAAGTTTTTCAGGGACAAATTGACAATTCGTTACTGGAAATTTCGTTAGGTACTTCGGTATTAACTATAAAAAAATTTGATCTGTATTTGAATTTATCATACTTCAATAGTGATGATGCATAAAATACAAAAAATATATGTATGTAGTAGGTTGAAGTAATAATATTCCAAATCATTAGAAAAAGTGCACTTATTTAGTCCTATTTCTTAGCTTAAAATCAAAGACACAAACAAAATACAACAGGCGTGTAAAGAAAATTGAACATATAATATTTAAGGATACATTGTGGTCCTAGTTACATAACCTCATCATCGCAATATTAAACTAAACTTAATTATGAAGTCTCAGGTTTGTATCCATAAAAGTAATGAAAAAAAAGGTTCCTATAAGTTGAATAGACGTAAGGTGTGATAGACTATATTATTATATCGATAAAAATAAAGCCTTGTTCTTTTAACATATTTACAATGTAACATACAGGATTGTGAAATACTATAGCTAATTATATGCAATTACACATATTGAAAAGATTTAACGAATAGAATATTTAGCGTACAGTGTGTGCTGTTTATAGTCTATCTAATTATTATATTTTCTATCCTATTGAAAGAAGAGCTGATGGCCTGTCTTCTGTTTGTGTCGTATCGAGTCTCACGACATTGGCAACCACTACTTCAACACCCCCGCTGTTCAGGGTCCAGTCCAATCTCTCATGTTGAGCATCTAAGATATTTGCCTTCGAACGGGACCACTTTGACCATCCAACATTTTCATCGGCAACAGTTGAAGGACTCATATTGATCCCGATGCACTGTAAAAAAATATTATTCAATTAAAATAAACACAGAATCCACGAGCAACACATATTTTTTGTTGGGTTTTGAAGACTGGTAAATATTTAATGAAATAGTGGAATTATAAAGAAGACAGTGACAGAATTCTCACTTTTTAAATTAATATTTGTTAAATTTTGTGTATGAAAACAAAAAATGGTAATTATTATTAAGTTTGCGGGCTTCTTTTGATATTTGACAAAAAACCTCCTAAATGAATATGTTTTAACCTAACAAAGTGTAGTGTTAACACTCGAGGAGGTGTCCAGAAACCCCCCTACAAACTATGTTCCAATCTTAAATTAACCTATTGAAATTGTAGTATTATTATTCGAAGATGTTATCAAATCCTTTAATTTATCCAAATAGATTAACCAAATGACAATGGCCAGCAATATCTTCATTTTTTAAACAAAAACACCAAATTCAGAATCAAGAGATTGTATAAGAAAATATGCAACGTTTATATTTGATTTTTATTTAAAAAATTGGTTGATAAAATGCTTCAAATATTATCAAATCACTCCATAACATGCTAATTTTACTTACCAGTTCGTGTGGATTTTTTTTTAAACATTATAATCCATTATTTATTCTTATGATTGTAAATAACTCGTACTGTATATATTTTTTGACATGTGTGATGATACGCTAATTGGCGCGTAGATGTCAGTAGTTTCTTCTTTTTCTTCTTTTTGGCATATCACCCCTGCCATAATCTCAAATGTTCAATTAATAAATAATGTCTTTTCAAAACTTTTTGATAAATTTCGAATATATTAAAATAATCCGAAAGATCATTAAAAAATTAGGTGTTTGTTTATTTGTATTACATTCTGTACACGAAATGTAAAAATAGGATTAAAAAAACAGGATCATTACGTTTGCGTTTTTTTTTGCTGTCCTCTCTCATGGTTGTTCTATTGTCTGTG
Source organism: Mystacides longicornis (assembly GCA_963576905.1). NCBI lineage: Eukaryota > Metazoa > Arthropoda > Insecta > Trichoptera > Leptoceridae > Mystacides > Mystacides longicornis. The sequence continues at coordinate 23,200,719 of OY756421.1, read as the reverse complement.
GTTGCCATCGCCAAACGTCAAACTTTTTATAGACGTCAAAATCTGTCAAAATACATTTCCACAATTCCTTTTTCAAAATTCAATTAATGCATTCTGTTTCCTTTTATTTTTATTAGGTAGGTACTTAACTAATTGCACAACTTTCTTTTTGCTTATATTTTGTGTTTATGTTTATAACATAAACACAAAATATAAGCTTATAACAAAATGACTTATTTTATAACAATATACTTATTGCAAACATTATGCAGTATACCTTCAGGAAAAATGTTTAATATGAGGTTAAATACTTATAATCATAATTATTATAGTAATTTAAATGAATCATTCATTTTACTTACACATGTATATTAACTGTGGTCTTTAATGAAATGATAAATTTCCATTAAAGTAAATAATATTCCCCCCTTAAACATGCATACATAATCATTATAAAAATTGTATTCTGATGTTATTTATTTATTTTAGGTTGAATTATGAAGACCACAAAATGCCACCTAAAAGAATATTCTCCAAGCCATTATCGTCCAAACTTTGACATTTTCATTCTGGTTTCAACGGAGCCGACAGAGATCATTCTACCATTAAAGCGTTGATCTTCTGAGAATTATTCTACTTATCAACAGAATGATAAAGCTATTCCTGCTTAGGAAGAATTGATTTATTACTTATATATTATCTTCTAATTATTATAAATATGAAATGTTGTTGTTATTTTCATGCGTTACTACATCACGCTGAAACTACTCAATCATACTCTTTGTAGTTAACTACTTCAATGCATTTCAATATTAATACCTACCTACATATTCATGCAGACCTTATTATTACATTCCGCAGGTTTTTTTTAAAACGGCAACCCTAAATTTTCACAATATGGAGGTATATGATGACATTTCATAAGTAAAATAAGCTAAATTGTTTTACTTTGTTTCAATGTTTTTACTTCTATAGAAGATTTTTTTTTGAAATAAATAGAAAGTTTAAGCATTGTAGATTAAAACAAAACCGTACATGAGTAGCGACGGTGCAACTAAATGAGATTTAAATACAGTTTCAAGATACCTGATTCTGACAAAATGGCGGGATGAAAATCTTAATTTGTATGGGAGATTTATGAAAAAATCTAATATTTTTATCGATAAATAACATTTTCCAAATATTTATAGCCTTAAACGTCCACTGGTATTATGACTCGCTATAGAGGGTATTACTTTACTTCTGGTATCCCTAGTTTAGCCGTCTATAAAGGACGTTACATACGAACGGACTCCTTTATTTATATTGATTTGTAAACAAATAATTCTTTTTATGTTTGAGAAATTTCAAATATTTCTTTATTTGTTTTAAGTAGCCGACTTCCGATCAACATTTCCCGGGTTCAGTTGTGTTTATCAAAACTGTTTTTTTTTTCAATTGAGTCTTGCCTTATTTCGGAAGGAGCCACCAAATGTTTAAAAGAATGCTTTTAATGATTATGTTTCTTGCACCTATATTTTGTGCCTTGAGTATAATATGTTTTTGCAAATATACAATATTTTTCAATATAGATGTTTGCGTAACCAAAACTGTATGGTTTATAAACTTTTTAACACAGAAACAGTGTAAGTGTTCGTTAACAAATAGGTACTTAAATTTCGATTAAAATAATAGCTCATAGCTATTTAACACTTACGAAACTTTCCTAATCTATTATCGTGGGCTGTTTAATGTTTGTCCAAACAAGATTACAGACAAAACCAATAGGGTTTGTAATAACAAAACCGCCATTTATAAGTATTATACTACAATAAAAAGTGAAAGAAACGTAAGTCTCGAAAATTCTTTTATATTTCCTATGCTCATATGTTATCAACGGTAAAGATGAAATATAAATACTTTGATCGATTAGAGGGAGTGACTACTCATGGCACATTAGAGCTTATATGGACTATAAATCCTTATTAATTTTTTTAACATTAATATACACACAGTGATTTAGTCACATAAATAGGACAATAAATATACATTACAAAACATACTGGTGTAGTACAAAGTATATACATTTGTACTTATACACCAGTGAAGTATATATATAATATTTAGGTATAGGTACTCGGCTCAGATACTGGGAAAGGGAAAAGGGGAAAGAGGATAGGGTTAAGGTAAATGCACTGTTTCTGCTTGTTCCAAGAAAGAGTAGAAGCAATCTCAAATAGGTTTGCTCGCACTGGTCGGACTCTCAATGTGCTAGCAAATGCTCAATCACAGGCCTTTTAAAAACCTGCTGGGAAGAATTATATAATTGACATCCTTAAAAAAAGCATTAAATTTGAACATGATCTTTGAAAAAATGAACTTTGAGCGTAGTTAGTACTACATCTAGGCATTCTGAATATTTATTTAAATATTGGAGGCGATCTTGTGGATCTTGAAGGACAATTAAAACTTTTTCCCCCAAGAAGATCGCTGGAGTCGACCGTTAGTAATCTTGAATAAATACACTAGGTCTGTTACAGTTCGTCTGTTTTCTAGAATCAATATGTTATGGTAACGTGCAGATTGTGTATGAGAGTTAAAACTAATTTTTGATCTAAAGTTAAGATGTTTTAATAGTTTGTTCTGTACTCGTTCGATCCTGTTGATGTTAGTAACGTACTGGGGGTTCCATACAACAGTGGCAAAATCCAAGATGCTACGTATATATGTGAAGTATAAAATTTTGATTGTTTTTATTGATTTGAAAGGTTTGGATATTCTGATTATAAAATTTAACTTCCTAAAAGCCCTATCGACAGTGTTATCTATATGAGTCTTGAATGTCATCTTACTGTCCAGCACTACACCAAGGTCCCTTACATTTGAACACCTACCAACAGTCTTTTCGTCGATCAAATAGTTGTGTATAATAGGATTTTTACTTCTGGTAAATGAAATTGTTACATTTTTTATGTTTAAGAAGAGTTTTTTGTGCAGTAATTTTGTAAGCGCGACAAATCTGATTGAAGATCAAGGCAATCAGAAACAGTAGATATTTTTTTATATATTTTAATGTCATCCGCATATACCAGATAATTTGATGATTTAAAGCATGCTCCTATGTTTACGTATTGAATCGCTTCGGGTGACAAGCTGTGAATGTCCATCATGAGCTCTCACGATTTTAACCTTTGACTGTGGCTTTCTCTACAACCATACGATATATATATGTTTACGTATAGAATAAAAAGAACCGGGCTGAGATGTGATCCCTGTGGCACTCCCGATACGCAAGATCTATAATCAGATACACAGTTGTTTATCGCCACTGATTGTTGTAGCATGTAAAATAGATCTCATAAAGATTTAATATTAATAATTTTAATACGCAATAGATTTTTGCTATACACACTTCTTGTGTAGTTATGTATAAACATATTATCCAACGGTTTTCGGGTGGAGCCGGAAATTGCAAAATAAAGTACATTATTGACCCCGCCTATTCCATATTTCTAAAAATTAAAATTCCTTTAGTTGGAATGAAAGAGGACATTATCTTTATCCCTTTCACACCAATGACCATTATTAGTCATGTGGGTCTGACGTGATTTGAAGGAATTACGTAGAAAAATAACTCCACCCTTTTTCTAATTTCTTTTGGTAGGATCAAGAAAGTAACTCCCTCCTCTTCTGTTAGTTACGCCTCACTCTGCTCATACACCCTGAACAAGAAGCACGTAGCTTCTTGCTCGGATAAATAATAACTTAATTTCGGTTAAAGACTTTGCTTTGAATTATATTTAAAACGTAGAATTATATATAGAGTGCCTTCTGTGTTAAGGTATCTCAATTATATTCTATTTTCCAAGTGTTCGTGTGATAAATTCTAACCGTTATACCGAACTGCTAGAGCCGATAATTAAATAATTATAACTTTTGTTGTAAAAGAAATTGTGAATTTGTGTCCCCTTTTTAACCAAGACAATAAACTCTGTTTCTTCAAGTGATCTTTTTCATAAAAATATCCTACAATCATCTCCATCACATTGACCTATCTTCATTACGAACCACAACACCAACTGAGAGTGAAAGAGAGACTGCTCCACAACATACCGATTGAGCTAAGCCAAAGATGGAGCAACATCTCCCTTGTGAGGGGAAACCCGCTACAGAATGTCGTCCAACGTGTTGGCATCAATGAAGACTGGTCAGGAGTCACTTTGAGGAACCAGGACTGCATCCCCGGGTGAGGAAAATTTTTAAAAATAGTTAACAGTTAAAAATAAATTCAAAAAGTTAAGATGATTTTTATGTTGCCCGTATTGTTTTTGCTACACCAATAATTTTTATATATGTATGAGGAGAAACCTCTGTCCCTTGAAATTCGGATGCGTACAGAGAAGTGTGGTAGATCATACAGTCCTTTTGGGAATTTTTTTTGTGTTGAAAGTTGCCGACGGGAAGCGAAAATACCTATCTGAAGATTGATTTTTTTGTTGTCAAAAGTTGCCGACGGGAAGTGAAAGTACCTATCTTAGGATTATTTTTTTGTTGTTGAAAGGGTGCCGACGGCAATGAAAAGTTGAATTCGGTTGCAATTATTTTTTTTTTTGTTGTTTGTTGCATATGGACACGGTCATATGCCACAATAGAATTTCTTTAGGATTGAGTTTCCCTCCCTTGAACTGCGGAAGATTGCAGGCTAGAGAGATTGAACTATTGATAATTTCTTTTGAGTGGAATATATTTTTTTCGTTATCAGGGACTGCCGACGGCGTACGAATTTTGCGATAGTCACCTCAATATTTTTAAATCTTAAATATGTCCGCCTTGATAGATCAAGTTATTCCTAGGGTCGATAGGGCCACGTGCAAAACTCTTTCTAAGGCGCTTTTAAATAGAGGCATCCAACCAGAAGTGGGAATCGAGTCTCTACGTAGACAATGTAAGCTTTACAATTCTAACTTGTTGGCTGATGTGGGACAGCATTGCAATCATCCCTCAAGTCTGTTAGGTATACAACGCCCGGATAGCCCCTCGGAAATTAATGCACCTCGTGATAGTTTTTTGCCATCTTCGCCGGCCACTCAGGCTGTGACGATGATAAATACTAATGTTTCCAACGATTTAATTATTACACCGGTTCGTAGAAATTTAGATAGACCCAATCCTACAGTTAACCAATCACACATCATACATTCAGTCAATTTTAGTTCATGGCCAGTTCAACATTATTCCGGTGTCGAGGATGTTAGGGATTTCTTTTTGAGATTGGAGGAAATTTCCCGAGCTCGAAATTTTCCAGTGGAAAACCTAGGCCCCGCCTTGCCTGAATTTTTGGAGGGAAAAGCACTCACCTTCTACCGGACATTTTATAACAGTGTTAAAACTTGGACACAGCTTAAACAATCGTTTATCAAGCGCTTCGATTTGCCTGATGCTGAAGGCAACAGACGATTGGAAATCTTAACTGCATCACAGCAACCTTTGGAGAGTGCTAGTGATTACATTTCACGTATAACCCTTTTGAATCAGTCCTTACAGTCTCCATTGCGTATGTCAGATATCCTAAAGGCCATCAGAAAGGGATTAGATAGCAGATATGCCAGTGTATTAGTGTCCAGGCGACCGAACTCAATTGCTGAGCTAGATGAAGTTTGCACGGAGTTGGAGTGTGTTTCGGTTACAGTTCCAACCCGCTCTCCCTCTAAAGTTAAGATAGTAAGGAAAAACCCTGTTCAATCAATTTCTTCTCAACAGCCTTCTGCTCCTATGATTAAATGTTTTCACTGCGGACGTATAGGTCACATTGCTCGAAACTGCTACTCTAAGTCAGGACCCAGTGCCAATAATGTTCATTCATTTCAGTTTAGGAAACCCTTCAATCCTGTGCCACGCCAACGCTTACCTGACGTGAGTAAACCGCCTCCCCCACTTAGAAATTCAAAAAACGAACAATGAATCCTGCAATTTTCCCGAGCCCAGAGACCTCAGCTCGCGAAAGATTGTCGTGGATTCAGAGTGTTAAATTGTTCTTTTCAACATTGCAGGTCAATAAAGTTTCCGTAATAAACGAGAGAGATCGACGCCCTTATTTGCTATTTTCTATCTCTCAAATACAACTCCGAGCCTTGCTTGATACCGGATCAGCTTGTAATGTCCTAGGGGGTCAGTTATATCGGTCTTTTATCGAAATAGGGTTCCGTCCTGAATATTGTCAGCAAAATATTCGTGGGGTTGACAATAATTCCATAAGATCTATAGGTACCATAGTTTTGCCATTATGTTACAACAATAAAATTCAGCAGGTTAAATTTGTTATTGTTCCTTCCATTCCTGACCAATTCATTTTAGGGTCACCCTTTCTGGAAAAGTCAGGAATAATTCCTCGGTTGTTCCCCACCAAAACTCATGTTACGGTAGCATCCATATCTGATCAACAGTCGTCTAATGTAGAATCAGCTCCAAAATGTCTTAACTCCATAAACGATTTGACAGTGTCGCAGAGGAAAATTTTGGATGACCTGAAAAATGAATTCGAGAATATTTCTTTTGAGAAGATGGGTTTGGGTAGGACAAATGTAGTTTCTCATGTCATTAATACAGGTGATAGTTTGCCCGTTAAACAGAAATTATATCCAGCTTCCCATGTACGACGAGTTCAGATGTGTCAAGAGGTAGATAAAATGATAGCTTTAAAAATAATAGAACCTTCACGTTCCCCTTGGTTAAATTCCTGCTTCTGTGTACCAAAATCCGATGGCACAGCTAGATTCGTTCTCGATCCTAGAAGATTGAATGAGGTCACAGTCTCAGACTCTTATAGACTCCCTAATATCAACCATATGTTGGATAATCTGAGAGACACCAAGTTCTTAACCACCTTAGACTTGAGCTACGGCTTCTGGCAAATTCCTTTGAGTCCAGAAAGCAGACCTAAGACAGCCTTCTATGTAGAATCCAAAGGGATGTATCAGTTTGTTACCTGCCCGTTCGGCCTGAAAAACGTGCCCGCCGAAATGCAGAGAATTATGGATAAGCTTTTCTCCGATTTGGGACAAAGAGTATTCAGTTTCCTTGATGATGTTTTGATTTGTAGTTCAGATTTTGATTCCCATATTTCCACCTTACGAATTGTTCTCCAGCGCTTGAAAGAAGCCAACTTGACAATTAGGCTCAGTAAATCCGTGTTTTGTAAATCATCGCTTAAGTACCTCGGTCATATTATTGACAGGGAGGGAATTCATACGGACCCAGATAAGATTAGTGCTATGAAAGATTATCCTAGACCATCCACCAGTAAGGAAATCCGCTCATTTTTGGGATTAATGTCTTATTACAGGCGTTTCATTAGGGACTTTTCTAAGATTGCTTCTCCCTTGACTCGCCTCACGAGTAATAAATTTAACGGTAAAAAATTCGAATGGTCAAATGAAGCTGAACTTGCCTTCCAAGCCTTGAAACAAGCAATGATTTCCGCTCCAATCCTTAAACCACCAGACTATTCCCTTCCGTATACATTGACGTGTGATGCAAGTGGAGTTTCCTTGGGCAGCTTCTTGTCCCAAAAAGACTCAAATGGAGTTGAATATATAATTGCTTATCATTCACGTAAATTGTCCGGTCCAGAACGAAATTATAGTACCACGGAGAGAGAACTTCTCGCCATAGTAGATTCTATACAACACTTTAAAAGCTATTTAGACGGAGTACATTTTACAATAGTCAGTGATCACGGATGCTTAAAATATCTAAACTCAATTTCTTCACCTTCTGGTAGGTTAGCCAGATGGGCTTGCCGACTTTCACAGTTTGATTTCACTTTTGTATTTAAGCGTGGCTGCGAAAACAACTTGGCCGACGGATTGAGCCGTATTCCTGTTTCTAGTCTATCTGTTCCAGAACCGTTTGAAAATGTTGAAGACCCCTGGTATAATAGAATGTATAAATCTTGTGCACAGAAACCGCAATCATATACGAATTTTATGATAAGTGAAGGACACTTGTATCGTTACTCTAAATATAAAAAAGATTCCTTGTCTAATTCACCTTCGCATCACTGGAAATTAGTTGTACCCTCGTGTAAAATAGAAAAAGTCATAGTAGATTACCATACCGGAAATTGTCACTCAGGAATAGAAAAAACTTACGAATTTATCTCCCGTACTTACTTCAGTAAGGGACTGCAATCCCTTGTTAGACAAATTGTAAGCAGATGTGAAGTATGCAAGGCATATAAGCATAACAATAAAGGTGCTCATGGTCTCATGAAACACCCTAAAAAGGTTGAACGTCCTATGGAAAGCTTATCTATGGATTTTATCGGTCCCTTACCGTTGAGTCATAAACGTAACCGTTTCATTTTCACTGTAGTTTGTAATTTTAGTAAAATGACTTGGGCATATCCTCTCCGAGCCGCAAATACCAGTAGTATAATCCAAATCTTAGAAGAAAGAATCTTTAAAATCTTTGGTATTCCCAGACAGTTGGTGATGGACAACGGGAAACAGTTTGTTTCTCGACAGTTTAAAGAATTTTTACACTCCCACGGAATAAATGATCTTAGATATAACGCATATTTTCATCCCCAACATAATGTCTCCGAAAGATATAATCAGTCTCTAGTAACCTTGTTGGCAATATTAGTAGAGGAGGACCAACGCAATTGGTGTAAACATCTTCCAAAAATCTGTTCTTGTTTAAATTCTATGACTAACATTGCTACCGGATATTCTCCACATTTTTTGATGTTCGGTAGAGAGTACATTCCCCACGCCTCTTTTTATAAGCCACTACAGATAAATCATGATTCCCCGTCTGAAACATTTGATCCCTTAAAACAAAGATTGAATGACATTTCCACCTTAGAAAATCTATATAATAAAGTCTCACAAACGTTAGTACAAGCCTTTAACAAGAATAAGGATCGTTATAATCTACGGCGCAAAGATATAACATTGTCAGTAGGTCAGTACGTATGGAGACGATCATTTGTACTCTCAAATGCTGCCCTCTATTTTTCAAAAAAATTAGCTCCTCGTTTCATTAAGTCCCAAGTAGTCCGAAAAATATCTAATACCGTTTTTGAATTGAGAAATTGTACTGACAACTCCCTCGGAGTATACCATGTCAAGGATTTAATAAAAATATAAATAAATTGATATCTTAACTCATGATGTGTAATATCTGTGGACACCTGATCATATTCCCAAAATAAGTTTAAAAAAAACCCCTCTTATATTATCCCTTACATATTATGGTAATAAGCTTTGTTGAGTGTTTTTCATAAGTTAAAAATATCTCCTACAAAAAAAATTATTGAATACGGTGTCTTATAGAACAATCTTTGTGCGTGGATATCGTCCCGCCAACGAAATAACCCGCCTTGTGTGAGTCCACCACGGCCCCAATGTTTAAACAACCCGTTCATTAGTAAAAGTATTTTGCCCCGCTTAGACTAGGAGGAAGTGAGAGGACTTATAAATTGCGTTTGCAAAAAGAGTACAGACATATGAGTTCTCTGTGGGCAGAATCCGCATCGCTCTTTTACCCCAAATTTTATTAGATTCCTATAATATTTTACCCCATAGTCTGGTGTAGCACAAGGCCGCACCCATTGCAAATTCTCCGCTACCATCGGTGAGTGAGATGACAGGATAGAGGTATGCACCAGAAGAGTGCAGATGTATAATTTTTTTTCTCTTGTTAAGTCACGCCCCACATCACGAAACAAAAGACCTCCCTTTTCCTACACCGGAACAACTAACGAAATAGAAAGTTGTATACTCTACGCCATTGACCTAGTGACCATCAGCTGTGAAGTTTAAGGACACCATTGTGGCCGTGAAATTATGTAGGTCAGCAGTCTCAGCTGAGTATAATATTCACCGTATTGTAATGTTCGTCAGTGGCGGCCAATTTTTTTTTGTGTTTTGTTTAATTTTTTTTATTGTTTGAAACTTGAATAGGGAAGGTTTGGTTAGATCAAGTAGAAGGTGTATAAGAGGTATCTTGACGTTACAAATGCCTTCTTCTTTTTTTTGGTACCTTCTAATGTTTGAGAAGTGTAAATGTTGAAACGTACTTGTCAAATAAGTCCGTATGTTTCTTTTGGTACATCTCTGGTTCAGGCCAAGATTGTAAATAACTCTGTTTAAATCCAGTGCGTGTTGTACATAACACTATACGCCACAGCCAGCTAGCTAAGAATGAGCTCCAGTAATAATTTTTTTTTGGTAATAAGGTTTTGAAATATCAATGATTACTGTTGTATAGAGACCTTATACCTTAATTTTTTTTTGTATCTAGTTTAGTTTATATCTCTTCTTCGTCTGCAATCAGCCGGTTCTTAGTTAATCTTCTGAAACTAGGAGGGATTATTAGGTTTATTCTCTTACTTTAATTAAATTTTCTTCCTATAGAGTTGCAACTCGCCGTAATTTTTATGTCTAATTATTACTATTTAACCTATACATATTGAGACTGAGGACGCTCTACTCAATTGTGTACTATAACTTAATTATTACAATTGTCATGGGGGTATATTCTTTTATTAAAATAAGATATGATAATTAATTTTTCTCTAAGGGTATTTCTTAGTTTAGCCCTCTCTATAATTCAAACTAAGTGGCGCCTGGGTTTTCTTTTTATTGAAGCATCTTATGTACGATTGCTAGCCAGAAAAACAACACCTTTTCTTTTCTTCGTATCCGTATTTCAAAGGGCAAACGGATGGTTTAAGTTACCTGCTTATAAATTTTCTTACAAATATTGTTTGTGATTTGTTCTCTGTATGAATTTAAATTTGAAATAAATGTACAGCAAACGGCAACATCTAATTTAGTTATCTCCATAACTCTTTGAGCTATGTGCTATGATTCAGGAGTGCTTTTAACTATAAAAACAGTGTTCAGTGAAAATAAAAGTGGACATCTCTTCACTTTGAAGAAATGTTAGAGGCATTTTAAAATCATTTAATAATAATATTTCAAGCACTATTAGGAAATTATATAAGGTATTCTTGTATTTATTTATTTTTATGTTCTATATCTTATCCCCATTGACTGATGTATTTTATATAATATTTTTTTTGTTGTTGTGAATTTTCTTTGTGACTTACTCGCACGAGGTTTGGTTCACAGTCTCTAGACATATCTTGACTTTGACAATGTAATTTTTTTTGTACTAATGATTGTATTAAGTAGAAGAATGAATTTTAGGAGCAAAAGTTGCGTGAATGAAGCACAAATGCGGACGAACGAACTGGTAAGAATGTGTACGGAAAACAAAGTCAATATCTTACTACCTTTAATTTCCTGAGACTGGTTCCATACTTCTATGCGAGGGACACATCATATGTCTCAACACTTAGATATTTTTAGTTTTTTTTTTTATTTATAAGTTTTGTATACCAGCCTGCTTAGAATATTCTAATCTAGAGATATGTATGGTCTAATGTTTATAAGAATGTTTGTTTCCTTTAATCAATCAATTTTTTTTTGACCTTGAAGAAATATGACACTGTCCTTGTGTTATGCTCCAAAGATAACTTAAGAGTTTTCTTTTTTTTCTTTTTTTCTTTCAATTAACTTAGAATCGATTTGTAGCATGTAAAATAGATCTCATAAAGATTTAATATTAATAATTTTAATACGCAATAGATTTTTGCTATACACACTTCTTGTGTAGTTATGTATAAACATATTATCCAACGGTTTTCGGGTGGAGCCGGAAATTGCAAAATAAAGTACATTATTGACCCCGCCTATTCCATATTTCTAAAAATTAAAATTCCTTTAGTTGGAATGAAAGAGGACATTATCTTTATCCCTTTCACACCAATGACCATTATTAGTCATGTGGGTCTGACGTGATTTGAAGGAATTACGTAGAAAAATAACTCCACCCTTTTTCTAATTTCTTTTGGTAGGATCAAGAAAGTAACTCCCTCCTCTTCTGTTAGTTACGCCTCACTCTGCTCATACACCCTGAACAAGAAGCACGTAGCTTCTTGCTCGGATAAATAATAACTTAATTTCGGTTAAAGACTTTGCTTTGAATTATATTTAAAACGTAGAATTATATATAGAGTGCCTTCTGTGTTAAGGTATCTCAATTATATTCTATTTTCCAAGTGTTCGTGTGATAAATTCTAACCGTTATACCGAACTGCTAGAGCCGATAATTAAATAATTATAACTTTTGTTGTAAAAGAAATTGTGAATTTGTGTCCCCTTTTTAACCAAGACAATAAACTCTGTTTCTTCAAGTGATCTTTTTCATAAAAATATCCTACAATCATCTCCATCACATTGACCTATCTTCATTACGAACCACAACACCAACTGAGAGTGAAAGAGAGACTGCTCCACAACATACCGATTGAGCTAAGCCAAAGATGGAGCAACATCTCCCTTGTGAGGGGAAACCCGCTACATTGTATTTATTTATTGTAATTTGCCCCTAACATATGAATCCAGCCATCTAAGTAGGGCACCGTGTATACCGTAAGACTGTAGTTTGTAAGTCAGTATGTTGTGATTAATTTTGTCAAAAGCCTTTGAGAAGTCGGTATAAACTGCGTCCGTCTTAAAAAGGAGGCTTGAAGAAATTCATCAACCTCCAGGAGCAGTAATGTAAGACTCATAGTTATAGGATTAGAAACACGAGAGTCAAGGAAGTACGCGGAATAAAGGATTGTATGGTGAGTAAGTTTCGAGACATTTAGAGGTGAATAAAATTGTAAACTGTTAGATGCTTTGTTGCCCGTTCTCGTGTATGGGTGTGAGTTTTCGCACCTGACCAAAGCCCATGCACAAAAATTATGTATATACGTTTAAAACGCAATATCTCAGGAGTATAATACTCCCGAGGAACACAATAATTGTGGATATAAGATGGTACTACCACAGGAGAAGTGTGATAGGGATGACGAATGACAGCTGGCCGAGCGCTATTCTTCCCTCTCACACCATGATGCACAGCTCGAAGCACAGCTGAGGGATTTGGACATAGTGTGAGTAGGCCACGAAAGCCGCGCAATATAGTGCGAGGTGGAGGGCTCTAGTAGTCTCCCTGTACCTACCCCTAATTGGAATTACAAAAGAAGTATTGAATTGTTTGTTACGATGAAATACATACACCAAAAAATTGAGATACAGCTGGGAAAATAGGTACTTCACAAGAGAATCATCTGAGATCTAAAATTACTGCAATACTTTATGATTAAGGAGACAACGGTGAATGAATTTTTGAGTAACTAAAATGAACAAAGCAATTATTACATCGCATACATGTTTTGAGTTTGGCAATTAATTAAAAAAAGATCGAAGAAAAATAAACTCTGTTTATGGACTTATGTGCTTACTTAACAGCAAAAATAGTGAACCCCATACACAAAACCAATATGGTGGTAATTATTTATTTAAACTTTATATCCACCGCTTGGTGACAAGGTTATTTCTACCCCACACACAAGCGCCTGAGAAAATTTGATATCGGAATTTTCACCCTTTAGCAATATTAGCACAATCAAGCTAACTAACTTTTAGTTTGTTCACACAACAGACTTTCCTTATTTAATTTCGGAATAATTACATGTTTTAATGAAACCTTTCGGTACAAGTTTCAAACTTGTGGTGTTGTTTCCTAACCAATGTCAATAACAAGCCTACTTTGTTAGAAAGCCAAGATTGGATAAGACACTATTTCTATTAATGACTATTTCTCTTGGACGCAATCCAAGAATGTAAGCGAACGCTTGGAATAATGTCAGCAGATGAAAAACTGTATTGATAGTTAATTGAAATAAAAACTAGAAACGTGACTATAAAAACTAAGAAAATAATCTTCTGCTTTCTTTTTATTTAAATGTTTCTTTTTCGCTTACCTATAGGTAATAAATAATTTGAAGAAATACTCCAAAAGAGTGGTTATTTTTACGTAAAAAATAGAAGATTCAAGAAATTTAGATAATCTTCGATAACGCAAAGCAGTATGTTTGTTGTTTGAACCTAAACTTGCTCATTAATGATTTTTCTTTAAACCATAATATCTGCATAGCGTCGGATTTGATTATAGAAGGATCTCGCCCTGTTGCAAAGCAAAGCAAAACAGCACATATATTTTTTTAATACATTTTTCTTACTTATATAAACTTTAATTATTTCGCTTGAAACCATTTTTTACCATTCGCTAGAACAATAAAATGAGATATACGAATAATTTCCATTTTTACATTAAGCCCCTTAAGGCTGTCTAAATGTTTATTTTAAACAAAATACTTTAGATAACTGAGAGTAAAATTATTCGTAAAATGAAACTTTACAAAAGATTTATACCACCAAGAATTATGTAATGGTACATTTTCATGTAAATAATGTGATTTTGAAAGCAATTACGCTTCCAAAGTTGTTTTTGGACATTTGGATACAAATAAGACTGCATTCTATTCTGTAAATTGTTTCTTAGCCTTCATTCTATTTCTTACGTTATTTTAAGCCGTTCTTCATCCTTTTTTTGATATGACTCCATAATTCAGGAAGTTCAAACGTCTTTACTTACATTTTAGTGATTCCTACATCTCATTTTTTTAGTTATTTGGATTCTCCCTTAGTGAAATCATATACACTTTTGACATCTTGTTATTAAAACCTCGAATGAATGTCGACCTCTAGTCTATGGTACCAACGATTTAGGCCTCAATCACGTTCCATAAATCAATAATGGAGCCATTGAGTACAAAATATTATTAGAGAGCTTTTATGGGTGCGCAGAACCGAAAATTGGTTCCTTTATGTAGGGGCACGAGACTGAAGATTAACTATTCAATAATTATTCATTTTCATTAGGTACATTTAAAAGCACAAAACGAAAAACCCACACTCAAATTAACTAATTATTTGACAAAAACATAGAATATCTCTGTGTTAACGTTACTTTAAAAATAAAAAACCGAATCATACAAACCAATAACGACAAAAGTCACAGTTTGTATGAGTTTAATAACAGTCACGTGGGACTTGTTCGAACATGTGCAGTAGCACATTATTTCTCAAGTATTATTTCTTCACAAAGGCTGCAGCTAGCCTCTTGCTAGTGAAATCTTTCGGATCAGAAGTGCAAAATGGTTAAATGTGGATGAGCCTATTCCCTTCGTAGAAACTTGTATCTTCTTTGTTGCCTCACATCTTTCCCCGACAAGACGTGGCAACCGTATGGTTTCTTTTTTTTAATTTTGATTTGTGAAAAAGGGGACTTATTGCCCACAAAAAACTCCCAAATTAAATCGTTTAATAAGTCAAGGAAAATTAAAAAATTTGAAAAGAAAACAGCGCCTTTCAAACGAGGTTCGTTCATTAAAATAACAAACGGTTTTCATTTCCTAAACGGAACACAGTAAGCAGATTTATTAAATCATATTTATTTTAATCATTTACATAATGCGTACAAAGAATTTTATTATTTTTCATCACAGCATTGAGCGGAAAAAACGAATTCGTACATGAAACATAATGCTTTTACAAATAATGTTAAAATGAATAATTGCTCCAGTACCTATTCATTTGTAAACACAAAAACGGCGAATTGATGAACACGAGATTCCAAAAAATATGCTATTTTTAATTTGACATCAGTAGGTTTTATTATATTTTGTAAAATTATTTTCATAAAAACGTTTGAATCAAAATTAACCCAAGCTGGTTCGCAATATAATATAATCTGTAATCCGATTACATAGAATCGTTTTTAGTTTTGCAAGTAGAATATTATAAGGTTGTAATGTATAAAAAAAATATGCATCAGACCCATAGCTTTCAATGTAGTCGAAGCTCAGGGCAGATATAGCGAGAACTTAAAACTACTCATTATGTAGAATAGCGGAAATAAAGATACTCAGACCAATTCCAGGACAAACTTTTACAGTGTTATTAATAAAAACTCCTTATTACTGGTATAAACCATAGAATTACTAAATCTCTAAAACCGTGGTACAACGAGGATGTTATATGCTTATTCTATGGTTTATACCATAGATCTGTGGTATACCTGGATTCTGGATTATTAATAAAATTTTTCTTAGACCATGGTATAAACCATTGTATAACGTTATACCAAGATTATTAATAACACTGTTAGAACTACTTAGGCCCTGTACTCACTTGCGCCGCGAACGTGTGACATGGCGTCAATTTAATCGAAAGGTTAAGTGTAGACGTGATTCGAAAAGCGAACGCAAGCGGAACACATACACCCTTTTGATAAAATTGATGTACCTAATGATACACGTTTGCGGCGCAAGTGAGTACCGAGCCTTACGTTGTAAGATTTTAGTATATATACTGCCCAATCAAGTACTACGGATAAGATAACGCAAGGAAAAAAAGGCTACGGTTGAGTTATCATTATTGGAAGTATGTTTTTTATTGGAAGTAGATTTCTGCGTATACCGACCTCGGTAGTCTAGTGTATAGGCGTGAACTTCAGATCACGATGTCCCCCGTTCAATATAAGTATCTTTTCACCTGAAATGTCTACCTTGGCCTGTCTCAGATTGGACGGGACCGGTTGACTGGAAAAAATTGCCTCAGGCAATAAGTTCCGCCGGATCTAATGACACCTATGTATAGAAAGCGTTAATTAATTTATAAAAAGGGAAGAATGGCTTGGATTGGAATAGCAAGAATTTTTGGTCCAGCAAGCTTGGTATAGAATAAACAGATTTATTGGCAATACAAAATATTTATAAAATTTTATGTAGGTAAATACAAAAGTAAATTTATTAAACTAAGAGTACGTACTAATAATTAACAGTGTTTTAATAGGTTGTTGTAATTATATAACATTTAAAACTTAAGGACAATATTCATACACCGTTGTGAAGAATATAAAGCCTAAGTATTTGTTTATTGTTCATATTTTATTTATTCTCGTAACTATATTTTAACACATTTTCAAACCCCGTTGTAATGTGATTAATTCAGCGTAAGGAAGTGACATTTTTATTTAATAGAATCCGCAAACTTTGTTATATCCGTAATAAAAAAAGTTGTTAGCGTGGTCCCAAAAAAGGGAGACCGGATAACGAATATTTTCAAACTTGTTTAAACTTAAGCACAAAAGCTTTTACGATTATTCTTCAACTAACGGATTCTGTTCTAGAATCGTTAGGTATTCGCTGTGCAAATAGAATCGACACAGCGTATGTAAATAAAATAAATTCAGATTTTTGTTTATCATCGCGTAAACTTTCTCAATTTCGATGGGTGAGAGTTTTCACAAGCGACTCGAGTATGAGAAGAGAAAAGGACACAAGATTGAAATCGCGACTCAAAATCAAATTCGATTATCTGACAATAAATACAAAGGCACTCAACGTCACGCTTGCTATTAAAAAAAAAACATTCCTATTTCTTCTGTATGAGATTTGCGAGGCATTCAAGGGAAACTTTATCGGGTTATAAAAAGTTTTTTTAAAGTCGTCCGCTAGAAAGTTCTAATGAACCAAACGCAGAATTTCAGCTACTTACAAGCTGTTCAGCAAAGTTCAGAAATAAAATGTATGATATTGGCATTTGAATCTAGTTTTTAACACTTTCTTGTTTGAAACACTCTTCAAGAAATATAGAAATATATTTTTTTTGAAGAGGATTCACCGGTTCCATTTCTTCATTAGCATCGATGTTAAAATCTGCATGAGCTTCCTCCTTCTCTGTATCCATATCGCTGGTGGTTGTTCTCTGATTCATTGGGCAGAAATAAATGATAATATTTTATATGGTTTTACTATTACCATCTTTATCTATGAAAATATACATCCCCAAAACTGTTGTGCTCTTCCTATCTTTGGCTGTATAAAATATTTAGAGCTTATGATGCTTAGCTTTTTCTATATTGTGGTCAAGATATATTGTGTACCTATCTTTAAATACGCATAAATAATCGCTTGGTGGGCTTGTCTTGTCTAATTAGATCAAACAAACGATATCATTACAGCCATCAGTTTGCAGTCAGTTGATTAAAGCCAAAAAGTTGTGTTCAAGAGACGTCATCTCCCTTCACTCGTCCAGTATTATTGGACATAGGCCACCGTTCCCGATTTCTACGATTCTTTGCCTTTTGCCATTATACATTATGCCATTGATTCCCGGCCCCTCTACTTTATGGTCACACCACCTCTTCAGCTGTATCCTACATAATATATGGGTTTCTATGACCTGTTCTTGGTCTCAACTCGGTTTCGGCCGTTGTTCAATCACTATTACATCTATGACCTCGGCAAATGAGTGAAATCACTTACATGAATACATTTTTTAATTAAACTGGCGATATAGATAGTGAAAGAAAGAAATAAATTAAATAAATATCACCGGACCTAAAATAAGTAGGGGTGCGTTTACACCAAACGAACATAGAGCCAGACTTTGTAATAGAGCATTCTTTATTGACGCCAAGCGAGAATTATTACCAAGAACTAATTAATGGACGATGGCAGATTACGCGTGCCAGAGTTCTAGTTCGTTTTCGTTTGAATGTTGTGTTGGTTTTGTAGTGGTGGTTTGCAGGGATAGAAGGTTTCGTAGATCTGATCAGTTTTATTGATGCAATAACCTGTTATAAAGGATGCAGAATATGTGGTGCGTGACGGGTGTCTACACCATGGAGAAACGCTGTTGGTGGATAATGTCGTCATACGAAACATGGCCGTTACAGTTGTCAATCTAATATAAAAAATAAATTATTATAAAGACTGTAAAAGAGGATGGGGAGCAGCCCTCTACGAAAAGTAAGTAAATATTAAATAAATTAACTTCAAAATAGGTAAGTTCTCAATTAAATTATATTGAAAAGGTTACTTTACAGTTAATAAAATCTTAGATTAAATTATGTGAATTATTAGAGATGACGCCTGCAACACGTGGACCTAAACAATTACACAATTTTGTTAAGAAATAAAATCGAAACGAAAAGACATGGAATCCTTAAAGAGCCTATTAAGAAGAAATGGGAGAGTTTAAAGTTACAACAGAGACATCTATTTTTGAGGTACATGCATATTTATTTCTTCTAAAATAGGTTAAGAGTATACCTAGTAGATACAAAAATAGTTATGGGTCTATCTGATGCCATAGTGTCAAAACATGTTGAATCTCAAAATAAGGTACACTTCAAAGTTTTTAAAAACTATTAAGACAATTTAAAAAAGATAATCAGATCATTTTTTTCTTCTTACTATTTTTATAAACTTGTAAATTTATCAATCTATCTACCCTGGCAATTTCATTAAGCTATATTTACGACATCATACCTAAAAAAATATTTAAAGCAAAAAGGGTGGTGGAAATTATAATGATTCTCCGTACAAAATGAACGGGGAGAATATGTCTAACATTAAGAAATAAAATCTGAGTTATTTTATCATATAAAGTGACTTTTTTGTAAGCATAATGAATAACATAATGAAAAAAGACGAGAAACGAAATGAAATAAATTGGATGGATGAAATGAAAAGTAATAACACAAGTCATCAATCAAACATTTTTGGTTTGAGAGGATCTCTTGTCTCATGAGAAAGTCGTAATTATTTTATTATTTGTGCGCTATAAACAGATCACGGGGGGGTGGAGCAAAAAAAATCTGTCAGCTTCGTAATCTCGACGAGGAAAAGTTTTAGATTAAAATTACGGAATAGACTTGGACAGAAAAGACGAGCCTATTATGGTTAAAAAAAATCAAATTATGGCAGGAGATTAGATGAGGGAATTTTGGTGAAAAACATGAAAATAAAAGGGAAGATTCCTCCAGGATTTATCGAAATTCGGAGTGTAAAGTTATTATCGTAAATTAATCGTTATCTTCGATTTTCCAAAACAAATTATAACGATTCGTTAAATTGGCAGGATAGGTCGTAATCAAAAGTCAATAAGTTTGATTTGTTAGCGAGTAATCAACTTTTAATAACATCCAACAAAAAAAAAGTCAAAAAGCTTAACAAATGATCCGTTAATATTATTTATAGTATGCGCAAAATCTCCCTCTCAACAAAGTATCAAAATATGATAGACAAACATTTTAGTGTTTTAATGAAACGAATTATTTAAAACGAAACAAACAGCAACAGGGATTGTGCCTTTACTCTATATTATTTAAAATCAACAACTACCTAATTTAAAGTAGGCGCATAGAAGCGAGATTAAAATTTATTGTGGGGCTAAGACGGGGCGCTTTTATAAAATATAAACACAAAGCGACGAAACGCTCGCGACAAACTCAAACAAGTGTGACAAACAACGGAATAATATCGGTAATTATTATGAAGATTATTAAAATCTTCTGTTTTGAACACGACGAATTTAGAGGCTGAGAGTAATGGGTTTTGTTAAATTTTCAACATTTTAAATACCTAGACTATGCTTTAAATGTTTGCTTTCAAAAGGTTTTGAAATTGCTGCAAAGTGTAGAGTTGCCTACATATATAACTTGCTTGTTAACTGCATGGTACCTTAATGATTTCGTTTATTTCTTCTGATAATGTGAATGCCGTTCTCTTTACTTTTTAACAGTTACATAAATATGAATAAGTTTTTTAATAATTTTTTTTTTTAAATTTACATTAACAAAAATTTACTAAGCGTATTATAGCCAGTTCATCACAAAAGGTAATAATTATATTTGAAATACATTTTTTACATTAAACAACAACAATCAAATATTGGAGCGCAGGGGAAATTTTTCTTCTTGCCATCAAATGATTTAATCGAATATAGTTTATTGCTCTGTCTGTCAGTCTAGCGAAGCCTGAGAGACAACCCTCGTATGCCCTGTAACGATTTTTATTGAGAAAACAGCGTAACGGACAAATAACGTAGAGCGGTTAGTGGTATAGTACCTGTAGACGGGGCGACAGCACCGCCGCTGTTCATATATTACGGAGATTATCGAAGTTGCTCCGAACACACGATCTATATTTCAAATTTTTTATTTTTATTTTTTTATTTTTATTATAGCTTTGTAATTGTTTAATCTATCTCAATTACTTTATTTTTGAATGTGATACTCTCTTTTTGATTTGTATCTTTTGTTTTTTTTATATATTTATCGATATTTATACCTTTATATAACTACATAGGTCCTTTCTTTTTAAATCTTTTTGGTTATATTTGTTTTATTTTATAAATGTTTACAATGGACGTTTTAATGTGTTGACTGAGTATTGTTTATTTATATTTATATTGTTAGATTGGATAGGCATCTGTTTGTTCACTCTATGTGATTAAGTTTTTAATTACAATTTCCATATATATTTTAGTATTTTCATTTTTCACTTTCATAATAAAAAAATCAATTTTAGATACTTAATACTTCTGTAATACCCACGAACGGGCACTGCCTTGTGGGATTTCTCGTTTATGATATTATTTTAAACTATCATCTGTATAATCTGGTTGTTTATATATTTAAATTGTCTGCGAAATTTTTTTATGTGAGAAATAAAGAAAGATTTTATTTATTTTTATTTATTTATTTATTTATGCAGGGGTAAAAGTCGGTGAAGAGAGGCGACACGCGGGATATATTATTTTGATTTGTACAGAGTCGCTTCGTCGAAATGATTTTTAAAATAAAGGTAAATTTGAGTTTACAATAATTGATGTGATATTTGTTTTGAGTTTGAGATGTGAGTTTTGGTGTCATGTTGGATCGACGCTTCTCATTCATGGCTCACGCCAGATATGTTTCCGAAAGAGCTAAGGTTTTCTTTAGCGAGATTCGACGTATTAGCAGGGCATCGTGGGGTTTACGCGCTCGCGCTGTGCAAATACTGTATAGGGCAACCTATGTGGCACAGATCACTTATGCTTCTCGGGTATGCGCTCACAGACTTGCATTGGGACCGACGGGTCTGGCAGTGCTCCGTGGACAGAGAGTTCTGTTGTTGGCACTGACCGGAGCTTATCGAACAGCGGCAACTAGTGGCCTCCAGATTATAGCGGGTGTTTTACCGGCAGACTTGGAGGTGATGGAGAGTACAGCCAGACGAGAGCTAAAAATGAATGGCACGGTCGTTTATATGGGAACTACATTTGATGCTCTATGCGCGACAAAAGACTGGTTTACCAATTCTTCCCTAGTGTTCGTGAGCGAGTTAATATGACATTTCTCCGATTGGATCACTACACTGTGCAGCTTATAACTGGACACGGTGAGTTTCGAGGGAAGCTTCATGACTTGGGACTCGTTGACAACCCATTGTGTGCTTGCGGAGGCGGATTTCAGTACGCTGAGCACATGTGGAGCTGTCCAATAATGGCGGATGCCAGGGAGGTGATGATCTCTAGCATATCAATGGAAGTGCCAGGTCCAGTAAATTGTGTGGATCTTCTGAGAAACCCGACGCATATGAGAAGCTTCATAAGGTTTGCAAAGTCATGGACAGAAAGATGGGATTTGCCGAGGCGTCCGGGGGAACCACCAAATTAGGCTGTTTGTACAATATTTAGGTGCATAATTTAACTCCAATTAAGGAGAGTGGAAAAAAAAACAACATGTCCCCAACTGAATAATATCACGCGTTCCTGATGTATGAATGTAAGTAGGTGTGTGTGTTTGTGTGTGTATGTACATATTTGTCTGCGTCTCTGGTATTGGTGTCGGTCGCTTGGCCGGCGTGGCATGAGTGTGGATTTTCGTGGGAGCTCCGAGACCTATTACTATTAGTTTTGATAGGTTAGGATCGGTTAGGTCGGGTCTAATAAATTAGGACGTATTTTGTTTAGGGAGTTCTGGTCCTTTCTCTCGCGGAGTTTGCATTTGCGCTGCGTGGTTTGAGCTGATGCGGCACGTGCTTGATGACGTGGCACCCTGAGATGATGCTTGTTTTGTTTTTTTTATTTTTTAATATATACTTACATAGTTGCTCACAACAGGTGATACACTAACACACTTGTAAAAAAGAAAGAGAAAAGAAAAGAAAAAAAAGATCCTAGTTGTGGGAAATTGAATAAGTTTTGGCTATCTAAATTATCGGACGGGATTTTACTCCGATGTGGGACCCTTACGGCGATGTCGGAGTCCCGTCTTGGCTTCATATAATGCGAGTAAAAAGGAATATCCAAATTCCTGTAATACTCGGGTGGTTGAGGGTCTTATTCAATGATGTGAAAATTAAATAGTGATAATGGTGTCGAGATTTTAATAACGAACAGAGATCATCTGTAATCTTACCTGCATACTTACAGAAGGTACGTTTAATTAATTTGTTTAATTGAGATGTGTATTAATTCGCGTGTTCGAACATTGTTGCAATAATTTGCAATTAAATTTACATTTACGTATTCGATTACAGAATGAGGGTTCCAGTTTATGGGTCGGAAATCGCAGTATATGGGTTGAAAATTCCAGGCTGTGGGCTAAAATGTCTAGTACATGGGTTTTAAATTCCAAGCAACAGATTAAAAATTTCGAATTAGATTCAATACGCCAAGTTAAGGGGAAGTAAAGATTCGTGTAGGGTTGAGTACAATCCTACTTTGGGCGGTAGATGTCCATGCAAATGCTTGACATAATGAGTCTGGACCGACTCGTTTGACCTGGGACGTTATACCTACCAAGCCGTTTCTTTGGATGACGAGAGCGAGAGGCGGGTTTCTCTCAAGAATGATTGCGTGTCAGGAGCCGCTGGACGTCTTCAGACAGCCACGGGTTTCCTGGGTCAAGGTGGTGCCAAAGAGGGCCGCTCTTCATGGTGTTCTACATAGAAAGCAACTAGACTAGACGAACAACGGAAGTTCGTAGCCAGTCACGTAGTTAAGTAAATCTTATTAATTTTTAGTAATGCTTATGTAAAAATAAATAAGGAGTCTTCAGTTTGTGCTACTACGAATTACTTTATTTCCATAAACATGTTTTCGGGAGCGACTGCTCCCTTCCTCAGATGGACAAAGTCTTTGTCCATCTGGAAATAAAGTAATTCGTAGTAGCACAAACTGAAGAGACTCCTTATTTATTTTTACATAAGTGTAAATGAACTACTACCTCGGCTGAAACTATCAACAGTTTAGTAATGCGTTTCGTTGACCAACCAAAAAATTTTATATTATAATATTAGTTATTTTATGTTCAAATAATTAATTATAATAATACACAGGTTGCACTGTGATTTCGATAAAATATTTTGTCTTGCTCGACTCGAGTATTGGCACCTATGAGGTGAAACGATCTTCTTTTATGCACACTGCCTTTGAGGGCAGCATTAAATCAAAGAATAATTAAATGAGGTACATTGACTTATCTATTTTGTTTTAGATTTCAATTCATGAAAGTAATTTTATTTCTTTAAATTGTATATGATGAACCTTAGTTGTAAGTAACAAGCCCTATATATTTTAAAGGGATTTATTCCATTTATGGAGAATAAAGTTTGAACAAATTATAATTAAACATATATCCTTTATTTATTTTTAATTTTTGTTATATTGGTCAATAATTTCATGACTTGATACTTATAGAATAAAACTATTATTTTATTTTGTTATTTATGGTTTGATTTAATAATCATTTCCTTCCATTATACGAGCAGAAAGTATGCCATATATTAGCACATCCACCCCATGAGATGTCTCTTGTATCAGCCGGGCACAGCTGAACAAAGTCAGTGGATAAGACCACTTCTTTGGGAATCTGATGGATGGCTCACCACGAGGAGAGTCTCTTTTCACCAACAGGTCTAAATTGATGTTCCTCATTGTGTAGTTTTCTCCTGAGACCAGGAAAAACAGTTACAGTCCTGTTGCTGCTTTTCGATACTGGCTGATGGTCTGCCTGCATCCTTAATGGGTGAAATCGGCCCACATGCCATAGTCAGTTCTGATTCTGTTTAAAGCAGACCATGTCTTTCTTTGCAGGCGGTGTCTGCCAAGAAAAATATTAAATAATATTTTTTAGATCGCGTTAGCATTTAAAAAGAAAAATAAAAAAATTTAAAATGAGCTCAATCCAAATTATTAGTATGTAGCTATTCCTTACTTGGATAAACCATTACCTATTTTTCTGAAACTCAAAATGGTTTAAGAAAATCCGCTTTGATTAAGAAAATTCTTTACGACATTATCACAGATCGGAGTGACCTTGTATAACGCGTCAAGTTTCCTTGTCCTATTAGCTTCTCCAAAAAAAAGGTCTAGGTACATAGGTACAATGTTTTTGTCATGTTCGTATCACGCCTTACAAATATAAATTTTCTATTTCAACCCTTCTTTTCCTTCCCTTCCTACCCTTCATGGGGTGTCCAATGTCCATTCTTTTAAAAGCACTCAAAAAAACCATTTACTTAGAAACCTTTTCACATATTTTTTTTCTAGATAGTTTATTATTTTGATGTATTTTTTAACCTTAAATTTAATTTAAATTGATAATTTTCATAATATTAAAATTATTGTCTTCCTCTTTTGAGCCTGAACCCATCCCTCCTGTTGCGGTTCTATTCATATTCTATCAAACATAAAGTGATTCCTTTTAAACTTATATTGACAAAAAAGCAAGACGAGAAAACCTCAAAAGTTAAGGAACAATCGGTTTAATGAATGAGGATCTCGGTTTTTAGGCTGCAACAAAGATATTCTATGGGCAAAAACAAAGATAATGACTGGTATTCTCAAATTCACGTTCCAACTCAACGCAAGAAGCTCTTGCTTAGAACTTAATCGGTTGGCAGTAGTTACGTAACTAATGTATAGGATAAAATATTTTCAGAATACAGAAATGTCAAAAGTCTCAATAAAAATTCCATAAGACGCAACTCAATCGTGAAAGGGCAGATGTAGTTCTCCTTTTCATTTTAATTGTAGTCTCATTTATTTATATATAATTTCACAAACACACGTAACTCGCCGAACGAATTGATACGTTTCAACGACAATAATATAGGCAGCAGTGCGGCGACCCCACGGGAGCTCGTAACACACTGATTAATTATTGATTGACACACAGCAAAATGTTACAGGTGCGATCATATGCATGGGTAGGAAGGACAATATTATGATTTTTGACCTATGAATACGGAACACCTAGATTTATATTTCTTTTCAATGATAATTCTCTGAATTCGGAGGACGTTCCTTCCGACACCGACACCCCTAACGACCGATTACTATATGTATCATTTATTGATGGACATGGCTGAGACACGAATTGAGGATGCCGAATGACAGGTGGCCGAGTAGAGCACTGTTCCTCCTCCCTTCAATGTCCCGAGACGAGACCTAGGCCACTCTCGTGCTGTATTCCGCTACTTTGAAGGATTTAATTTGTACATCGTGAGGGAACAGAGGGTCTTCCACGTCTTGGAGACCCGGTTGGGAGGGAAAACAGCGCTTTCCTCGGCCAACTGTCATTCGGCATCCTCAACACATATCCCAACCATGTCCATCTCCTCTCCATACCTAATGGTAGAAGTGATGGTCCTGCACTAGGTGTGCCGGCGTATAGCGTCTTTCGTGATGCGACGCGCGGCGGTACTATCTTATACCCAAGATTCTCCTGAGGTTATATAATATAATATAATATAACACTTTTCTATACAAAGGTGTCAGTATAGCCGGTGGAACTTATTGCCTGAGGCAATTTTTTCCAGTCAACCGGTCCCGTCCAATCTGAGACAGGCCAACCCCGGGTAGAAATTTCAAGTGAAAAAACACTTAGAAAAACTCTGACCCGACCGGGAATCGAACCCGGGACCCCGGATCTGAAGTCCACGCTAGTACAACTAGGCTACCGAGGTCGGTTGAAGGAAGGTACTCCGTTTCAAATGCAGATACTTTTTGTACCTGGGTTTTGGTCAGGTGCCAGGACTCATACCGATATAGGAGAACGTGCAACACACACGCATCAAACAGTTTTACATTTCGTCTCAACACTATACGCCGACTCCTTCCATATCTTGGTAATGTTGTTAAAAGCGCCACTTGCCATACCGATACGTATCGGGAGCTCAGCCCCGAAGTCACCGGAGGTGGTAATGATTGCCCCCAAGTATCAAGTAAATTTATCCACCTGGCAACCATCGATGGTTATCGGCAGCTGTTTATCGAGACAGGCATTATTCGCCATGAGCTCAGTCTTACTGGCATTAACTTGAAATACTGCGCTGCAATTCCTCCACTGTCATACTGAACAACACTAGGTCGTCCGCGTACTCCAGATCGCACACCTCTCATACCGTGTTCTGTTCCTTCGAGGCAGAGCTGAGGGAGTTTGACATGGTATGAAGGAAGGTCATAAGCATTGCTCAAGATCGAGCGGAATGGAGAGCTCTTGTTGCCTCCTTATGTTCCTGAATGGAGTTCAAATGGAGTTTTGATTTGATTGATTTGAGGGAAGAGATCTTTGTAGCTGCGTAGTTTAAAGCTTTTGTTGCAGAACTATCCCTCTTGTGGTCTTAAAAGAAGAATGAATTGTTAAAAAATCCGACAAATATTTAATTTCGCTGAATTCCCCTCTTGATGGGTAGTACCTATAAATAATACTCGACGGTTGTACAGCATATAGGTACCTACTTACAAATTTCTCTAAAAAACTGAGTCTAACCATGCTATTGGTTGTTTGAATGCCTGGGAAACAACTAAGAAACACAATACAATGTTTGTAATACAAAGAGACTATTTAATATGCTTGGTTAATTATAGGACTGTAATACGTCCGCTTAAGTTCCCCAATTGGCATGGAACCAAAACGTGTATTGATCCGCTGCACGGGTGGCCGTGTTTTATCAAATAATACATACATAACCTAGTACACATTTCATTATCAAAATGTACTATCTACACAGACAAACAGTAGGTACGAGAACTTTAAGCTCGCCGTGTTTTGAGAAAACTTTCTAATAGAATTATTTGTCTTTATTTTTTTCGCATATTCTTTTTTACTTTAAATACTTCGTGCTTCGTGTGACTAAACTTATACAGAATCATTTGAAGTTGTTACAATAAAGGTAAGCACATAAAATACGTTATGGAGTATTGAATGAAACCTGAAAAATTGTTTAAATCTTAATTGTAAACGTTGACGAGCATCTGTTAATAAGTTTCGCGGTCTCGGGCACACCTAACCTCTGTCTCAGATTCTTAAACCTATCAGGTTCTTTTAAGCCCCATATATCGCCTGCCCTCTATCTTTCCTTCCAAAATTAGGTAATAGTAGAGGAGCATATTACGGCTTTTTGTCTTTTGACAGTGGCCAGTAGTAGCTCTATCTATCTCTTTATTCATTACTTTAAGGATCTCCTCGTTGGTTACGCGATCTCTCCACAGGGTGCGGAGCATTCTTCGATAAAGCCAGAGTTCAAATGCCTCAATACTGTTCATGGTTGAGACTTTGAGATTCCGACCCTTTCCTTCCTACAGCAGTAGGTACTAGATAGAGCTGGAAATATTGAATTATTTCTTGACCGTTGATGTTGACACCAATCAAACAACAGCGAGAAACAACGAAAACTGTAGCGCACGTAATCTGTCATATAGCACATTTTAATTCTACATGTTCGCACTTGTTGATGGTGTCAATATCAACGACCAAGTAAGAATGTTATATTTCTAGCTCTGGCTGTATGATTCTATGGTGTAAACAAGAAACAGCCTTAGTTCGGTCTAAGCGCAGATGTGCCTAAGGTTTATCACAAACATTCAAATGGTGACACCGTATAAAGTAGAACATGTTTAATACAATAATTCAAAGCGTCGTTTGTCAGGAATGTTGTTTTGTGTACCTATAGAAAGTCAGATAATTGATAATATATTTAGCTTATTGTAAGAAAGGTACCTACCATTAAAAAATGTAAAAAAAATCATATTGTGAAGTTTGAGAATATACTTCACACGTGGAATCCCCTTATTTATGTAGGTAGAATCAAATTAGAAGCACGGCGTTAGAAGGTATTAAGATTTCATCAAAATTTTGTATTAAAATTAATTCCAACCGACATATCCGTGTCTATACCGTCAAGTAAGACGGGCTAATCCACGAATTAAGGAATAAATTGGAAGATCAAAAGAGATACATAATTTTATGTTTGCCTTCAACTAATTTTGTTACCTCTGAAACAGAAACGGAAGATTTATAAACAGAATTTACAAAACACGTCTTTAAATTATGATTTCGTGGAGTTGTTTCATTTTTATTAATTCATATCATGCGCAAATATTATTTTTTCTAGTCGTGTTTATTTTAACTACCGATTTCTAAATAAATGCTTCATCAAAAAGTTTTTTCTCTGACTAATACTTTTATTCCACATAGCCAAATATGTAAGAGTTTGTTTCAAAATTATAAATATAAAAGACTCTTGAAGTTTTTCAAAGACTGAGAGTTGGAAAAATATTGTTGGTGAGTTTATACTCATCGAGAAGACGTTTGATGTTTAAACCTTCTATAGACGATGAAAATATTAAATAGAAATAAAAGAGCAATTAATTGATATGGAGAAAAAAAAACTAGGCCGTTAAGAAGCCTAAAGTACAATGCCGTACTTGCATGGTCTAGCAAAACATCTTATTCATTGATAACCTACCTACTAGCCGAACCAGCAAACTTTTAACCGCTTAATAATTGATTAACCTGAAGACGTATTAAAATATGTTATAAAATTTCACCTTTGATGACCGATTTCACCTAAAACAAATGATGTTCGAATTTTTAACAGTAAATTTAGACCGCTAAGCACTTGCGATTATCTTCCTCTGTTAGTTCGAAAGCTACAAATCCTAAACCCATCATGAGTGTCTTTCAACTTGTTGATAAATCCTATGCCTCCGGTAGGATTCGAATTTACAACCCTAGATGTGTTGTGTCGATGCGCATACCTCCAAGTCACGACCTGCTGGAGTTAGCAAACTGCCAAGTAGTTGGATAAATTTCTTTTATTTAGTGAAATGATGAGACATATTATTTTGCACTCTGTGATTTTGAACTTCTCAAAACAACCAAATTTTTGTTTGGGAACCACTGATGTTACACAGATGTCGTTAGGATTTAACAATATCCATTTTCATAATAAATGAAATGAAGGAATGAATATCCATTTTCATAATAAATGAAATGAACGAACGAATATCCATTTTCATAATAAATGAAATGAACGAATGAATATCCATTTTCATAATAAATTAAATGAACGAATGAATATCCATTTTCATAATAAATGAAATGAACGAATGAATATCCATTTTCATAATAAATGAAATGAATGAATGAATATCCATTTTCACAGTCTCTATTTTTATTGACTAAATGAGGCTTGATTGCGGTTTTAATATTCATAGAGTAGGGCTTAGCCGACACCATGTGAATTCTTTGTCCGTTTTTAAGGTTGCACAATGATAGTACACAATAGGTAAATTTGGATAAAACCCTGCTGTGCGTCATTTAATTATCAACTCATGGATATACCGAAACTTCTTGTCTTTGAACTTGAAAATTCTTCAAGTTGCTATCTAGAAATCAACTGTACATACAGATCTCTTATTCTCTTCACTTTTTTGCCACCAGGCTACCTGTTGTGTGTTTATCCGCCCGCTTTAAAAAACAACAAAAAAACGCACCACTACATGAATGTGTATGTGTGACTCGCAGATACTGTTTTTTTTTATAGATTCTTTCCTTTATTTCTTTTTTTTTTCCTTTTTTTTAGTTAATAATTCACAGTGAAACTTGGAAATGCAACATGAAAATGAGCCCTTTTCATTCATTATTTTTAAGTTACGGTTCATTATTAACACAATTCCATAATATGTTGAAGTAAAACTGCGTAAAAAAGGCATTCCATTATTGTAATATTAACAACATAGCTAATATTATTATTCAAGGTAGATGGGGTCCTTTCGTAAGGTAGGCACCCCACTTATGTTCCACACATAATCGCTCTTGTACCAAGTGTTATCTTTTAACATTTATACGGCCATTAGGGAATACTTATAATAATTATTATTATCTGGTCTGCTTGTTTTATACGTTATATTATTTTCGAGATGAAACGTTTTAGCCCGCAAGCCCATGCATCATGACCCGCTGTTTTTGCCTACTTATCAAATTAAGCACATACCTTATTATACGTTTACACGAAAAAAAAAGAATTTCTGTTGTTTGTTATTTCATAATAGGTTACAGTGAACACTTAACATTTTATGTTAAAGTCGTTTACAAAATATTTAAATTAAGTCATTATTTTTTCAAAAATCTACTAATACTTATTAAACCACATGCTTAAGGTTTCGGTTTTTTCGCCTCTCTAATTTTCCTAAAATCATTGCTTCTCAGTCGAATTGTATTTATACGGCTGAGGTCTGCTACATATTTTAAATAGTTCATCGCACGCAACTCGGTACAATGCACTTTTAAACCATGTCTCGGAGTATTGTTCCTGCAATAGGGTGAAAACAATATGTAGAACGCAGATTCCATGCCTGTTACTATGCATTTGAATGGGAATACGCACAGCAAAAGCAGGAACCCGCTGTCCGGCATGTCCGTTTGTCCATGTCCGTTAGTTAATTAATAACACCTAATGCATTTAAAGCTTGCGGTATTGAGGTTTATTTTGTTGATAGATATTTTAAAACAAAGCTTTAAGTACAACAAAATATGTCTTTGTGTGGTTATAAATTATATTGACAAATCATTTGGACAGTTCCAAAATATGAAAATGATTACGTAATGGATTTACAAACCATAAATTTCAATAACAATCTCATGATATTACGACACCTAATTGGCCTATGAACAATAAATTACCAAAATGATAATACATACCTACAAGAGACAAGATAAAATATTGATCGTTTGTCGTAAAATGTAGATTTTGAGCTGTAATTAACCCAAATTTAGACAGAATTTGGGAAGGGCAAGGGAAGGAGGATATCATTATAGATGACCCTGCATTATTTTGTGTTACACAAAATGTTAATAGGGGTAATAAATCTTACCAGACGGCTTCAAAAAACAAACCCTTTAAAACATCTTTGTTCATAGATGGATTACACACTACACAATGTTCTCTTGTTATTTTTCGCACGCTTGAATAGCAATCGTTCTCGCGACAGTTATATTTTATGTCCCCATATCTTAATATTGTATTTGTGTGCGAAGTTAAACTGCAAAAACGGGTAAGACGGCTCACATTCTCCATAATTTGGAATGCTCAAGAGACAATTGACCAAAGTTCTGGCGCCAGACAGCTCACACATGATATAAACTTTCATAATATTATGTATAAACAAAACCCGTTTGTGGTTTTTACATAAAGCATAAAACGCCTTTTGTTACGGTTTAAACAATTCCTAAACTTTCATAACTTATTATTTTTGATACCTACTATTGTGGATTGAAGAGTTGAATTACGAATTTTTTATAGTAAAAATTCAATTTGACAAGAGTGGTGATAGATATGTGTGCGGTTGTTTTTCATATTTATACTCATAAATTTACATTTTTCCTACCCACGTACCCAATCCTCATCTCAAAAATGACTTCTCTGTATGTGTAAAGGGCTAAATCTTTATTCAGATTTAGCCCTTTACACATACAGAGAAGCGCGAGCATTCTATTTGTTATAAGATTTATAAAAAGTAATCGAATGACATTATTAAAAAAAATATACGTAAAACGACCCATAAGCAGCAGTAAACGGAGTTCATGTTTAACAAAAAAACTGTAAATATTCTGTTGTAATAAGTAAATGACATTTTGATTTATTGCCCTAAATGTGATGCTAGCAAATGGGGTTTGTTTATTTAGGATGTATTCCCATGAAATAGTTTATTGATCTTTCATATTTCGAGGTACTTTTTTCACTGGAACGTTCAGTGAATAAACATGGAAAAACCTGAAAGTAACGTTTTTGCTCCTTTCCAACTAATCGGGCAAGAGAACCTACTTAAAAACATTCTTGTTTGGGTTTCGGTGGTCATAAGTAGAGATGGGCATTATAACGATAGCTGATAAAAATATTAGATCAATAAAAATAACGCCTCTTACGTTATTCATATTAAACAATATTTCTATAATATAGAACTATAATATAGACATATAGAACTATATAGAACTATAATAAGAAATATAATATAATATAGAACTATAATAAGAAATATAATATAGACTATTACTTTTGTTCAACTATTATAATATTATTATATTAGTTGAACAAAAGTAATAGTCATGCTAATATTAAAAATATTAGGTTCTCGATGATTTTACTAAATAATGATCTTTTTTTTAAGAAATCGTACCTTTCCGCATACCAAATTTCGGAAATGACCTTTTTGCATACCTAATTAAACTGCTATAACGCTTTTGAATTTAAGCCGTTATTTCCACCTCGTCACTAAGTCGCTCAATGCGGATATTGCAATGGTTTGCTAGAAAAGCGGACCGGCAATTAACGGCCGTCTTACATAGAAATATCTTATTTTCAATTTTTCTATTCAATATTGAAAACGTTTTTGAATTTAACCTTTTTGCTTGGTTCATGCATGAATGATATTATAAGCATATTATACTTGTCTCAAAAAATACTGTGGGGCTAGTACGAGTTCTATCGAAAGCTAATTGCACGCAAATAAGCGCTTATTAGCGTGCAAAAAGTGTTCTTAAATCAATCGATCGAATCATTCGATCATTTTACTATGAATTTTTTTCGAAACTCTTTCGATGATCGTTTCGATATTCGATCATCGAAAACTTATACTAGGGCTACTGCATTCGTAATATTACAAACGCATTTCTTTTGGAGGAAATCAATAAATCATAGAACATTAAATCACTTTGCAGGTATCATTGAATTCATAATCAATCAATTCTCCCTTTTACACCCCACTTAGGGGCATAGGGAGGCAACAAGAGCTCACCATTGCGCTCGATCTTGCGCAATGTTTATGACCTCCTCCCACACCATGTCCATGTCCCTCAGCTCTGCTTCGAAGGAGCGGAACAAAGTGTGAGAGGGTCTTCCTCGTCTTCGGGACCCTGATGGGAGGAAGAACAGCGCTCTCCTCGGCCAACTGTCATTCGGCATCCTTAACACATGTCCCAGCCAAGTCCATCTCCTCCCCACAATGGTAGAGGTGATGGGCTCACGCTGGGTGCGCCGGCGTATAGCGTCGTTCGTGATGCGGTGGTACCATCTTACACCCAGAATTCTCCTTAGGCACTTCATTTCAAAAGCTGAGACTTTTTGTGCCTGGGCTTTGGTCAGGTGCCAGGACTCACACCCATAGAGGAGAATGGGCAACACACATGCATCAAACAGTTTACATTTCGTCTCGACACTAAACGCCGACGCTTTCCAAATCTTGGTCATGTTGTTAAAGGCGCCACTTGCCATACCGATACGTATCGGGAGCTCAGCCCCGAGGTCACCAGAGGTGGTAATGGTTGCTCCCAGGTATTTAAATTTATCCACCTGGGAGACCTGGTGACCGTCGCGTCGATGGTTATCGGTAGCTGTTTATCGGGGCAGGCATTACTCGCCATGAGCTCCGTCTTACTGGCATTGACTCGAAGGCCAAGGCGTGCCGTTTCGTCGCAGAGTCTTGAAACACTGCGCTGCATTGAATTCATAAATGGAATAAAAATAACAAACCTAAATCAATTTATTTTATTAAATCAATATGAACCCCTTTTTCGAAAAGACGCTTGTTTGAAACGGGGATATAATGAACGTAGTATGACTCAAAAATTAAGCAATGTCACTAATATTGTTAAATTTTATTAGAATTACATAACAAAAGTTTTTAAAATGAATAATACCCTGGGTGTTTTTTTTTTGCTATTTTCATAGATTAATTATAATTATAAATTTTCATAGATTAATTAGAAATTAGAAAAACAATAAACATGTTTACCTATCAATAAAATTCAACAGACAATAACTTATCTTGAGTATCTTGGAAACACAGGGCTAGAATACAACGATAATAATCAAAAGGATTATCATTTCATAACAATAATTGAATTGTTTTGTTTTTGATGGGGCATATTGTTGCATTAAAATAATATTGTCTATTATTACTTGATGTAGGATAGTTTTTTTTCTAACATTGTTTTATATTATTTAGTATACCCACACTCAGGCTTAGCCTGGTGGGATCTTTGGTATCAATACCTATCTGTTTAATTATAAAATATGTTGCTTATATTATGCTATGTATTGTGCCAAAGTTTGTTAAAATAAAATAAATAAAAAATAAAAAATAATAATTATTGTCAAAACTTGATGACGTACTCGAATTTTATTTTATTATCAGGGGCAATTGCCAAATGAAGGTCTCTTCTCCAAAATGAATAGGTACCTACCTATGTATTTGATCACTAGTATTACAAAGGTAATTCAAATACAAAATTAAATATAAAGGAAATTTAGTGCAGATATGTCCTTCACGTCAAGATCGTTATATTTTATTTTTTTTAATACATTTATACAAGGAAACAACTTTAAGGGAAATCGATCATTCAACTGTTTTTTTTTATTTCATTCCGCTCAGCAAAGGATACATCATACGAATGACAATTTCACCAACATGGCGTGAATTTTATATCAAACCAATATATTGAAACCCCTTTATTGAATTATGAAAATAATTATATTTCTCAGTTATTTCCTATTTACATTTACAAATATGACGTATATACCTACTCAATACAAAAAAAAATTACATTGATATTATGAATATCAGTAAATGTACGCATCTATATCAAAGAATATTAACACTAAATAATTATTGACACTCGCACATTTTTTCTCAAAAGAAAC
The DNA here is from genome assembly GCA_963576905.1 of Mystacides longicornis. Classification (NCBI taxonomy): domain Eukaryota; kingdom Metazoa; phylum Arthropoda; class Insecta; order Trichoptera; family Leptoceridae; genus Mystacides; species Mystacides longicornis. Next base: position 23,164,967 of record OY756421.1, on the reverse strand, counting down.
GTAACTTTTATGGTGGACAAATAAGTCGCCTTGTGTTTGAGCCTATCATCCGTACTCCCATTGCCTATTCGAGATTCTATTTTACACTAAACCAGATAGAGACAAACATGACTAAAACAGGCAGGAAAAAATAAATGGAGCTATCGTTAATGTTAAAACGTTGCATAGAAGATACAACACTGATCTCTATGATCTCTACATATTTAAATTCATTATGATTAACAGACTGCACATGTCGAGTGATTTTCATCGCATGGAGGATCAGAGGCTCCCAAAAAGGGTATTGTATAATGACTCAATCAGTAGGATAATTGTCGAAAGACCATAACTATGTGATTATCACAGAATTCATGGTAGCGTTTCCTTCTCCAGGGCCTATGACTGATAAGAATAGGGACCACCGCTTGATATAGTCTTGGCTGCTGACCAAAGCCCAGGTACAAAAAGTCTCTGGGTTTGAAACGAAGTACCAAGTAGGAAAGTTTTGGGTTGGTACCAACGCATCATGAATGACGCTTTACGCTGGCGCACCCTGCTTATGGTCTGTTTTCCTACAGATATGCCGCTACTATAAACAGCTATGAATATGTCAGTTGAGAACATTGTCAATATTGTTTACGTTGTAAGAAAAAAATTGACGAATAATTTTGAAAGTCGCCGTCTTGTCAGATGACGGACCGTTCCCTAGGAACCCAGTGTATTAGGTCCATCACTTCTACCGTTATAGTCTGTTTTTCTACGGATACGGCGCTACTATAAATAGCGGTGAATATGTCACTTAAGAACATTGCCAATATTGTTAACGTAGTAACAAAAAAACATCATCATATAATTTTGATAGACTGCCGTCTTGTCAGACGACGGACCGCTCCCTTAGAACCCAGTGCATTATGGAAGATTATCGACCGACCTCGGTAGCCTAGTGGTGTAGGTGTGGAATTTCAGATCTCAAGGTCTCGAGTTCGATTCTCGGTCGGGTCAGAGTTTTTCTATGTGTTTTTTCACTTAAAATTTCTACCCGGGGTTGGGCTTTCTCAGATTTGATGGGACCGGTTTACTGAGACAAGTTCCCTCAGGCAACAAGTTCCGCCGGCTCTACTGACACATTTGTAAAAAAAGTGTTTATTCAATATGTGTTAAGGAAGTCGATGGCAGTTGGCAGAGAAGAGCGCTGTTCTTCCTCAGGGGTACGAAGATCGAGCGGAATGTTGCCTTCCTATCCCCCTTAGTGGAGTGTAGTAAAGGGAGATTTGATTATTTGATTGACCGCTGCTTGGCTAAAACACTATTTTTTAAATTTTTAATTACCGACAACTTATATTAAAGTTCCTGGTAAAAAATATCTTTGTTATTCTTTAGAACCAACTATATTCAATTCTAAGCGTTCACTTAACACCGTTCTTATTCATGATAAGAAGTTAATTTTAAGCTAGGACAATGGAGCAAGTAAATAGAACCTGACGTGATTTGTAATGAATGGGGCCCACGGGAGACATGGCCTTAAGAGGGAAACATGTCATGGAAAACACCAAATAGGTAGGAAGGGAATATTAGCCCCGGTACTAATGTTAAATAAATAAACACTTCAACTGGAAGTCCACTCCACTAATTGTTTTGGGTCTCGTGTCGCAATTAACACTTCGTCCCTTCAATATTACTCACCCCGGCGTAAACGTGGGCCAAATTAAGAAATATTTTCTCATATTCTTTCTCAAGGGCCGGTACTTCCGCGTCCAAGATCAAATTACTTACGGTCTATAGGTATAATAAATAACAATTTTTTGGGACATGTCACAACATATTGTTGGAATAAGTTTTATGTCTTAAACATGATGAACCCCACATTTCGTTTATTTTTATCAATCCCGTAAGGAATTTTCATATTTATAAGTGTTCTATTTTTAAATGTATCGTGTTTCCTATTTAATTCTTAATTGCTTACTTAATCAGAATTTTAGAGTGGCACCATTCAAGAGATTCTTCGATGGCAAAATTCTATAAGGTTTAGAGTCTACAAGGTTTGACGAAAGGCAGAAGAAGAGATAATACACTAATAAATGGACTTTACTATTAAATTAAGGGACTTGATTCAAATTCAAATATTTTTATTAAGGAAATAAAAAAACATTAAATATGATAAATAAACATTGATAAATGCTTATTTTGTGTATATAATATATTTGGCTTTACCAAAATACGAATATAAAATTAACTCTTCCTTCAATCTATTTAAAGCATGAAGATAATTACAAGAAATGTAATTTTTCCTTTTGCGAGTAGGTATGAGGTATATATTGGTGTGCCTTGTGGCAATACTGCAGGGCACGAATATTCTCTGAAAACGAAGTTTTTGTACGAAAACAAATCACGGATTCTGAGTTATATTTTCAACAAATTGAGGAAAAACTCGATACATAATAAAATACACAATTAAAACAAAAAAATCATCCCAATTATTTCATAACCTGGATCAATTAACAGCATTCTGAGGCTGAGTAGATGATTTTATACAAAAATAGATTAGGCTGCACTTTCGTTTCTGACTCGTACAATAACGACTCAGAGTTGGGAGTAAGCTTCATGGTTATAAAACTTGCGTTAAAACTAAATATGTTGTATCGAATAAGGATTCACGTAGAAGAATCCAATTGGTCTGATTCAATCTAAAAATTATGACCAAGATGAAAACGATAGGGTTAAAGTATGCGTGATCCATCGCTCCTTATTTTCATCTAACAATTATTATTATTATCGACATCAATTTGAACGATTTGAAGACGATGAACCACGTATGATATCGTATTCTAATGAATATGGTCCTCCTTTTTTAAGATTGCCTTTTTTCAGTTGAAGTGACAGATAATTTTGATCACATTTCAAATCCACTATCTGGCTTAGATAGAAATCCTTAGAAAAACTGTTATGCTCAGATTGACTGTTATTATGTTTTCAGAAAATGTATACATACTTATAATATAGACTGCTACAAATATTCCAAGTTAACAAATCAGAGAGATACCGACCAGTAAAGTAATGTAGAAATATATCGCAGTCCACATCTCAGACTAACACTAATACCACAGTCGACAAGTTCAAAGTCCTTTAAAAGATGTAAAAGACTTACCACATAAAGGGTCTAAAGTAAAGGTTTCTTGGAGCTGTATAACATTGCACGAGCGAATAAACAAGTCGTTTCAAGGTCAATGAAAGCTATTTTCACTTTAAAATTGCAAATTTAATTACTTTGTTTGTCTTGTCGTATTAGTAATCTAACGTCTTGATGAATTATTTAAAGGTTTGTTTGATCACTAAGTTACACAACCACTCAAAAGCCTATAATATATGATATTGTAATATCTATCTCAATATAATATTCAGTTAAACTCGAAGTATCAAATTTCAACACTATGATTAAACGCGATATATTATTACAAGTGCGTATTCTTAGAAAAGGATACAATTTATGTTGGGTGTCACCCTTGCGGGATCACCGCATATTACGGATGTAATGGTACCTACCTATTATCAATGCGGTGTAAAGTTCAAATTAACCAATACAAAGGGTAGCGGCCCTTATATGTAGGTTCAAACGTACTTACATACGTTCATTGTTCGACCCAGCTACGTACATAGAAAATGGAGAATCTTCCGTAATTTAGTTGAAATTAATGACAATATCTTCTCACTTACGAGGTAGACACTAGACAGTAGGCATTTATTAAACGAAGCGAAATGATCAAATATTTAACAGGTTAATTACAAGTTAATAATACGTTAGTGAAATATTCAATTAAATGTCTAGCAAATAGCTAATAATGAAATCATGTGTATTACAAAGCAAATAGAAATAATTTATCAACGCTCAAGTTTTTCTAGCAGTCGACTGACAAAATGGGTTAATGTTTCTTATGCTATATTTATTTTATTCACTAGTGAATGTTTCATGTTTTGTTAAGAGAGGAAAGGATGCACTTATCTGATTTTACTTTATTGATTTTGATTTAACTTATTCACATTAAACTCTAACGAGGCTTTTTACGTCTTTGCATTTTTTAAACCAAAAAATAAAAACATAATATATTGTGATTTCTTATCACTGCTCCAGTGAAAGAATTCTGTCGAATGTTTGGCTTACAGTGACTGGAAAAATCTGATACGAAACCAATGATTCAATTAAGCTGATTTTGCGACTTGAAATCGACTGCATAGACGTCGAGCACTGAAAACCAAATGGGGGAATTTTTAAGCCATAATATCTATTATTTAACTTGTTTCTTATGATTTTATCTAAAGTCATCAATTAAACACATCTGTTCACAAAACTAATTGAAAATATACATTGATAAACTAAATAACCACATATCAATCGCCTACATCCTACACTATGTAAGAAATATATATAATGTGAAATCGTTGAAAGGGAATGAGATGTGCATCTGGGATAGACACAATACAAATTGACCTTCTGACCCGGAGCCAGCCCAGCAGATACCATACATATATGTACATAATCATAACACTGTTAGTTGGCTGGGTCACCGCTGGTGCATTGAAACCATACGTACCTACGTACATACATAAAGTAGCAAATATGTATGGACTTCCTAATGGAAAATCGTTAAACGGATGACTATTCTATATTTTTTTTTCGAAAAAAGTCTGTAGAAAGCTTTGTCTGAAATTCACACAATTTATTTTAACTTTATAAAGTGAAAACATTTTCCGTGCTATTAGTGAGAGGCTTTCCAAAAAAAATGAGCTCAGTACTATTTTAGTACAATTATGATACTGTTCCGTAAATGCAATTATCCATTCATGCTCCCGAATCGACTCCCAAAAATGAATCGGGAAGGAAACCATAAAGATTCATTCAATAATTCTAATAAATAATTCTGTAAATGGATTGCGAAACTTGTCTCTGAATGTTAAAGATAAAGAAAAATATATTAAGCTTTATTATTATCTCCTTTCATATTATATTCGTCGAGTAGGACAAATTTACATAAGGACTATCACATCAGTCTATGAAATCAACTCAATTAATCTTACTGCAAACAAGAAAATAATTTGACTTTTTAATCGAAGTCTCACAATGCACCGCTAATAAAGCTGTCGAGCTCATCAAAATGCAAAACACTTTGAGAGGCTCTTGAAAAATTTTAAATTAAATCTCAAAGTAAGTTTATTTTTTCAGGTCTAAATTATTCATATATTTTTTTTTGGTAAGTTATTTTATAAAACGTTTTTAAGTAAGTTATTTTATAAAATTTTTTGCTTAACTAATTTGTTTTTATATTTTCGTCTTAAACAAACTAGTAAATCTAAAATTAGCTGGATATCCTCTGCAAGTCATATTTTATATTTTCATTTAATGGTCATGAGGTTAGGGGTCAATGCAGAAAAGAATGTGGAAAATCTTTGCGAAACAAGGAAAGGAAATAGAAGTAAAGTGTGGTATGAAAATGGTGCCTAAATATTATAAATCACTTTGAGATAGCTGGGGAATTTTAGAATGTTAGGAATTGAGTAAAATAAAAATACGGGTAGCTTAAAGGATACCTATGTGTGAGAACTGAGAATGCGTAGTCGAACGTGCCCGTCAATTCCGTCTTCAAAAGGGCTGATGGTCAGAAGTTAAAGAATGGAAATGATTTTATGACAAAATTTATTTCAGCAGAAGAAATAAAGCAAATTTATACCTACAGAAAAGAGTGAAGAAAGAGTGATCATTCGTCAAATGTATGAGTTGATGGGTAAAATAAAAATCATATTATGGTAGGTACCATAATCATATGATAGATGGTTGAATGAAATGCATTCAACTCTCTCTGTCCTCCGTAACCCGCATCACCTAGAAGGTACAAGTCTCCACTAGTCATTGTATAAAACTAACCACGCCACGCACCATACCACTTCCATGCATCTGCTTTGTCACTTTATAATGAAATGAAATTTTATTCTGCTTGGCAGGGCATTTATAGCAGTTGGCGATGTGCAATGTAAAATAATTGTGTTATTCCTACTTTTATAGTATTTGACTCAAGAGAATGGTCAAATAAAATACTTTTTGAACTATTTATGCGCAGTCGTTGGACATTCATCTAATGCAAACGCTTGGAAGTCGGCAACGTCTATATACCTGCGCGTGAAAGTCATGTTATTGTAAAATACACCCGCCTTAACGAAACAAAAACATTACAGCAGGCTTTAACCTATTTCTAGAGGTGAGATTTTATCCCCTCATCTTATCCACCCTTGAAATGCTTTGATGTGTATCTTAAACGTCTTAAATAAGACCTCGCATAACTAAACACCAAGTGTGACCTAATTGCAACACTTAAAAGCTCCACTGATTGATCTTGAATGCAGCGTTTATAGGCTTATAACAGATGCTACGAGTATAATATTATGTCGTTTCATAAGTTAACTAGCGCACATTTGCTAATTGTTCTACTTTCAAGCAAGTATACTAATAATAACGAGTTAATGATTTAGTTATGCTAAAACCACGAATTTAACTTACAAACGTTTCCACCCTTGTTTGTTATTTATAAAAAGGAACCTAATTTTTTTTACTTAATGGGCTAAAAAGTCTTTGCTTTTGTAACAAATTTCTAAGAATGAATATTTACGCAAATGTTCCCGTTGCAGACCCATCACTTCTACCATAATGAGAAGGAGATAGATATGGCTAGGAAGAACGCTAAATTACTGGATGAATACTGCTGTTTTTCTTCTTCTTCTTGGATGATGTGGTATGTTCCTTTGAAACATAACTGAGAGTTGGAGACGTTGTGAGGATAGTTCATTAAAGAAACAACTCAGTGGAAATCTCTTATTGACTCCCTATGCCTCTAAATACGTAAAAAGGGGGAGTAAAAATAGATAAGAACCGCATTTTTTATGATAAACATCAAACATAGTATATAATAGGCAGGCAGGCATCAATGTGTCTATTTAAGTGCCTAAAGACCTTACTTCTTTGTAATTACCTCAGTGCTGAGGATCGTGATTGCCAATATTGAAGTTATATACCAGCTCTCTCCATTTAATCAGGACTTTCGCCTGGAGTCTGTCTCATAAAAGGATTCCTATAGAAATGGACTCTGACTTCTGGGAACTCATACATCCACTTCATTACTGGCAGTGTTCTAGTAGTTTACTGAGCAAGCATGACCATGGATAAAAAGACAAAAAGACATGAATATGTATAGGTTTATTCGCATATTTATTTTATTTATTTATTTATTTCAATATCAACGGCAATAGCCTTTTACATGTTATTTACAATATCTGTAACAATACATACATTTTTTTTTTAACAACACAGTAGTTAAAAATTTAAATCCAATTAGGACAGAAAAAAAAAACCACACAAAATAAATAAGAATATCAACATTTGAATAGGTAAACAACAATAGAGTGTGTAGTCAAATAGCACAGATTGAACATGTCAACAAAGCAAGTTAGAATAGGAATATATTATAATATTAATGAAACAAACAATTTTTAAATTTATGGTGATATTGAAAAAGAAAAAATGCAATAAAGTTTAAATAAAATACCAGCTGTTGACAAAACAGTGAAGGGTAAAATTTTCAAATTAGAATTCTTCCTATCACACAATGACATGAGCATTTAAATTCTACAAATAATGATACAACACGAGTGTAATATTGTGAAGTCCTCGCTTGAATTATTTACTGAATCAACATGGTTTCCTAGTGTAAGAGTTTCATTACGACATATCAACGCATCAGCCATTAGATTTTGTTGACTTTAAAACGTAAAATGATTCGAAGACTAAGACAGCACCTATATACAAAGTATTTTTAAACATTAAAATTGTTAAAATAATTTAAATGAAACAATTGATTTGTTATTCCACTATATTTATTTACCTGACTAGTTTCGCAGGAACAGGTCCTGCATGGTCACAGGTGACTTAGAAACTTATTAAAATTGTTTCCGTGCCGATGTTCACAGCCGCGCTTTGCTCTCGAAAATCGCCCGTCACGTTTTTTGGCGAAATGAAAAAAAAGTTATTTCACTAAAAAAAATCTCATATGGGGAAACGGATGCACTCACAGCAACACACGCGTCCCTAACAAACATCGTGTTGAACATTAAGTTCTCTGAATATCCCTTTTTATAGAACCCTTTTGTACACCTTAATAAAAAGAAATTCCTGAAAGGTACCTATCAGGTACCTGTGTGTTATTTATCGTTTCCTTGAGTAAAATGATAGTGAAATACCCCCTATTCGGATTTTAGAACGTTCTTATTAAGAAATAAATATTTTTTTGAATTATAATTGTCTACGGATCGAGCATGCGCCTTATTGGTTGAGGCTGACAAGCGGACAGTCAATGGGAGAAGACAAATTCAAACGAGCTCCATGTTCCAAGCAAGTTCCAAGTAACATGGTCGCCGGAAACTGCCGAACCAACCCGAAGTGTAACGAAGACGACTGTATGTTTGCACTGGTGTTCAATGATAATAATTTTTGATGCTATAATTTGTATTACTTATAATAAATTCGGGGGAAATGCTTAATATTTTTAATAAAAATAAACTTGTTTTATAATTATTTGGTTAAAAAAAACGTTTATCATAAAAATATCATCAGATATCTTTTTAGACGCATACAATTAGGTGCGAACTAAGATTAGGAACGTTTTGACAGATAAACGGACTAAAATTGACTTAAATACGAAATCCGAATACCAAAATGAACTAATTTCAAACTAAAGTCTAATAAGGAACAAATAGGAACGTTCTAAAATTTCTCGAATTCCAATCTGGCTAACTAAAATAGGAACGTTCTTATTTTAGTTTAGTGCGCACTTAATTTGAATTGGAATAGGGGGAGGAACTACAATGTTGAGAATGTCAAAAAGCGATGTAGGAATTTTTTTTTACCCCTTTGCACTCGTTGTCGAGTGATTAGGACTTAAAAGATAATAAAATGTAAGTGGGTGATAAAATAAAAGCAGATTTTAACTAACGGTGGCAGAAGGATTTTTTCAAGAAAAAAAAAGACAGGTGAACAATATTTGGCTTATTAATTATTACCTTCTTTTTCCAGTTTAAACCAAAATCGTGCCTTGAAAAAAAAATTAAAATATTTATCTTTGTTCTATTATATTCTTGCGAAAACGATATTGAGGACAATTTTGTTTTCAGAAACTTCCAATATGAGATGTTGTACTTGCATGTTACACTGCGGAAAATTGTGAGAATTTCCTTGGATAGCAAATGAAATGGAACAAAGGATATTATTGTCAAAATGAGATGGTTTTATGAAGAACAGAGTAAGAATCACAGAATCCTTTGAGTAACAAACGAATATCCAAATTCTTCTTATCTTCTATTGCAATTATCTTTATTTTCAATATTATCGCAGAGGGATGACAATGATGGAGTGAAACGGAGAGAAAAGTATTATTTTAAAACTACTTCCGCTGTAAGAAATTTACTTAGCTGCTGGCTAGAATAATATTATTATAATGAAAGGAAGCTTAGCATAAAAAAGCACTTACAATGTTTTAATGTGATAAACTAAAAAATATATTTTTCTTTGTTTAAAATGTTATTGCGAAACGCGGTAAAAAGAAACTGAGAACGGAACCGCCCTGCTTTGTTTTACGGAGCCATTAAGCAAAACTCACATATTATAATTATTAATTATCTAGTATGTTTATTAAGGTTTGTCTCTTGTAAAAAAATGTATAGGACAAGTCGAGGTTTGGGGACTAAAAGTTCTGACTAAAAAAAATATTCAATGGACCGCAAGCCAGCAAATGAGAAGCTTAGTATGCCATAGTGAGAACGGACATGGCCCAAGATGCAGAAGTTTAGATATAGCGACCGGTATGAATCGTACAAAACAATAGAAGAGAGTTGTAAACCTGCAGCGGTTTATCCAAATACTAACCATAAACGTTTTTTTTTTATGTTGGGTAGTTCTAGCGTCGGAGATTACTCTAGCTAGCGAACCCTGTCCTGGGTCGCTCGAGAGAATTGTATCACTATTAAACAGTTATAAGCTACTTTTAATATGTTCACTTGTCATTAAAAAAAATGGTTCCATGAACAGACATGCATTATACAATGGTATATGTACGTAATATTCAAAAAGCGATATAGCTTTTAGAGTATGTATAGCGAAAGCCATGATGAAAATGATATGTAGATTCTAGAGAAAATCTCATGTTAGCGCTTACAAGATTTCTCTATCGAAAGCCTCTTGGGATCATACTCTCCCAAATCTACCACAAAGACAAGATTATTTAGTCTTTGTCTCTAAATAACTTTCGATAAACAAAATCCATGTTTTTTATGGTAGTTTTGTAATAAAAATCACTTAGCTCGAAATATACTCACAACCGCAGTGTTTTCATAACTTAAGTACATTACTTACTCTTTATCAAAGGGTAGAATAATATATCTTATCTTTAAACGACTTTTTTTTCTTACAACTTGTGTGTAATCAATGAATCTCATATTCAATTGGTTGGTAGTCCAGTAGTATCAATCGGCGGCTTTCATGCGCACAGCGAAATGGAGGTCGTAGGCTCGAATCCCGGCCGTGCCGACCATTTCCGCTTTCACGACACAACCCTTTGGTTAGTGTGAAAGATGTCAAAAAGTTTATTTGTGTTCACTTCGAGTGAGCACAGATTCATTTATTAAAAAAAAAAATCAAATGGAAAAAATCCCTTGAATACCTACAAATCACCAAATGCCTAAAAAAACAGCAGCCTGCAAATCGTTTAGGGTAGTCAAACTATTAAATTTAATTTGTTTCAAATTTCGCATGTCTCTTCAATGCTTATCCCAAACAGAAGCAATTCTGCACTCACAAATTTCGAAAACGCTTTTTGGCTCTCTTTTGCGAACAAAGGAGAAAATTAAGTATATTTGAGATATTTTATGATTGCAAGAGGAAACTATTTGAATCTCTGGCGATTTAAGTATTTTAACAGAAAAAGTGTGGCAACAATATCATCTTCTTAGACGTTATATCGATAATATTATGAATGATTTATTCAAGACGTTTTAAGAAACATGAGTTGAGGTACAGCCGATCCAAATGCCATTAATATTTTCGCATAACTTAAACTACCGAACGAGTACACAAGACGTAATCTCGCCCGTTCTCCAATTTCATATGGAAGAGTATCGTCATCGTATTTCACGAAGAAACCTTGTCCTTTGAAGATTTATATTCCATTTATCTTTCGTCCCCCAAACCCTGTACCTTCCTCCATCGCCACGCTGCTATTTTGTCTATTTCAATTATTTATGCGGTGCGAGATACCAACCTGAAATGGTCTGTTTTTCATTACAATATCTCCTACAAGCCGAATAAACGACATAAACGAAATTCTTATATTCGATATATTGTTTCGAGTTTTTTTTCAAACAAAAAAAAAACATAAAACAAACACATAGAATCTCCAGTGCTCCAATAACAGGTATCTCCGCATAGTGAGGCGGGTACAATCAACTTTTGAACATTCAAATAATACCTATCAGTGAGTAGGAACTTGGTTGAAAAAATTAAAGAAAGAAAAAATATTTAGGTAGGTACATACCTACCTAATTATTTATATTTCTATATTCACAAAAGAAAGAAAAGAAAAATAACTAAAAAGATGATTTAAAAATAAAAAAAATAAAAAAACAGTGCCCTTATTCTCGTAGCGTTCTTAATACGCTCTTATCTTGATTCACAATCATAAAATGGCGGATTGGTATTCACAAAACAAGATATCTAGTAGATATCTTAAAAATTCGTTATGTTTGAAATATCAGTGTGAAAATGATCCAGTTCAAGATAGGATTTAAGATTAGATTCCGATAGTTTTGTGTATACGACTGCTTGCGATCATGTCTTAATCTTATCGCTATCTTATCGTTTTAAAAGCGATTGATTACGAGAATAGCCCTACAGAGCCGATAAAAACATAGATCTTGATGGCCCATCATAAAGACAGACAATTGATCAACGGTTATACTTTACAATATTACAACATCAATCAGTATGATAGGTACCTAATAAATATTATAAACAAATATTATAAGTTATCATACTGAAATATTTAAAAATTTCCCGCAAAAAGATAAAATAATCGCATTGATTTATTTGTGTTTTAATTTTTGATTAATAAACTTTCAGCTATGAACTCAACCACAAATTCAATATTCATAATAGACGAAATTTAATTAATGGATTATCAGCAGAATTTAATTTGCAACCATTACATTATATAACACATCCCGTCAGCTTATAACAATAATCTTCTTTATAATTTTGCTTCAATTGCACCGCACGGGGATATTAAAAGTAAATACATATTATTAATTCATTGTGCTGAGTACCGTCATAAAATTGATTGATAGTTTACTTGTTTTGACTCTAATACACACTTCTCTTGTTGTCTGTGCAAACGTGTTGGTGAATACATCCATAGGAAAACTAAAAAGGAAGGTTTATCTTTTTTATTTTTATCACCAAAACTGAAACTTTTTTTATGATTTAAACCTGGTGTAGATTCATGGTGGATGGATCGTCAAAATAGTATCCAAATCGAAAGTCGCAAATCAAATACCTACGTTGAGATTGGATCTTTGGATCCATTTGTAGGTTATATAAAAGAAAGTCCGACTAGTGCGAACACTCATAACTCGAGATCGGCTGAACAGATTCTTCTGATGTTTGATTTATTAGTTGGATTCTAAATGTATCGCCTAATAGTCACTTTTTTCAAGTGACTACCCTAAACTTGCTACAGAATAGGGGTACAGGAAAGGACGAACCCAATTAATTAGGACTGAGCCAGAAAATTTATAAGCCGTACAGGTGAGCCTAATTCAAGGAAAAATCCAGTTATTGTTATAATAACAACGTCGGAAGTACAAACGCCTCAATAATATAACAATGTCGAAATCATTACTCGGAAATAAATTTTAATAAATCAAAGTCTAATTTCCTTCGTAATGAACACGTGTGACTAAATCCCTAACATTTTTTTTCTGTCTGATTGGCGACTCGTTTATCCACCCTAAGCACGTTATTCTGTGGAAATAATTTATTCTGATCCAACCCTGCGTATTATTATCTCTAGCAAAATTATTGTTATTCACTTTAATATTTTTCCTTTTGACATATTTCAGTATTCACGTATGAAATAATATCGTCACGATTTTGTATCCGCAGAAAGGAACTCTATAGAAATTCAATCAACAATTCCCTAATTATTATAATGAAGACTATTCAATATCGCCAGGGCTTCAAAAAGGCACGTACTATCGCACACATAATATGTAAAATTTAACCAGGGTTATTTCATTTAATGAAGAATATACCTTATTTCAAAATGTATGGTTTGGGATAATTTATTTTAAAGATAACAATTATTGATCTCCTGGCAGATATATTCATCACAACATCTAAGTATAAAGCGATACAAGTCAAGATAATGGAATTTTCGAATTGACTATTTAACAAGAAAAACAAAAATATACTTATTAATTGAATTATATATAAATTGTGATGAAATGGCCATACGCTAAATAAATAAATAACAATGTATAAGGTATATTATAACCAACATAAATGCAGTTAATATCAACCAACTGCTTAGGCAATATTATAACCCGCGTAATCATTATCATACTAAGAAAAAAAATCTTGCATTTTTTATTACCTACTTTCCCGACAGATGTTGTCCTGTGGTTCTAATCCGAGGCTGCCCGTTCATATGTGCATAATGTGCACTGCGCCCCCAGAAAAAAAAACATAATCAAACTAACAAAATAATGACATTAAAATATTTCCAAAACAACCATATTTCATTCGTATTGATAGCTCAGGCGGGAACAACGCGATAATATGCCTATGAAGTGCCGATGTTGCGTGTGCACATATTATTATGAAAGTGCCCGATAATTTTGTTGACTTTGTATGAAGTGGAGTGAGTGGGATGGGCTTCTGTAAGAGCAGCAATTACGTTTGCGAGATTCAGAGGGAACTACCATCATGTGCAGGAAAAAATAATTTTATTGTTATGGCGTCGCAGGAAATCCGTTCCAAACTAACTTTAATATTACATTTTATATTATTTTTTATCCATTTTTCAACTTTGTATCAGTTATTCTCTTATCCGTAGCGGAGGAGAATCCAATAAATCAAACTTCGGAAAAATCTGTTCAGCGGATCTTGAGTGTTCGCACTAACCCGAATTTCATTTATATTATAACTAGCTGACCCATTGAACTTCATCTCGCCTTAAAATGAATAAAATATTACTGGGTAACATCACATAGCTAATATATACATGACTACTCTTTGTAAAAAAAATCAAAAGTTATGTGGTTATTATGAATCAGTTATTTCAAAAGCACCAAAACTCACCCGTTCCATACTTACTTTAATATTATATTACCTATTTCATACTATTTTCCATCCATATTTCGATTTTTTAATATGTTTTTCTGTTATCCGGAGCGGAGAAGAATCTAATAAACCAAACACGAAAAAAGTCTGTTCAGCCGATCTCGAGTTATAAATGTTCGCACTTACCCGACTTTCTTTTATAATTATAGATAGATGTTAACAAATTATAAAAAAGCTTGAAAAAGTACCATCAAAAATTTCTGAACAATATTTTTAATTTCAATCATTATACCGCAATCTGTGGAAAATAGGGAAAACATTGATCTATAGAATCTTTCTGTCAAAATATCAATCTACCAGACATCTCCCTGTTTCCCTAACAGATGTCGGTGGTGGTACTGGTGCCGAACCCGTTCCATGCTAACTTTAATACTATTTTTTACATAAGTTCTCATCGATTTATTCAACTTTTTATTAGTTATTCTGTTATCCGGAGCGGAGAAGAATCCAATAAATCAAACATCGGAAGAATCTGTTCAGCCGATCTCGAGTTACGAGTGTTCGCACTAGCCCGACTTTCATTTATATATGAGATATAATAGATGTACGTAGTTGCTAACCTGTAAATATTATGTAAGTATGGTTATTTACAAACATAAAACTTTTTATTTCTTTTTTGTTTTATTTTATGCTTATTGTATAAAACATCACCAAAGCAAGAAAAAAAAACTGATGCAGTTAGGTATACACTAATAGAGGGCAACGTTTACTTTAAGGCATCAACTTTAAGCCTTATTGTCCGGACATCATTTATTTTCATGACGAAAAGGTAGCAAATTCAATTTCGGGTTACTTTAATCCCAAAAAAAATCTATTCTTCATTAACAAACACTTAAGTATACGGTTATAATATTATGGATTATTCCAGGTGAATGTAGATAAAGAAGATTTCCGTAGAAGAAATTATTTTGAAATCAAATGACGTTTAACTAATTAGGCGATTTAATTCTTGAGGAAAAAAGGATTTAATAGAATTATTTATAACGTAAATGTTTCATAAACGAATTCTCTCGTTCACGAAGGTAAAAGAACCTGTAGTCGATGGTTTGAATTTAATATGAAGCATCATCTCATGGGATATCTGATCCCGTCTAATTTAAGTATGGAAGTTAGTATTGTGACAAAGATGAAAAGAAATAAATTGAGATGGTTTGGGCACATGGAATGAATGGGTGTTAATAGAATAACAAAGAGAATTTGTAAGGTTGAGAAGAAAAGGGGTGAGAAGGCGTGGCCGACCGAGAATGACGTTGATTTAAAGCATCTATTCCCTCTTACAGGAATTTCAGGTCAAAAGTTAAAGAAATAGTATAGAGTGTATGAGTAATGGTGCGTCGGTGGAAGAAGCGAAAGCGAAGTGTGCTTGGATAGTGGAGGTCCATTATTTTCTCTGCATACCTCTTATGGTACACGGCGTAATGGGTACAAAAATTGTACTGGAATCCAGAATACCTTTATCAGATGCATGGTTTTTAAACTAAAATAATACCTACCAAACAATCGTAACAATACTATCTATAATATTACATTTATAATTAGAGGGGCGTTGCCTGAATGAACTTCGGTATTTTATATTTTATAATAAAATATATTGTGTTTTTGAGTTTGTAAAAGTTTAAAATTACTGCCATAAAAAATGTGAAAGTAAATAGGTAATTATTATGATAATCAAAAGCGTAGGTACCTATCACGAAATAATAAAACTATTAAAATATAGTTGTTAGTAAAACGTAATTATTTTTCGTTTTCAAACTAATTTTACAGCACTGTATATTTATTAGAACACAGTATTTTATTAAACTTAAACTATTGCTTAGAACAGTGTTACTTTCAAATCATCAACAATGCTTTATTCCAAATTTAAATGCATTTTTTTATAAAATAAATTCACTCGTATTTAACCTTTAGTTTTGAAAGTTGTGATTTCATTTACTACACAATGAGAAGTAGATTAAAAGTTTAATTACAATTTTCAAATATAATATGTCAACCCTTTTAATATATATCTTATTTAGACGATAACGAAAAAAAACATGAATAATGTGAAATCTAATTTAAAAAATATAAAAATACTCACATGTACCTATTGTTATTTTCAAATGTCTCTTGAAGAATAATTCAATAGAACAATAATTCACTCACTCACTGTTCACAGCTTAAAAACTTTTAAAGTTAATCTAACAATAAGTTATCATAGACACTCACTTAAAATATTTAGGGTTAAAATTTTAACTCACAACTACACATTAATACAGTTATATTTTTTGAAACATTAATTGATTATTATATTTATATCTAATTATTAAATTTATTTTTTAATTCCAACTTTTTTCATAAATACGCGCCAACTTATTGTAGAGAAAAGTTAACGCCTTCTTTTCAAACGAAGCGTCACGACGTTAAGGTCCGGGCGTACCGACGAGGCTAAGATCTCGCGTAGCACTAAACCTCCACAGCTAAAGCCAGCGCTGAACGGAATGCAGATTCCAGCACTCGTTCACACTCGTGTCAACCCGTTTGTATTCGCTATCACGCAAAAATTAGCATCCTTTTGTTTTCTACTAAAAAATTTAAACACTTACAACAGAATTATTTAAAAATAACACAATTTGTTTTATGTCATTAATCTTAAAGATAGATTTTTATAAAAAAACATAATATATTTATTTATATTAGAATAAAAATAATATTATGTAATAGAAAAGTTCTATTTTCTTCAAAATATTCTTCTTCTTCTTCGTATGACTCTCCTGATGTAGGTTGGCGACCATCAGTTTGAGCTTTTAAAGGTTTTGGGCCTGCCTTATTAATGATGTTGCATCCGACATTCCAATTAATTAAACATACAGTTACATAAAAAAATTAACCCAACCTCTAAATAATTCTAGGATTAAAGACCTCCTGAAGGTAAGAAGAATAAACTGAATGTACCTTATAATGTAGTTTTTAATTTGGTATCTTATGATTCTCACTATTTTATTATACAGGATACAAAAGTTACAGTCTTAAAACAAATAATAAATGCATCAAAATCAAAAAATAACTATGGTCAGACAGAACCAATTATTCCATCGAACTATAATTATTTTGTGAAATTAAATAATTAAATTTAGAGACCTTAACCAATATTTGAATTGAAATAAAGTTTAAATTGTTAAAATGAAACAATTAATTTGTTACTCGTTTATTATGTTTTTTTTTCTAGACAGTTTCTTCCTCGTGGCATCTTAAAGACCAGCCAGCGTTTCGGTTGCCAGCCTCTGGTTATCTAAGAGTAGGTATAAAGAAGTATCATTAACAAATTTATGAAAGGTAAAATTTACCTTGCCTTTGCAAAAACTTTACATGTATTTTTTTTTCATAATACAAAAATGACAACATTACACCAATTTTTACGTTCATTTGAGCTGTCTTATTTTACACCCTTAACTTTTAAAGCTTTTAACTATCTTCTACTGTGTAGAATGCATTTTAAAATAAATAGGCTAATTTATAACATACAATATATTGTGTATTTGATTGCTCAAAAAATATATATGTAACATAATATTATTTTACTTATTGCTTCTTGAAATGAATGTTGACCGGATCAACATAGCTACTTCAGAATACCCAATTTAAAATAATAAGGTATAATCAATGTGAATGCTTCCTCCCTTTGTATTTGATTCATCAATATAATAACAGATTGATGTTATTATTATTCAATATGCAAATTTCATTCAAATAAACGATTTATAACAATTGTTTCATAAATTATCAAAGGACGCACCTTCGCTGAGTGTCTGATATTTTCCCTCTCTGAGCTTACCGCGTATTCCAATAAAAAGGAGGCTAGTTTATTATGGAAACATCGTAAATTCTGGTGTCGCTCCCGAACACTCGGTGTAAAATATTCAAAATATTTTTCATAGAGAAATATAAAATTTATTTACATTTTCTATACGTAATATTGATACATTGTATCCTCTTTAGGTACTCGATTAACATAATTTTATCACTTTTGACAATAATAAAAAATATTTAGTACTATTCGCTCTGATGATTCTGTTGGGAAAAAAATTGGACAACTTTAATGAGTATCTCACCATCTACAACAAATTACAAGTGGGAAAAAAGCGGCTTTTTTATTTGAATACACAATAGAACACTTTCAATTCAAATTTATATTACAATAAAAAACTATGAACATTAATAAGTAGGTATCTAGGTACCTTATTTTCTTCAACAGATTTGATTTCCATACCTGATGATTTTTTAATTGTTTGACAAACCTAGAATAAAATGTCAAGTTTACAATGAATTTTTTCGAGTTAAAGGTAAAAAACATGTGATAGAGGTTGACTAGACGCCAGTCGAAGAAAATCACACATCGAGTGCAAAAATGAGAAGAAGAGGGAGGTCTGTGTCCTGCCGTGGGCAGAATTGAAACCCGTATTTTTGCCTTCACGCTAATTACTTGGCTAGTGGTTATTTTTTCTAAGAATATGGTACTGCTATAAAACAGCGGTGAATATGTTAGTTTAAAACATTGTCAATATTGTTACCGTAGTAACATAAAACGTTGTCATAATTTTGAGTGAATGCCGTCTTGTCAGTCGACTGACCGCTCCATAGGAACCCACTAAGACTCGACGATAATACGTTCGCAATACGTAAAGGTATAGTAATTGTTTGCAGTGAAAAGCGTCTTTGCTTCAGACGACTAGGGATACGGATTCGAATCATGCAGGTTGCATGGGAATTTGTGTTGTACATGCTGAAGATAACCATGATTTCGAATTTCTGGAAGTTCGATGATTTTGACCTGGTTAATGGTGAAAATTGTCAACATAAAGCAATCACACTAAGTCGATCTACAGAACTGACGGTCATCTTGATGGCAGTCTTCACACTAAGCTTGACCGTGTATGCCCGGCGTTAATCATTCTTATTTTCATGTTTAAGAGGTTGCGCTAATCCAGGAGCACACATTACATTACCCCTACGAAATAATTTTACGAATTCCTTGACGAGTTTTTCCCAGTGTTTTAGGTGAAATCTCATATGCAGGTAAAGTTGTGTAATATCTCAAACTCAAATAGTATTTCCATCACTCGCTAACTCCAACAAACTTCGACTTCAAGTTCGAAAATTCTATTCAGCTAAATTCTCCGTGTACTGTTATACATTCGTCCTCACAGTATAGAGTATATTATAGATCTAGAAATGTTGCGAGGGTGAAACTTTGGTATAGATTCAAAATCTTCGTAACCCTAAGCAATTTTATAGCAAAGGAACAGAACAATTAGAGATATTCTACAGGGTCATATTTTTGTATAGTACTGATACATATATATCACAATGTGCTAAGATGGGTTTTATTTGTACAGAGATTGTCTTATAATCTTCGCTCTGAGAAAAGCGGTAGCAGGTCCGAAACTTTTACTGCACTTCATCATAAATCATTTGGGGTAGATGGAAAAAGACATCGTGAAACGATTGGGATAAGAGTGGATGAATAGGTGTGGGAAAGAGCAATTTTGGAATAATGGTGAAGAGGTTAGTTTCAGCACTGGACTCTTGATGATTATATAATATCATTTTATTCATAAATTAATGAAATTTTCTTTTACAAACCTCCTTCCAAACCACGTCCGAATCCCTCAGTTCTGTTCAACGGAGCGGGGCATGGTATGAGAGGGATCGATCTTCCTCATCTTGGGGAACCGATGACGGGAAGAGCATTTTTTCATATAATATATCAACAGGGTGACAACTACTTACAATTAATTATTATTTCGACTAAGAATAGCAAGTACCGTCTTTGAACACAAGCCAAGAAAACACCACCTACCGTTTTTAACAACACAACGTGAGTAATTTGTTTTAATTCACAACACACAATGACTCTCTATTCACACAAAATACTCCCGCTCTCACATTCTACGCGATGTTTATTATGTGTGTAGGTAGGTATATATGAAATATGATTTATAATTCAGGATAAATTTGCATCTTACACATTAAACAAGTCACCAGCATCGCTTTGTGGTTGCGATTTAAGATTCTACCACACTAAAAAAAAAAAAATTAATTATCATTTGAGAACACTTAGTTGTATAATATTTATTACATTGCTTTTACTATTTAGCCGTTTTCAATATCATTCTTTAAAATTTATCAATCTCTTCGTTTCGGTGTTGCAAGATACTATTTCTAGTCAAATTGTGTCTTTTACTACCCTAAGCTGAGCATTCCATAGCAATCAGAAAAAAAAACATTTTAGTACCTTGTTTATTTATTTATTTACCTACTTATAGAATAATACTCACCATAACAGCTTTCGCCTTTGCGAAAGTGATGACATTATCACTTATCTCTGGTGACGAGTATCATTTTTTTGTGATAATTATTTTGTTTTCTTTGGTTTCACCATTCTACGATTTTGAAGTTTTTTTTGTCACATGTCGTGTGTGTTTGTAAAACGGAAACAATGAATAAAAAGTTCGAGGACAAAGGTATCGTATAGAACACTCACTAATTAATAATTACGGTTCGGCATCAACGTATAAATTTTTTTAAAAAAAATCATTGAATCTGTGCTCACTCGAAGTGAAAACAAGTAAGCGTTTGACATATTTCACCTTATTTTATTTTTTTATTATCATTATTTTTTTATAAATTCAACCTAACTTTCAGTCATTAAGTAAAATATTACAAGTTTCATTGAATAAGTAGGCAAATAATCGACTATTTCATTTTGTGGGTATATAGGTACACAGTAACCAACGGATGCGAGACACTTGACACTTGTGTCGCGAAAGCGGAAATGGTTGGCATCGACGGGATTCGAACCCACGACCTCCTATATCCTCCAATATGTACGAAATCCGCCGATCGGAACCACTGCACTACCAACCACCTCGAATATGAATGAAATAGGTAATGACAAATTTGCGCTCTTGGTTTCCTAACCCAAGTAACAAAAATTAGATTAACGTATATTTGTACAAAATTCACATTTCTATGGCAACTCGGAATAAAAATGCTGTGCTATCTCTAGAGTCTTTTTCTCTGGAGATAGAAAATCATTACTACATATTCTATTTATTTATATACCGGACGTGTTTGAAGTATTAAGCACTATATAAAGTAGAATAATTATGTTACATAATATATTTGTTACATAAACAATAAACATTATACATTTTTATTTCAGATGCAAGTATGATTAATTTTTGTTATTAAATTAAATTAAAGGTTGAATTCAAATTAATTTTATCGTTCAGTTTTGTTGAAAAAAATTAGAAAACCTTTTTGAAAATTAGTGTTGAAGAGGTTAACGCACTTATTGTTTCAAATTCATTCGTTGAATAACTCTCAACTAATACACAACAAAACGGAAGATCTGATGGGATACCTAGTTAGTTATCTTTAGAGAGACATGCTAGCGGCAAACTCCAATACAGCATCAGCTGCACACATATCATTACGTGGACAGAATGAGAATATCACAAAGAGCTCATTCAAGTCCGTAAACTTTACAGCTACGAGTAAAAACCAGCGCTACTTAATTAAAATTTAAATGAGAAAATGCTGTTTATCCAATTCTCCACTGTTTACAGTACCCATTTGCGTTTATTTAATATTTTATAGGCAGCTAAATTAACAACATTAATCGCTTGTTTTGATAGCGTTCTTTTCAATTTTTTTTTACACATTTGACTGCCAAATTCATGAATCAATAAAATAAAAATACCTTCAATTTTTTTCATCAGTGTTTATTCACTTACATATCTCTATCACATCCTTACAAGCGCAAATAATTACTGTCGAAAGACAGGTAGGTATAGAAAAAGGTCATTGATTGTTGGATTGTCCTATAAATCAGTTACAATGTCCCTTTGAGGGTCACAATAATTCTACTTTACCACTTTGAGAATCGCGAACATTGCATTGTTTCCCATAGCAATAGTTCTAGTATATTTCTTTTATTTATTTTTTCAGTGGATATCTGTTACCTATTATAATTTGTCATATAAATAACTATCGTCTAACCCAAAAAAATATTAAAAAGAAAACATTTCTCGAAGTTTTATTGTCATTTGTATGAAAAATATTTAGCGTAGAATTTCGACTACCGGACGAACTAAACCATTAACAATTTTTGATATTCCAGCTTTAAATGTTGAAAATTGTAAAATAGTTTGCACAAAAAGTGTCTTTGTTTTGGTTATGAAGGAAATTGCACACTGGCTCATTTTTCCAATCATTTACTTTTTTAACCCTTTGATTTGGGAATCATTTGCTTATTTTGAGGAGCCTTTGCTAGTGGCTCAAATATCAAGAAACCAATCCCACTAATGAAAGTGTCACACTTGTTTGTGTCTCAATGTGTTTCGGTAACAGAGAGGACAAAAAAACCATAAAGGGAAAACATATCACGTCAGAGGAACCTTGCCGTAAATAATGATTATTAAAATATAATACCATATTTCTTGAAAACTTTCCTATTCAAAACGAATTGTACGTAGAAAAATATCATCATTTAACAAACTACATATTTACAATAAGTACCAACTTTTTTCAATATTGGCAATCCAAAACAATAAGTACCTACATAATAGTGAAATGTATTTTCCAACTTGTTTTCATTTGTTTTTCTTTCTGTCAGAGACGATCACTCCATTTGTCCAAACGTAGCGATTTGTCTTTTCTTTATCATTTGCGAATGCGGCGGCCCTGTCCAGACCCTGATCATAATCATAGGTAATCACTGACCGTCTTAATTATAAAAAATTCGTTAATCGTAAGATTACGTTTAAGTCCTTATAAAATCACACGAAACCTTTATGTTTTGGCCAAAATGAACTAATTTATGTTTGATCACTTCAATTTTAATATTTTTTGTACCTACTTTAAAAGTACTCTTTGAAAATTTTCTTCAAAATGTCATTATTATTATTAAAACAAAATTGACCAAAATATGAGGGGAGCACCTAATTGGACGAGAAAAAAACTTAAAAACAGTATATTTATTACAGAAAGCGTTGTTGTACACTCCAAACCATTGTCAGTTGACATAAAATCCAATATGGCGGGCTAAACGGACAGAGATCAGCTCGCAATCAATCGATATGGGTTAAACTACCTCGACGAAGGCTTGATCGCAAATTTTCTACCGCTGAGCTCTTTTTTTCCACTGATCAGAGTTTTTAAATAAAGCAGTTACTGCTTTGTTACTATTTTTTGTTTGTTTACAATTTTTTTTATGAAATGTCATCTTCATACATAACAAACGCTGATTAATTTTTTTTTTATAATTTAAGTAAAAACTGATCAGTGATTTATATGTAATCTTACAATTATTAACGAAATGTTTATAAGTTAGACGGTTTGTGTTCAATACACAGCTTTGATGGAACATTGGATGAACTTTTTAACATTCTGATTTTAACCATTTGACATTTTTGAATTTTCTTTTCTTATTTGTTTTTATTAAACTGAATGTAAAGCGCCACTGACATCATACGCATATCTAATATACCGATGTCACTCCAAAAAAATACCATGAGTTGGGAAAACCAAAAGGAGTAGAGTAGTAAGTTAAGTCACCTAATATATCACTTGCTCACTCCATCAAACGTTATCGGCCTAGGGGCCTCTGCTGCGCTCCCCACTCCCATTCATAATTAGTAGCCTCTACTAGACTTACACCGGTAGGAGGTTGATCTCTTGATTGCGCAATGTGCGTGATTGGACCAGAATAAGACGAGTGTAGGAGCTGTTCCAAGTAGCAAGAGATAAAGAGGCCTTTAAAGAAGTTATCGCCAACGTCGGGAAAACCTGATAGGGTACAAGAAGAAGAAGAGGACTTAAACGACGCAGGCAGAAAATAAAGATATTGTATACTTTGAGCTGTCCAAGAAATTTGATTCTTGGAATAAAATTAAAGTATGTATAGGCATAAATACAACTAATAATAAACAACAAAGACACAATAAAATATACCTACCATTCATAGTCCAATTAAATGTTTAACAACTGAAGTTAGTATTTTCATGCGTGAAATGAAATATTTTATCAGTTAAGGCTTGGAGGCATTTCTCAGAGGTCACTGTTTACACTTTAGCAAACAATGTGTTTGTGAAGCTGAGCGTCAAAAGGTCTCTCACATAACGCGATGATCATATCACAATGTATCCGTCTACGACATTATCATTATTTAATCCCTTGCGGAGTCCTGTATTTCATCACATATTATTTCGTACATCGCCCTGGAGTCAAGCTTTCAACTATGTACTTTGTGTATGACAACAATTTCATAAAGTAACCGCTGAAATGTACGACATCATTCATGTTTTGTTTCGTCAACAAATTCGTCAAAATCTTGGCGCATTGTTTGAACGCCAAGACCCAACTAAAAGGTCAGACATCAGGTATTTAAAGTATAAATATTTCTCATTTTCTGTCCATATATCACATATTACTCTCTTTTTTATTTATATTCATTAATTAAATTTTAAATGGCCATACTTACCCAACCGAAAACACAATATTAAATTAAGCTTAAATTAAATTTTAGCTGAAAGAAAATACCTATAAGGTGACTCCACTTCACACTGAAGAATTTTTCATATGTAGGGATGAATTTTTACGGTACAGAAGCCATGTGCTGGATGATTTTTCGACATTGATCGAGAGTTTCATTAGTAGGTAATTAACAACAAAGTTTCGTCTTCTTGACAAGTAGTCTAAAAACGGTAATGTTGGTTTACAGCATTTTGTTCATTCATATACAAATTGTCAAATTTCTAATTCCATATAGTACTTACGCGTTTCTTGACGGACCACCGCGAACCACAGCGTATTATGGAAATTTGATAGGTTGCATGCAACGCTTAAATTGGTTACGTTACCGCGCGTGTTCAGATGTGTACAGACCCTTACTTTCACTGGCCTCCTCTAGGCACTAAATGGTAATTAAGAGGTCCCGGGCTCAATTACCGTTCGAGTCTGCTGTAGCCCTAGTATAAGATTTCGATGATCGAATATCGAAACGATCATCGGAAGAGTTTCGAAAAATTTCCATACAAAAATGATCGAATGATTCGATCGTTTGATTTTCGAATACTAATTGCACGCTAATAAGCGCTCATTGGCGTGCAATTTGCTTTCGATTAAACTCGTACTAGCCCCACACAGGTCTATCCAGGGTTGACTCATTTCAGATTGGACGCAACCGGTTGGCTGGAAAAAATTGCCTCAAAGAATAAGTTCCACTGGCTATGTTGACACCTTTGTAAAGTTAAGTCTGAGTTTATGCGTTTTTTTTCTCAAAAACATACCAACAAAATATATCAAAATATGAATATACAACCAATATCTTTGTTAACTCTACAACCAGTTTTGGATGTACATTTTAGCCTTACGATAATGCGTACTTTTCAAATTGTTTGTTTGTTCACTGATTGAATGAAAATTTCTATTCATATTATAACTTACATAAACATATCAAACCAATTAATGTTTGTTTAATACCAATTAAACTTAAATTTCTAAAAGAATAAACTAACAAAAAACATTATTTGTTTTAATTTAAGGCAGCAAAGTAATTTTTCGATTGGGATTATTTTCACATCACCTCGTTTTTTAAAAAGGAAGCAATTCGTCTTCGGATATGGTATGATAATCCTATCGAAAATCGCAGCACATTAATCAACAATGGCTTTCATCACGTAGCCAAGTGACGCTCAAGCCTAAGCGTCGATTGACACTTCGAGCAGCAAGAATCCATCACATTATAAACACCCAATATCTCGTTAAACCCCTTTTTTCATATTACCTACCATTTTTATTATATTTTTGGTAGGTATATAAATAAGATTTTTATCACAATTTTATTTGAAATTCGAGTCAAATTTCTTATATTAGGTATATAGGTACATATTATCTTTGTTTAGTTTTATTGTTGTATATTTCGTCCAAATGCAAAGGATATTACATATTTCTTTCTTTTTGTTGAAGTGCCCAGTCAGGTCAACTCGACATTGGCAAAGGACTGCCTATCTCTAGCTGCATGAATCAATTCCCCAACAGCTTAGATTCCGATCCACGCTCTTATGTTGCGGAGCTATGAGACCTATGCCACATCTTCCCAGAGCTTGCCCTCGGTTATCGGCTGCAGAAGCGAGTTCTTATCGCCTTTGAGAACGTGGCCAAGGTATGTGATCTTGCAGATCTTAATGTTTGTCAACAATTATCTATCGATATTTCCCCCTTTTCAGGACTTCCAAATTTCTGGCCATATCCGTTCAGGCGATAGCACCGACCATACGTAATACTCTAACATTCTTAGCCTTAGCTTTAGATTTAAAGTAACGTTGCAAAAGAATGTTCTTGTTATCTGGATCGATTCGTGTTTTGAAACATTTGTTATTTTTTTTTCTGTTGAATGACAACAGATTCATTCAAAAATGCTTTTTTATATCATAATACTTCTCAACATACGTTGCCTTGTATTATGAATATTGATTTCGAATTTGTATTTTATACAAACATAATATGTTAAAATATGTTTGAAAGTTAAAAAAATATTTCTGAAAACTTGAAAGAATTTAGATCAAAAATCTGCGTACAAATGTTTTGAAACTCAATGGTTAAATCAAAACTGTGTTGTAATGAAATTTTTCACAGATGGCGTTGTTGTCAGTAAATCCGTTCCATGCTTACTTTAATTAATTTAAGTTATAAGTGTTCGCACTAAACCGACTTTCTTTTATATTATAGATCAGGAAACCTCTCTAAAATAAAAGTAGATCCACAAACCTATTAAAATACAAAGGACAAGAATATTGTAACAACCACCATAAAGTGTAAGGTGTATTAAAATAGAGATGAAACGGATAGCAGTTAGCCGGATACCGGATATTCGGCCAACCAAGCTACCAAATACCGGATCCGGCATATTTATCTAGTTGAATATATTGCAACTTATGGGATTATTGGGAACATCGTCGAAAACCCATCAACCGCACTAGTAAGTAAGTCTGGTTTAGTGTGGTGTGATAATCATTTTTGCCTTTTATTAGAGCGATTTAAACTTTTATCCTCAGAAACAAGGTTGTAGCCAGTAAAGCATTAGTGCAGAGGTCTTTCCGTGCTAATCAATTTTCAAAGTTGTAGATTTTTTTTGTGATTACATGATGCAGGTTTTCGAAGAGAAACTTACTAAAAAATCAATTAGTCATCCAAACATTTATCATATATTTTAAATATCCGGTATCCGGGTGGATAGTGCTAGTTATTCGGTATTCGATCCGGATACCGGATAGTTGCCGGATATCCGTTACATCTCAATTACCAAATGGCAAAGAGTGAACAACTTATATGCAGAACTAGTACAAAAAAATTATCACTTCAAAAGCTATTTTTTTTAATCATCGATAGAAGGTTTCTCATTGAAAAGATATCAATTTAAGGATAGGACAAAAACTGAAAAAGCTCGTAATCTTACTTTGAAAAGGCTCTTAACATTTTTTTTTTTAAATATATTCTAACTATGAATTGTTGTTAAAACAATTTCATACAAAAATCTAATTTTCGATCAAAATATATGTAACTTTATCAAAGTATGATTTCCCCCTGGATTACTTTACATAACGATGTCGCATGCAATAATCTCTCTTTGGAGCTAACAAAGATCCTTCAGTACAATGATTCTATAACAAAATAATCCTGACATCTGCTTACTTTTCGAAATGAAAGGGGTTGATTTAATTTGGTACTGATACCCTGATACGAATTCAACACTCACTGCTTCAAATATTTCAAAAAACGGATAAAGCCTAGGTACATATATTATGTCAAGATGTGTGATATTCACACGATACGATCCCGTAATCTTCTGTGATGAATAAGAACATGTTTTTTGTACAATGTAAAAATGACACGTTAAATCACGTTCAATTTGTTTGACAAAACAATATAATGCGACGGTAGGGGTACAGAATATATATAATTTTAAAAGTAATAATAATGATTTTCTTTTTTGTTTATTTATAAACTTGTGGTCTGCCCCAGCTTCGGGTAGATAGGTAAGTATTTAAAAAAAAAAACAGTTTTCTAATGATCTTTATAGATCCCTAACTTTATCAAAGTATTATATAGGCTATGTTAATCTGGAATAATGTAGCATTATAATGGTACCCTCAATTACATTTTTTTTAAATAAAAGAACACTTATTGTGGCATAACTATAAAAGTTAGACAATAGCAAACGCGACAAAAATTATTAGCGAAATCAGTCGAGTCAAACACGCGCGATGTGATGACCAAGGTACCTACATCTTTATAATATGACAAAAAATATCTTATAAAATAATGAATATACCTGTAGGTAATGAATAAAAATATTGAGTTACCTATGTAATTCAATGGTATTTCCAACCCAAATTTTCTCACACGCCAATAAATTCATACTTTATTTTCAACGTTTTTTCCTTCAGGTAAAAAAATTCGCCAGGGTAGACAGACACGAACCTCACACTGATATAACATAAAATCTCAATACCAAAAAAGGTTTCTACCTTTATGGCCTGGAATCAGAATTAGCAATATTAAAAATGTATTTTATTATTGGAATAATAATATTGAGATGAAAACTTGAATTTCTTTTACTACTGAATTGATAACAGAACCAGATTTGTTTTTTTTTATTATTATTATTTTAATAAACACATGAAGATAAATTTAAATTTTTCAAAAAATTAAGAAAAATTTATGCATTTTGAAGTAGGATAATCATGAAATGTTTATCTTTTTTAAAAAAAATAAGTAGGTAGGTACCTTATCATTTAACTGTGTACATTATATGAAGCCTTTTTAGCTTTGAATCACGGATTCGACAAATACTAGTGTTTTCGATATTACCGTAGCTTGGCGTTGGTGGCATTTCATTAAAAAAGAAATAAAAGAAATTTGGCATGCGAGGACAAAGAAGACTGGGACATTTAATGCTGGTACCTACCTTATAAACTTCGGCAGCTATGAGAAAACGGGAGTATCATGGTGAATAATCACTTTTAACTACCTCAATATTCATATTAATCTACATTTTTTTAGAAAGTATACAAGAAACCATAATAAGACTAACACTAGGAATGAGGAGGTTTCAATTCTTGACTCCTAGAAAATAACTGATTAGTGGTTCCGTAACAGACAGAATAAATAAGAAAATGAGATCCGCTCTTTATTTCAATCCCTCACCATATTCACACATATATGCAATATTTGTATATCGAGTCAATGCCATTAAGACGGAGCTCATGGCGAATAATGCCTGCCCCGATAAACAGCTGCCAATAACCATCGATGGTCACCAGGTCTCCCGGGTGGATAAGTTTAAGTACCTGCGAGCAACCATTACAACCACTGGTGACCTCGGGGCTGAGCTCCCGATACGTATCAGTATGGTAAGTGGTGCCTTTAACAACATGACCAGAATATGGAAGGCGTCGGCGTTTAGTGTCGAGACGAAATGTAAACTGTTTGATGCGTGTGTGTTGCCCATTCTCCTGTATGGGTGTGAGTCCTGGCACATGACCAAAGCCTAGGCACAAAAAGTATCTGCATTCGAAATGAAGTGCCTCAGGAGAATTTTGGGTATAAGATGGTACCACCGCATCACGAACGAAGCTATATGCCGGCGCACCCAGCGTGAGCACATCATTTATACTATTATGTGGAGGAGATGGACTTGGCTGGGACATGTGTTAAGGATGCCGAATGACAGTTGGTTGAGGAGAGCGCGCTTCTTCCTCTCATCAGGGTTCCGAGGACGAGGAAGACCCTCTCATTCTGTGTTCCGCTCCTTCGAAGCAGAGCTGTGGAATCTGGACATGGTGTGGGAGGAGGTCATAAACGTTGCGCAAGATCGAGCGCAACGGAGAGCTCTTGTTGCCTCCCTATGGCCCTAAGTGGGCTCTTAAGGGAATTTGGATTGGATATCAATGGCTGATTTACACTTTACAAGATGCAGCGGATGAAAATTTCAACGGGAACACTCAACGAAAGGCATCAGTTTAGATGGAAGTTGCAGGAATTATTGATTGCATTATTTGGGCTACAGAGCCATTAAAAAAATGTGTTCAGACCCTTATATTTGAATTTATTAGGGATTCATAATACAATATTTAGGTACATACATACATAACGTATCCAAAGTTTTCCTATCAATATTTTTTTCTGAATTATTAACAATTTTATGGTAATTTTTAATTTGAATGAGTTGGTAAAAGTTATTTTCTTCGCAGAAATTCTTTCCACTTTATTTTATCGACTTTACGGAATTAATGAATTGAAAGAACTTGATATTTTATTACTTTTTGTTTTTGATTTTCCTCACTCGCACAGCCAGTGAAATAACTTACAACTCACAACGAAGAAACCTTTATAATAAAATTATCCTTTGATATTTCCGTCTTGGGTTACTCGGTGCTTTTTTAACTACGTTTTTTCTTTAATTAAACTTTAATCAGTTTTTACAACCATCGTTACTTTATTTAAAACTAGCTAATACCCGTCTTGCTTTACGTTTTTAATTCCGAATGTCAAGCTTGATTGGTAGGTAATTAAACAGGTTCTATTGTTCTAGTCTAGCTTCCCATTGCTTAACTGACCTCTATAACTGACATAAGCACAGAAAAAGAAGAATTACACTTTCACAATTCATAAAAAGAGAGAAGAATGACAGTTTTAATGTTTATAAAAAAGAAAGAAGAAAAATTATAGTCTGCCACATACCTAGGTACATGGAAAAAACTGCATGTATCATAATATGTTACATCTTACACTTGATTCAATTCCACTGCTCAATAGAAGGGTAAAAAATTCCTTTAATAGTAATATAATACAAACCTACCTAAATAATATGAAAGTTTTACTCTCAATATGGTTTGAGTCTTGACTACATTCCCTACAACCTCTATGTGTGGAATGGTACAAATTTTATGCGATTGGCTAATGATAAAGGCAGCTGTTTTACCGACCTCAAACGTTAGTCGAAAAGTAATCTGAAAATGTACTTTCATTTTAATGTTGATAAAATGTGTTTTATATGGTTTGAATTAGATTTATTTTTACTTCAAAACAACCTTGAATCTTTTAAATACATTTTTATTCTGTCAAACTTTGGTTCCATGCAACATTTACATGAGTAATTTTGTTTTCAAAAGATGGCCATCTGTGTTTACGCAGATTTTACTATGAAAATTTTGTAATTTTAGAAATTTATTAATCACATTAAATATATATGAGAAATTGTAAAAATTTGTATCTATGATTACCATAAATTTCTTTTCCATGTCTGGATACATCAAACTCAAAATAATCGCCACAAATTGTTGAAGAGTTTTGCATCTAACTTGACATCAATGGTTGATGTGTTATAACTTCAAGATGCAAGTAACAACATCTGGTAGATTATTACTGAGCGAATAAAAATCAACTTGATTATGCAAATAAACTCACCTACATAGATTAACAATACTCTCTATTTTGGTGGTTCAACTTATAAATCTGCAATCCCCAGACTCGTCACAGGAAATTGAAGAATTAATTGCCCATAGTAGGATTCGAAACCTACCGAGATGCTCACTTGACGTCAATAGATGTTGTATTATTATTATGTGAAAAATTAGGTGAAAAATTCTATGGCAATTAGGCAAAACTATTTAATGTCATTTTGAGAAAGGCATTGGAATCAAAACAAAACTACACCACTACAATATAATTTAAAAAAATATGTGAAGTTACCTATAAGGAAATTTTCAATGAATCAATGCAGGTATATCAATATCCAATTTAGGTATTTCTTCTTCTCCTTATTGATAAATGCCATTATCTATTAAAATTAAACAAAATTTGAACCAAAATGTACATAGGAAACAAATTCAAATTTAAGTTATTGGCTTCTGAAAAATGTCAAGTTTTTCAAGGTAGAACCATTTTAGTAGTAGTATTATTTATGAGTATGAATGAATGAATGAAAGAATTTTTATTTATTTTTTGTCCAATCATTATTTAATTCATAAAACATAAAATCAACAATTGAAAAGCTATATAAAAAAAATAAAATATGTATAATCTCAAAGTTTTATTGTTAAATCAGCAGAGTAAAAAAAATATTCTCCCAAACAAATGGAAACCAGAAAAGATATTCCGACCCACCGTTATAAAAAAAACTATTAGTTATTCACTTCTTAACCCAAAAGTATTAGGTATATCATTTTTATTCCATAACCGAAATAAAAAAATTAAAGTTTAATTAAATCTGATGCTAGAACACAGAAATCCATACAATAACCTAGAATCCCGACTCGCGTTCAAAAGTGAAGCCTAAATATTGCAACTTTTGACAGTTTGGTTCCCAAAAGAATGTGGTACAGCGTATATTTATTCAGTAGTTTTCTCGTGTTTTTTACAATAAAACATATTTTTACATTGAAATAAGTGAAATTAGATCATTTTTAAGTTTCTTTATAAATGTACTGTCAAAATTGCTGGCCAAATCGGCTTCACTTTTTTACTACGAAGAATATATGAAAATCTATGTGCTAGAAACACACTATTGTGTCAGCTTGTGTTGTGTCGAGCCAGAAGCATTATCATTTTTATATTTATTTATTTTCTGTCAAAATTAAGCATTGCTCACCATTACAGAGTAATCCTTTGCGGTAATAGTGGTTAATAATATGGTTTAAGATACATTTAGGCTCTATATGAAGCTGATATGCTTCTAACGGGTTGAGAACTTATTTATAGTGATATGTGGTAAAATTGATAAAATCGCTGGCATCCGCAAGACACTGTTATTGATTATGGTCAATCTTCTTTACATCCCATAAGCAGCCATTGAATATTTTTTCAATATAATTGTTTCCCTTCTCAAATGGGAAATTTAAATGAGCTCTCTAACATGGATCTGCAATATAAAGTTTCTGATTTTAAAATACACATAAAGAAATCCAAGAAACATAATTAATGAAATTCTTACATAGGTAGCTTACCATTTTGGTATATTTACAATATTATTATATTGTCTTGCAAAAATTAAACCTTTGAATTTCTTTGTTAGAAATGCACTTTTATCAATCAATTTGATCCTTAGAAGTATGTACTTAATTGCTATGTCAAAAAGGTGGGATGAAAGCAATTAGTCTCGTTGAAAACACGTTTGCCTCAGGAACCTGAAAAAAATATCAACAAAATAAATTAATTTTGTGATTTCGGTAACACACTAATTCCCGCCTTATAACATTATAACCTTATAATTGTTTTAGCAACGCATAAATGTTTTAAGTTACGGCATAGGCTTACAGATATTTTAATCAATTTGACTTACCAGTTTTATTTTCATTAAACTCAATTGAAAATAAGGTAATTATATTTTTCATAATCGACGATATCAATCCGAACCTTTTGTTTGACAACAAAATATGACGTTAAGTGAAGTATTAACCATCCATGGATAACCAAAGATAATAATATAATTCAACACAGTTAGGTACTATTAAATTATTTTATGATGTATATTTTTGATTTACTTATATAATGGTCTCTTAAAATATGTAGACTTATTAAAAAAAAAAATTTTCACACAAAAAACCACTTTAAATGTGAAGAAGAATTATTAAAAAAATCATTCTTATTTTGTTTTCATATTATGAAGCTAAGACAAAAAATTACATATTAAAAAGTTCGTCTATGGTAACCTACTGTCAATTATTGTTATTCTGACAGCCAAACAAAAACAACAGGAATTCTATTTTCAAAAATTTTGTAAGTTTTTTAATATATTGAAATATTTTTGTAAGTAGGTACCTAAGCTATATTTAATTATTAAGATTTTTACCTATCATGAAGTTTTTAGTTGTGAATTGTAAAAATATGGGTATATAAAATATGATACTTTGAAATTGTTGTCCCTCCTGTAACTAAACTTTAGACAGATTTTGATGTTTGTTTTGTAATATTGTTTTCTAGGCATGGAGTTGCAGTCTATCTGAAATAATAATACCTGATACATTATGCAGTCTAAATGGATTTAATGAAGATCTTAAAAAGGTATAAAAGCTACACTTTTAAACAAATAATACTATGAAAGATTCCAAATGAAGGTTTTATGCAGAGCATATCATATCAATATGTATCTAGCAGTTGATTGTTTTATTCTAATTTGAAGTTCATAAGTAGTTTGATATACTTTCTAAATCCTTAATATTGATTCTAATCAAATTCTCATAACATGTATTTTTAAAACAAATCCCTGAAAAAGCAAAATTTTCTAATGTCGTCTTATATATTTGCAACCATGGCCATGTAATCACTGTATTTTGATTTCATATATTAATAGAATTGGTTTTTTTTAGGTCAGAACACTCAGAACCTTGCAGGGATTTTGGATATATCAAGAAATATTTACCGAATGCTTCAACATACAACATGCTGTGTTTTTTAAAATATTACCCACCTTGTTTTGTGATGAATATAACATTAAATAAAATAAATTAAAGGTAAGAGAACATAAGTTTGCATTTATCTACATAAGAAATTTGAGTTCGATACAGTTTTGTGAATACATATTGTGGATAAATCAAGTGAATTTTACTTTACCAAAATACCTACATATCTGATTCTTTTCCAAAATAAACAGGAAGTATTACTTAATTATTATGATGTGTGTAAAACCAAATATATTTTTTGACTATAAACATACACACATACCTGACAAATCCATTATAATCTTGTAAAATAGGAACGTCATCACTTCCTGTCAGATTGGCTTTCTTTCAACGTTCTGTTTTACCGACCAAATCTACTAAAGAATATTCATACTCATTTCAATTTTCAAATATCATTTTTTCTCTAAAATCTTTATGAAAGAACAATTTTTAGATTGAAATGTATTATGAATTTAATTTAATGTATCTTTATTATTTTTTACCAACATTTAATATGATTTTATCAGGTATGTAGCTACATAATTACTCATCTATCTGGCTACGACAGTTTGACACAAAATGTGGCCATAAATTTTTTAAAATGTGTCAAATAACAAAATGGAGGAAATATTTTTCCAAAATCTTTCTTTAAATCTTTATTTATTGAGAATAATAAGATTTGAATAACATTTATATGTATAACATATCAATCTCCAATTATTTTATTACATTTTCATACCGTAATACCAAGATTCCATTCAACGTTTACATGAGTAATTTTGTTTCCAAAAGATGGCATCTGTCTTTTTTGAAAACGTTGTATGAAGATCCTAAAAAAATAAGAGTTTTTTAAATAGCTTTAAATATATCAAAGCTCATGTGGTTAAATATATTTAAGAACGCTCTCTGGAATTTTGCGCGGCTTTTCGCATATTAATATCTGACCTTTACGTTTGTTTTCTATGATTGATGCTCTTACAAAAATATATATAAACGGACTAAAATATTATGTAGATAATATAATATGAAGTTCTTAAGTAGTTTGATATACTTTCTAAAACCTTAATATTGATTCTAATCAAACTCTCACAATACGTATTTTTAAAACAAATCCCTGAAAAATGCAAAATTTTCTAATGTCGTCTTATATATTTGCAACCATGGCCATATAATCACTTTATTTTGCTTTCATATATTAAATGAATTATGTTTTTTTTCTAGGTCAGAACCTTGCAATGGTTTTGGATATATCAAGAAACGCTACCAAACTTACCAAATGCTTCAACTTTCAACAACATGCTGTGTTTATTTAAAATATTACCCACCTTGTTTTGTGATGAATATAACATTAAATAAAATAAATTAAAGGTAAGAGAACATAAGTTTGCATTTATCTACATTAGAATTTTGAGCTCGATACAGGTTCGTGAATACACATTATCTAATATCTGTTATTTTTGAAGAAATTTTATGCGTACCTGCTTTATATCGCTTAATTTTTATGTGGATAAATCAAATGAATTTTATTACCAAATACCTACATATCTGATTCTTTTCCAAAATAAACAGGAAGTTTTGTTTGCTGTCAAATTCATTCTGGTAATGTTTTGAGATTCAGATGTGGGTAAGTACCTGTTTTACCGTTCAATTCTTGCAAAGTAAATCTTCATTCATAAATTTTATTACCTTAACTCTTTCATAATATTTTCTTGAATCATATTACATCAGTGTGTATTATGAATTTAATTTAATGTATATTTATTATTTTTACCAACATTGCAATATGATTTTATCAGGTACTTACAAAATTACTCATCTATGCTAGCTACGACAGATGGAAAATCTGTAGCCATAAATTTTTTGAAATGTGTCAAATTTGCAAAATGGAGAATTTATTTTGCAAATTTTTTCATTAAATCTTTATTGATTGAGAATAATAAGATTTGAATAACATTTATATGTATAACAAATCAATCTCCAATTATTTTATTACATTTTCATACAGTAATACCAAGATTCCATTCAACGTTTACATGAGTAATTTTGTTTCCAAAAGATGGTTTACTGTCTTTTGTGAAAAATTTGTATGAAGATCTTAATAAAATAAAGTTTTTTAAATAGCTCTAAATATATTAAAGTTAATATATCAAAGAGTATTTAAGAACGCTCTCCGGATATTTGCGCGGCTTTTCGCATATTAATATCTGACCTTAACGTCTGTTTTCTACGATTGATGCGCATTCAAAAATATAAACGGACTAAAATATTATGTAGATTACTTGAAATTCTTGAATACACTTGGGTGTTAAACGTGCACCAATGTTCGTTCTGTTTTCGACAAATTCACAAAGCTTCTTAACTGCTATTTATATGTAGGCATCTTTCATACTTTTCCACTCTTTCCTGTTTGAAGCAAGTTTTATTCAATCCACCAGTGATTATATCGTCTGGCCATCTAACTGAAAATTTTTGATGAGGGGTATAACCTCTTAGAAATATGTACCTACCAAATCCATGGCAGTACTTCCCTTTTACATTATGTTTCGTGTTTTTCATTTCAAGCATATCGGAATTTCTGTATTTTCTAGTATACCTATGCTTAAATCTGTCTTCTTCTTCTGCAGTTTCAATCCTGGGATTGGTTTGCAGCAATAGCATTGGATCTCATTCTCCATTCCTCTCTGTCCATTGATGTGGTCCTATAGAAGAATGCTGGGTATCTCCTGGAGAGACCACGTCACGAATGACGTTGTTCTCACAAGAATCGAAGGAGGAAGGCACCTGCTCAAGACCTTGTCCGAAAGACGTGCCAGATGGATCGGACACGTAATCCGCCAAGAAGGTCTCCCACACACCATCATGGAGGGGATGACCGAGGGGTCAAACGCTCGGGGACGACCGCGACGGGAGTTCCTGCAAGACGTGTACTCCGACGTCTGCTGCTCCTCATATGAGGAGCTCAAGAGGACTGCAATGGACAGAGAGGAAATTGTCTTACGCTATCCAAATCGTTTTTTATTCTTCATGGCAAAAAACTAACTGTTTTTGATATTATATTATGATTTTTTGTCAAAGCTTAAAATTAAAGCTTTTTTTAATTAACGGGTGCACCATTATCAAATCAATGTTTCTCAACATAAATTGAATAGGACACATTAATCTTACTACATTTTCAAATCCAATTTAATTCAATAATTCCTTTATGACCTCATTTAGGGGCAAAGGGGGGCAACAAGAGCCCTGCACTGCGCTTGATCCTGTGCAGTTGTGATGACATCCTCCCACAACATGTCCAAGTCCCTCAGCTCTACTTTGAAGGAACATGGTGTGACAGAGTCGGGACGCTGATCGGAAGAAGAACACCGATCTATATTTTTAAACAGAATTGTCGCATAGTCTTGTTAAGATAGGATTTTGCCAGAGAGTTTCTGACAAATTATGAAATGCCTCTATTAGGACCGTGGACTTTGAAGCATATTCTACGATTACCTTCATTTGATAAACAATTAATGGCCTTTGATTGCATGCGGTGTCCGCAGATCATTGCCTCAATCTCAACCATTAATCACTCTAAAGAAGTAATATCTCCAACCTGCACTTCACATCTTTTAAACAAGTACTGAGCTAAAAATAAAACAGCTTACAAGACACCTGCTTTATTCGTTCCAAAAGTGTACGACCTCCGGGAATTCGGAACACATGTGTGTACATTAAAATAAGTAACTTTATCGTGTACACCTCATTGGATTGAAGAAGGGAAACTTGAGTACAAACATGATGATACTTACTACCTGCAAACCCAATCGATATATTACACACATAACAATTAATAAATATTGTATGGGTGTGAGTCCTGGCACCTGACTAAACCGCAGGCACAAAAAGTATCTGCATTCAAAACGAAGTGCCTCAGGAGAATATTGGGTTTAAGATGGTACCACCGCATCTTGAACGACGCTATACGCCGGCGCATCCAGCGCAGGCCCATCACTTCCACCATAACGAAGAGGAGATGGGCATGGCTGGGACATGTGTTGAGGATACCGAATGATAGTTTGCCGAGGGAGAGCGCTGTTTTTCCTCCCATCAGGGTCTCGAAGACGTGGATGACCCTCTCATACCGTGTTCTGTTCCTTCAAAGCAGAGCGGGGTGGTTGGACATGGTGTGGGAGGAGGTCAATAACATTTTCCAATATCAAGCGCATTGGAGAGATCTTATTGTCACCCTACGTTACTGAGTGGAGTTCAAAGGGAGTATTGATTTGATTTGAGTAAATAATAAAAAAAAACACAATTAATTTACTTCCTATTTTCTATTCTTGGACTAAATTAGGTCGTCTAACTTTTTAAAATAACCTTATTTTACCATAAAATACTATAAGAAGAAGATAAATACATATTGTCTCAATTACAAAATTATTAAAGAAAAAATAACAACTAATGACTAACAATTCATTACTAATGTTCGATTTTTAAATGGAACAAACCACTACGGGCTTACGACCGTCTTCTACTGTTATTTCGAAGGCTGGCTTAGTGTGATCACTTTGCGTTAACAACGTTCGCCATTAGGTGGTAATGTTTGTCTCCGAAACTCCTAATCATGAGAATTCTCAACATGTTCAACATGTCGAAAAATCTCATGTATGCAACAAGTAGAAGTTTAATAATACCTAGATGAAATATAGAGATAAAAGTTGGAAATTATTGAGAACAAGAGAGCAACCAAATTTAAAGACTGCGACTGCTGTCATGTATTTGGCGCCAGGATATGACTTTATCCATTTTTGTTACTGTCTCATCTTTATTGCCTATTGGCTTTGTTGGTGCACACAAAATTATTACTTTCAAGAGGCCAAAAAATATAACTTTAAAGTTCCTATCAAACGATGTTTCATTAGTACCTACGTATGATGCATGCATTCAGACACGAAGCTCCTACTAATACATTGCCGCTTATAGTACGACTGCAACTCGTGTTGGCAATTTCAAGACGATGACACTTTCAAGATAAACTCAAGTATCCGCAGTGAGATTGTTGAGTAAAGAGACAACTTCAGGTACAATTTACTTTAAGTTTGATAAACTGACAAACTCGATATGCCTACAACATAGGTTCAGCGTTCAAAGAAATTCCAATTTGGTGACCAATTTAGTACCTACCTACTAAGTCTTAACAACTTTTAAAAAATCTAACAAGATATCATAGTAAATTTTTTGAGTCTCTTGAATTTGACTCATTTAAACTGAACTCAACTCAAATTAAACTGTTGACATTAACAGTAAAGATTTGGAAATAAAACATAATCATAAACACAGGATGTTTAAAATAAAATAAATGAGGGATGGAAAAAAATAACTTACTAACTTTGACTTAAAATTATCACATGTAATAGTCATGCCAGCAGTAAAAAACAGTTGACAAATTTCAATTTTTTGTTACATTTTACGCAATTTGCAAGATTACAATTTAATGTTTTACTTTTTGTAAGGTTTGTGTATTCACATAGTGAAAGTTCATTTTGATGATTAAAATGATTACACAGTTGCACTTATTATTAATAATAATAATATCTTGTCATCTGTTAGTTATAGTATCCTCTCCCACCATCATTGTAACATACTTTTCTTTGAGTTTATAATTTTTAGTTTAGTCTCTTGACAATGTCTGCGTGATTTGGACGAAAGCGCTCGAGATTCATAAAAAAATTGTGAAAGTGCAACTGTGTAATCATTTTAATGTTTTAGTTGGAAACATGATATTTTATTAAGTGCTTAATCGGAGTATTGTGGAATGATATTTAACCACTCAACGGCGAAAATTTTTAATGTTACTAATCTTACCTTCGAAACCTTAATCGAAGATGGTTGTAAGCCCATTATGAGCAATTTGGAAACTTCACTATTCAAAATCAATCATTTTTTAATAAGTGCAACAAATATTTAGCATATCTTTTTCTTTTTAAATTAATCTTGCTCACTATAAGTAAACACAAATACAATTTTGACATCTTTCACACTAACCAAAGGGTTGTGTTTTGAAAGTGGAAATGGTCGCAACGGGACTCAAGCCCACGACCTCCAATACGTACGAAAGCCGCTGACTAATAGCACTGGACTACCAACCATCTCTTTCTAATAGGATAAGAAATATTATGTAGGTTGTTATGTCGCTAAAAGAGGTAAAAAAAAATTTGGAAATTCGATCTAATCTATCAAGATTTAGGGACAAGTAGCTATGGGTAGAAAACTTTAAAATAATTATCTTTTATTTGTTTTAAACAATTTAATGAAATTCTTCATTGTTGACGTTAACATTATTATGACAGAAAGTGGTCGAAGCATTTTTTCGGAACTTTTACGAAAGGTACTTCCTTCTTTTGGAAGTAGCGATTGACGCCAATGTTGAGTTAGGGCAAAACTATGAATTATCTTAGCTGCATGAATTAGCATGCGTTTATTCAATCCACTACACCAAATGACGAAGCCATTACATCGGTCTTCTATTCACACCACGATTTGCCTCGATCTTGTCTTCGATGATTAGATGAAGAAGCGAGTAATATGCACATTATACTTTACTTCTGAATACCCGCTTAGCAAAGGTACCAATCTTACGGATCTTATTTTCGTCAGAAATTTTCCATCAATATTTGCCTAATTCAGACCATATCCCCCCCAAGAAATAAGCAGCATTCTTTGATGACCTCCCATGTCATGAGCATTAATGATAACAACCTCATTTCCCTGATATTTAATAATTTGCATACATATTACTGCAGATTAACTTAAAAATTAAAATAACACATTATCAATCCATGTATAAATTCCATCAGATATTCTCAAATGACTGAATGCAGCGTATCCACTGTACGCACAAGTGAGTCGCCTTTCCCAGTGGAGAGAGTCGACAACCGTCTGTCACTCACTCTGCGAAGTTTGTGATATTCCCTAGAAAGCCAGCAGCGTTTTTTTTTTTTCATTATTTAGCGCATTTCAAACGTTGGTATTTCATGAGCTCAAAATATTCTGTCAGACTTAAGATAGGTACATCTCATAATGTATTTATTATTTGAAAGTTCGTTTGTAACTCGAAATTTTCTATGAAACACCTTTTTTTAATATCATGGTAAATATAGCCAAGTAGTTCCCATGAAATCTGACGTACAGTGTAATGAAGATCGTGAGTTCAAATTCTGGTTCCGACCATTTCCACTATCACATTTTAAACTTTCCTTCTGTGGAAGAGGTCGAAAATGTACCTATATAATATATTCACTTTGGGTGAGCCCAGATTAATATTTAATTTTACACAAATGACAAACTGACTAGGTACCTACGTAAAATGTTTTTCATGTTTATAATTTTCTTTGGTTAGTCAATGGATTCTATGAAAATCAATAGACAGGTGTTCGCGGGAAATATTGTTCACACGGACTGCGCCATTCTATTTGGCACGCGGGTTGGTCATATGCATCATGTGTAAGTAGGTCCTAAGTATTTTTAACAGGTATATATTTTTCAAAAATCAACACTTACATTCATACCTACCTAAATTCTTTTTCACCAGCTTAAAATAATCTCTCAAAAGGCAACAAATCTTTATGTGAAGTGAGCGGTCTTTTTATTGTATTTTTACTAATTTTTCTCTGCACCCGCTTACATGTTTAGTTACATTTGCCGAAAATTACAAAATACAATATGGATTTCTAGTTTAGTTTTATTTCGAGTTGGTAACTACTCAATCACACAATGAACTGTATGTAGATTTATAAATAATAATGGTGTATAGTTTTCAAATATAGATACACTTCACCTGTTTTCTCGTTATTGTTTAAGTTTCTATTGTAATTTTTGATATATTATACGCGCTTATAAAATAAACCCTATTTACGTTCACGCACTGTAATGAAATTCCGCTCAGTGAAAATTGCTCCGAACTATTCAACCTGATTTCTATTATTTTACCTAAAAACATTGTTGCTGATCCGACAAACGTTGTTCTGTCAAAAAAGTAAATATGACAATCAGGTATTTCATTTCAAAAAAGTTTTTTATCAAATTCAAAAAGATAATATCGAATCCCTAGACAATTTGAATTTCGAGAGAATTTTTCGTAAATTGGATATCAGGATATCAAAGAATTAAAAACTAAGTTCAGAAAATACTATTTTTTGACATCCAAAATAGGTACATTTTAATTTCAAGGTACTCATATTGGTAACTTTAAATTCCCATTTACAATTTTTATTGTTTGTGAAGTGGGCACCCATATAAATTTCGATTTCGTTGTTTTTCTTCTTTGTGCTTTTATGTTTCACCGACAAATCAACGAGCTTTTAAATTAAATTTAAAATAAAAAGATTA
The DNA here is from genome assembly GCA_963576905.1 of Mystacides longicornis. Lineage (NCBI taxonomy): Eukaryota > Metazoa > Arthropoda > Insecta > Trichoptera > Leptoceridae > Mystacides > Mystacides longicornis. The sequence goes on along the minus strand of OY756421.1, from coordinate 23,121,653 downwards.
CATGAAAAACGAAATTAAAACATTTCATGAAATAAATACTGTTTTTTTCGGGCGTTTAAATAGGAAATCCGATCTCGCTTAGATTTAACCACGCGAAAGATTCTCAATGCAACGTTGAAACAGATGTCTGTCATGAGTTCAATTTTGTGTTTGACGCTTTGGCTATTCGGAAAATGTATCCAATTTATCCTATATGGATTTTTTTAAATCACAGCTTCAACTCTATTTTTTTCAACTTCTTTTTTTTACAGAACACGTATAATTTACCTACCAATTGTGTAATATGTATCCATCTATCTGGTTGTCTAGCTCTCTTGACGTTCTATTTTTGAAGAAGGGTTCAGAATTCCAAATTCCATATATGTAATTCTTTATTTTATTTTTACCTATTCGTTTTATACAATCAATTAATCTATATGCCAACACGATTTGTCTAGTTTTAATAATGGATTTTATTATTTAATCAATTATTTTTATTAATATGTCTAAATGACCCATCACGTTTGTACAATCAATTGCGCTATCTGAAAACCCGATTTTATTTGTTTTAGGACTTAAACTTTTTAATCAATTATTATCTCTGTTAATGACGTGTTTGCATACTTTTTTATTTCATTTATACAATCAATTGGTCTTTCTACAGTGTCCACATGGTTTTGTTATTGTTATATTGCTTTTTGCTGTAATATTGAAATAATTATTTTGTTAAGATTATTATATTGTGTTACATTTCATTTTTAAAAGGCCCAACAGGCCTTTTTTAATTTTTAAGAGGCCCAAAAGAACCAACCTCTTGATTTAAAGCATAGTCTCCTCCAGATAAATTACATTCACCTTAGTTGTAGAGATAATAATAATAAGTTTATTGAATACAAATACAATATTTACACACAGATATTAGTACATTACATTTAAAAAGAAAATCATATAAGTAACACAAAGCATGTCCCAATCAGAATTTTTTCTGGTATAAGGGTCAAGCTGTAGTGTCCTATTTGCCATTTGGTGTTTGACCACTTACTGTTATTAACACTATTTATGTATATATACATATATTTAAACTTTATCTCTCACTTATTATTAACTTCTTCAACTCTCTCTTAAAGATATTAAAACTTGTCATGGATGTAACTGTTTCTGGTAGTGAATTATATATTAACGATGCAGTGTATATACCTACAACCAAATCTCGCTCTATTCGTTCTTGGATAATTCCTACATCAAAATTAAAATCACTTTTCTTAGACATGAACCATTTATGTTTAACTTCAAAGTTAAATTATTTTCAGCAGGATAGTTATTTATAACTGTGTCATACGATACATTGGAAAGGCTTAAATTATTTTATCAATTTAGCAAATATTTACCGTCTTATATTACCCATCTTAAATGAGGAAATCATTCGAGAGATAAAACAATGTCCCAATATCCTTGACAAACTATCGTCTTTTGGGTTAGTTGATATACCTGAGAGGATAGAGTTATCATATAACACAACAACAAACGTGAAATATTATTACAATATAAGATTATCTGGTCATTATTAATATTGGATGAGGAGATAATATTGTTATCATTTCAACAAGGGGTTTTCTTGTATATGGGGTAAAACTTTCATATTATTTTGTATTGACGATACGAATATTAACCGGCAATTTTTTTTTTTTACCCATCACGCCGTGTCCCGTAAGGGGTAGGCAGAGAGAACGGACCTAAACTCTTTTCTATCCAAGCATACTTCTTTCGCTTATTCCACCGACATACTATTTCTCATACAGCTTCTCCTATTTCTCTTACTTCTTACCTGGACTTCCTTGAGGACGGAATCGATGTGTTCGATCCACGTCATTCTCGGTCGCCCACGCTTTCTTACACCTTTCCTCTCAGCCTTATGAATCTTTGTCATTCTGTTTGCATCCATTCTTTCCACATGCCCAAACCATCTCAACTTATTAAATTTCATCTTTGTCACAACGCTTACTTCCATACCACATTCTTTCCTAATATTTTCATTCCTTTCCATATCCCATAAAGTTTTTCCACATATTCTTCGTAGAGATTTCATCTCTACTGCATTTATACTACATTCTTCTTTTTTCGTCCATGTCCACGTTTCACAACCATACATCATCGATGGTAGCAGGATTGCGTTATGCACTAGTTTCTTTGCACTAGGAAAAATGTTGCCACAAGTTCGAATTTTCATTATTGAAAATCGAGATCAATATAATATTCAAGAAAACCATAAGAATAAAGGTAAATTAAAACTGTACATTATTTAATGAAACGTTAATTTTTCCAAATAAATTTAATAATATTTTTAGAATTGGTCTTAACTTATAACTTGATTTAACAAACGTCGGACAATTCAAACAATGATAAAAAAATTTATAAATTGTAGAAACATGCATTTATCCGTGGTGGAAGTAATTTAAATTTGAGTAATGATAAAAATATTATCAACGTTTCAATAGAGTTTTCAGAATTTGCAGGTGGTACCTTCTCTTTGTTCGATAGTATGTACCTACCTACATTTCATGTTTTTCTTGATTACTAAACTGATAGAAACAATATAAATAAATGCCAATTATTTCAAAGAGAACTCGTATAAAAAATAACTGCTACATTCATACGTATTATTTATCGTCTTACTAAACACATTGCAAAATTTAAAAACTTGTTTTTCTTTAAGGAGACTCTCAAATAACTCGGATTCATACTATATTTAGGGGTAAAAACATTTTTTGCATAGGTATGACTCTTGATCGAAGTTGCGATTCATTTTTAGCACAAAACGTATCTAATGTTGTTAGTTGTTCTATGGGGTTAGTTGCTAGCTCGCCCTCTGTATGTTGATTCTGTAATGTCTTTGTTATTTTTATGTTTGTTGAGTTTTTTTTTGTGTTACTCTGCAAATGTACAGTACCTAAAATATGAATAAAAATAAAAAAATAAAATAATCTTAAAAGTTCCTCCAAATTAAGATATTTATGTCATTTAAGAACCTAAACTCTCACCGGAATATCATAAAATGGCATAGGTATTAGGTATTATGATTATTTTGTTGGGTAGGTAAATCAATTTTAAAGCACAAAGCAAAAATTGTGGAGAACGTAGCTTAGAAGGAACGTATTAGAATATATTTATCGTTCGTGTTAAAAACCACTAAGCGCCCGATGCTAATGTTTTGGATGAAGACTCCTTAGAAGGAATACGCTGTTTTTAAAGTAAGGAAACGCGTCTAGTAAAACCACATTACATCTTATAGAACCCTACCCTCAAATTCTTCATGTAAGTACATACCTACCTACAGGGGTGTTGCTAGAATTGCAAGAGCCCATTTGCAGCCATTGTCTCTCCGTATTGAGAGATTAAGTTATTTCACCACCTCGCAAAAATTTATTTTCCCCTTCATTATTAGGTTTAGCAGTTTGTATTTGGTGTTGCGAAGTATGTGTCCCAGGTATGACATTTTTATTTTCTTGACGCTGCTTAACAATTCCCTCTCAAGACCAGCTCTTCGCAACACCTCCGTGTTAGTCGCCATATCGGTCCACGGAATACGGAGCATTCTGCGGTGGAGCCACATTTCAAATGCCTCTATACGGTTCATCATATTGACTTCAAGGGTCCAAGTTTCCACACGGTATAATAGTGTGGACCAAACATAGCATTTGACCATTCTTTGCCTTAGTTTTAAATTAATATTATCATCGCAGAAGAGTGATATCCATGTTATTAAAAGCGGCTCTCGCTATCTCTATTCTGCACTTCACCTCTTTTTCGGGATCTATGTTTTCTGTTATCACACTCCCAAGGTACTTATATTTCATACAAATGACAAAAACCAATTCAATTCAATTCTCCCTTTTACACTCCAATCAGGGGCATAGGGAGGCAAAAAGAGCTCTCCATTGTGCTCGATCTTGCGCAATGTTTATGACCTCCTCCCACACCATGTCCATGTCCCTCAGCTCTGCTTCGAAGGAGCGGAACACAGTGTGAGAGGGTGTTCCTCGTCTTCGGGACTGTCATTCGGCATTCTTAACACATGTCCCAGCCAAGTCCATATCCTCCCCACAATGGTAGAGGTGATGGGCTCACGCTGGGTGCGCCGGCGTATAGCGTCGTTCGTGATGCGGTGGTACCATCTTACGCCCAGAATTCTCTTTAGGCACTTCATTTCAAAGGATGAGACTTTTTGTGACTGGGCCTTAGTCAGGTGCCAGGACTCACACCCATATAAAAGAATGGGCAACACACACGCATCAAACAGTTTACATTACACAAAACCAACTTAGAGAAATATTTTTAACAAGTCTATATTCGTTACCATGACTACCAATAACAAACATAGAGCCGAATCTATAAACAGATCATACTTTATTTTATGGTTGATATATAACACCATGGAAACAATAACCAGAAAGAACTAATTAATAGGCAATGACAGATAAGTGTCCACATCAACTACCAAGAAAATTAACTCATTCGTTTGGCTTAAATGCTATGCAATGCAAATAATAATATGTGATAGAAGTTTAATATGTGATAAAAAATTTAAAGTCTGCAAACTTGTAATGTAAAATTGAAACCCTTTAAGGGTCGATTTAACTAGTTTGTCGGACAATAAAACAACTTATAACTCTTTTTTATACAACTGGCGGGTTTTGCTGCTAGTAGTATAATCTAATATTTCTGATGAGCAACAATTTAGATTTTCGCATACAAAGTGTGCAGTATATAAAGCTGATGATATTATTATTGCTGATGAGAAAAAATTTAGATTTTTGCAGACACGTTTAGTCTTGATGCAATAGCATCACAGTCTTCATACAAGAAACGCCTCTGTACACATTAGTTTTTACAATCTGAACACATACGCTTACTCCGCACGACCATTATCGGGTAATTTTAGGCGTTATTTTGTGCTTCATAAATTGTTATGTTTTCCAGTAATACAATGAAAAAACACATATTTTCAGTAAAGGGAAATACACGTCCTATTATAATATTAAATATATCTTCCCTATACAATCAACATAAAAATCTAATTTATCGTCGGATGATACACGGACCATCAGAGTTGCAGTAGGTACTATGTATTTACTCTTTGAAAGCTTTTCTATTATAACCGGATAATGCTCACCATGCGTTGAACATGCAGTCAACAAAATCAATGTTCTTTATAGAACCAGGAAAGAAACAAGACACAACAAGGTGTTGAGAAAAAGCTCGTCAAAACTTTATTCAATGGTGGATGGAACTGTAAACCTTAAGATGCTTTTGAAAGCCTGTCCAAGATTGAGATTTTAGAGACCTCACCATAATTTACTATCCTGATTCTTTCAATTGTTTCGTTTCTAAAAATCCTCGCTCGGTATTTTGAATTGTTGTCAGAGGAAATCACAATAATCTCGTTCTTTCTGGAACCAAAAATACATGATAATATTTTTTTTTTTTTTGAAAAATGAATCTGTGCTCACTCGAAGTGAACACAAATACACTTTATGACATCTTTCACAGTAAGCAAATGCTGTTGTCGTGAAAGCGGAAAATGGTCGACACGGCCGGGATTCGAACCCACGACATCCGCACGAAACAGTGCGAAAGCCGGCGTCGTAACCGCTGGTCTATCAACCACTTCACAATATACCTACATCTAAGATTACATGATTGCGCTCAAATTATGTATACAATAGGGTGTCCCGTCAATGTATGGAGAAATTTTTTTTCCGGAGTATCGTAACGTAAGAGGTGTCAAAATTTGGGTATTGACGAGTTCTTTCATGCCCCATATTTTGTTTTTCATTACAGTACTACTTTTAGACCTCTACCGGGCCTTGAAGTTTTAAAAAAATACAAATTTTCTTTATATGGTTACCGTCGTTTATTCCACATAATAAAATAAAATTTATATATAAAATATGACTCAAAATTTTGGAATTGAAGGGCTTATTGAGAAAAACATAGTTTTAAAAATTATGAAGGCTAATTTTAGAACTCTACTAGCCTTTGAAATTTGGAAAAAAACACAAATATTCATTAAAACTGCATCTTCATTCTTTGATTTGAAGTCCTAAAATATTTAACTGTAGGTACTTATAAGAGTCTAAACCATAGTATTTTAATATTTTGTGTGTTTCGTGTCAAATCTTGGTCACACAAAAAGCAAGATTTGACAAGAAAACTACAAAGCCAATGCGTGATGCGTCCTTCTTGTTTTAACATGCTTTCTTTGTGATATTATACTTCATTTCGCATATTGCAGGCTAATAAAGCTGACTTTTTTTTAACTGTGCACAGAGGCAGTAATTTTGTCCCGAATTAACTATTTTATTGTAGGTAAAGATTTTCGCTAAAATTAGTATGCTACCTTATATAATTAGCGAAGTGTGCCTTAAAAACAATTAAAATGAGTTGTGGAGCTCGACGTAGTGAGACAACCTTTCCTATCTTTGGAAATAATATATTGATCCTGGCTCTGACAAGATGGAAACATGTTCTTCATTAACTTACTTACGGTGAAAATGACCGACTTTCTTCTCATTTATAAGGGTTTTATCTTTCCGTCCATTGAAGTAAACGCTCTTCACAGAAATATTTTCTATGTTTTTCTGCATATCAGGCTCCCTGGATTTTGATACAGCTCTATGTATTTTATTTTTATCAATTACAAACCGATTATCTGCAGAAGTGATGATACCTGCATCTAAAAGAGCCGTCGAAGTAACTGCTGCCGCAGAACGGCTTGATAAACCATACCGATCACAAACTTTTGCAACAGAAGGTAGGTATAAGGTGTTGCGACTGCTTGACGATGATGATGGCTCCAAAGAAATATCTGCCGGTTGTAAGAGTTCTTCTATCTCACGAATACTATCTCCATTTTCTGGCACAGCCACTGACGAACTTGGGATTGATTGAAGTATAACATCCATTGGGTGTATTGCTGTAGATTCCAGTATCTTTTTTTTTCATGCAATCGTCTTTCAATTACATTGTTTCTTTATCTATGATTCCTATAACCATTCTACTATCGGTTCTTTGATCCATTAAAATGGTCTTTCTTTGAAAGGTACTTTATTTACTTTTGTGCATGAACAACACTCCAAAGAAATGCACTTACCTGATGCAATGTCGAACAACGTCTTTGTACTGGTCGTGAAAAATTCATGTAATCTAGTTTCAAACTTTTCATTTATTTTGGTTTTTGGATATCTTTTTATCGTCAAGTATTTATCAAAATGGTATTGAATTAATTGTATTATTTTTATACAAGAGACACTTGCAATCGAAGCATTTATCCAAATTAATTAAATTTTTTGGCTAACAATAAAAAACTTCAGAATTTGAGGGATGTTTTCCGTTACATTTAACTTTGAGGTCATTTTTAGTATAAAGTACACACATAATAACGTCACATATAGTAGGCAACTGATTGCAACTGAATTCACAAAAAGGTTCAAAGATAGGAAAGGTTGTCTCACTACGTCGAGCTCCACAACTCATTTTAATTGTTTTTAAGGCACACTTCACTAATTATATAAGGTAAGGTAGCATACTAATTATTTTAACGAAAATCTTTACAATAAAATAGTTTATTCGGGACAAAATTACTGTCTCTGTGCACAGTAAAAAAAGTCAGATTTATTAGCCTGCAATATGCGAAATGAAGTATAATATCACAAAGAAAGTTAAAACAAGAAGGACGCATCACGCATTGGCTTTGTAGCTTTCTTGTCAAATCTTGCTTTTTATGTGAGTAATATTTGACACGAAACACACAAAATATCTAAATACTATGGTTTAGACGTCTTATAAGTACCTACAGTTTAATATTTTAGGACTTCAAATCAAAGAATGAAGATGGAGTTTTAATGAAAATTTGAGTTTTTTTTCCAAATTTCAAAGACTTGTAGAGTTCTATAATTAGTCTTCATATTTTTTGAAACTATGTTTTTCTTAATAAGCCCTTCAATTCTAAAATTTTGAGTCATATTTTACCTATAAATTATATTTTATTATGTGGAATAAAAGACGGTAACCATATAAAGAAAATTTGTATTTTTTCAAAACTTCAAGGCCCGGTAGAGGTCTAAAAGTAGTCTCTAGGATTTTTTTTATTATTTTTCCCGTAATCAGGTTGTCCATCCCCAAGTTTTCCGTGCTATTACGTATCCGAATTCCAAAAATTTTTTTAACGGGACACCCTAGTATACAACCGCCCGCGTTGTGATAAATAAATCAAGTGAATACAGTTCAACAGAAATACGAAGAAGAATGAGAAGATAAGATAAGTCATATTTTCTCTCCTTTGTTTTCTTCAAAGTTCTTGCTTAACCGATCGGCGTGAAGGATAATCGCTTATCACGACTGGATGCGCTGCATGAGACATTGAGAATTCATTCAAAGAAAATAAAACATTTAGAATTTCACACTTCGACTATCTTCGGTTTTGTTTAGTTTTACAACAACTTGCTAAGTTTTGATGTCAACAAACCAAAATACCGCTCTATGGAATTCAAATCGAAGATCAAGGAAAGGTTGTCAATCTTATAGATATTCAAAAAGCAAAGAAAAAAACCTTGGAACTAGGACCCAGCAAGCTAAAAGTGCTATAAAAATCATGGAAATGATGTTTATTTGTGGATCAAAATGATGTGAAAGACAAAAAAAGAGTAAAAAAATATAAACTCTTATAATATACTATCATATAAGAAGGTTCTAGAGTTATAAGGACAATGTACTGACCCCAAAGCTGACCCCATAAAGATTGTAAGGCAGCTGGCATTCGATGTCCCAAGAGAGAAACAAACTTGCCAAGTATGTATGTATACCCCAAACAAGATGTTCTACCATTTTATTTGGTTAAATAAAAAAAAATATTGATTGAAGAATAATGTTATGACAGTGAGTTTCTTTGAAAAGCTATTTTTTTATTAAATGTGAAAACTCTAAAGACGTCCATCCACAAGAATTACTTCACGCCCCATTACAGATAAATAAAGGAGCCTCTCAACTCAGCTTCATACCTACTCTTTATGTTTGTTTTTTATTAAAACGTTTTCTTTAAAAAAACGTCCCCCAGACACTCGCTTACATTACCCAGCAGTGTTTCAATAATGATTGATAGATACTACCCGAGTATGATTTATAACGCTTGTTATCTTGATGTGTTCAGAGAGGCATGAAAGCTATCGAGATGACGTCACCGAAGTTCAGGAGGGAAAAAGAAAATTTCGACGTCGTCCTTCTATTCCAGGTCGGGCATTAATGGACTGGTGTGAGAGCCTTCACTCCGCATAATACACAACAAACAGTAACTTGTTTTATGAATAACTTTTTCACCATCTACCAAATTAATTCGAGTGTGTAAATTTGTTTGTAGGTTTATTCTGTGATAGGTTATTTAAAGATTTTCGTTTCTCATTTTAGTAATACTTTTGTAAACATTATTGTTATAGCAGGCTTTATGAGCAACGGCCTCTGAAGAATGTTTGGTACCAATTTGTACGACTTCGTACCGGAACAAAGCGTAACAGACCTAACGGGTGAACTATTAATCACTCTTCACCACTAACATAAAGATCCATCAAATAACCTATTTGGGCTACGTTTTAAGCAAACCCCCAGAAGACATAACCCGCCTAAGCCTGGACTACCACTCGGAAGGTAATAGAGTGCACGTTAGGCCCCTCCAGTCAGAAGATTGTATGAGTCTGATTTTCGGTGTGCCGGGGCCGACTGTAATGAGGTGGTGAAGACTGCGAGCGACGACTAGGACGCGGACACCTGAGAAGAAGAAGAAACTTTCTTATATATTGATCTGTTCATATAGGAATCCAGCTTTCCGGCATTTTCGCGTCATTGCAAATGAAACCAACGTACTACACTATGAGCTATTATGGAATTGATCCTAAGGAACATAATCTGAAACACTGTTTTTAGAAAAACATGCTATTAAAAAAGTATTAATCAAGGGCGGACCTGGAAACTAAACTTTTCCTTAAAAAAAAAGGTCATTTCCAAATTCAGGGGGGGTCATGACCATAATTTTATTATGATCATAATAGAAAAGTAGGTATTTTATTAATATGTAAGTATTGTAAGTACTGTACTTAAAAATAGACGACAAAATATAGGGCCTGAATCATGACCCCCCTTCGAATCCGCCCTTCGTATCAATGGGGTTGGACGAAAAGACCCTTCTGTTAGTAGATTATGA